>SJYA01001182.1:788506-1140723 GCA_006410615.1 Neotragus moschatus
AGGTGCACTTATGGCTGATTTATGTCAATGTATGGCAAAATGAGTACAGTATTGTAAAGCAAAACAAACTAAAAAATAAAAATTTTAAAAAAAAGAAAATTTTTACAAAATTTGTACAGTAAAAATTATAAAATTCTGATGAAAGAAATCAAGGAAAGCCTAAATAAACGACTAGGCATAATGTGATCATAGATGGGAAATGAAATAAAGATTCCAATTTCCCTCAAATTAATCAGTACATTTAATGTAATGTCTATATAAACCTGAGCAATGTTTTTTGCAGACATATAAAAGGTGATCAAAATTTTATATAGAAAGATCTAGAATCCTGAATAGCTAAAACCCATTTGAAAAAATAAAGTAGAAGGAATATTTCCACCTAACATTAAAGCCTATTAGCTATAGTAATAAAGACAGTATGCTATTTGGAGAGAAATACACACAAAGATCAAGGGAATAGAATAAAGAAACCAGAAACAGATCTACTCAAACATTTCCAAGTTATTTTTGACAACTGAGCAAAAGCAATTCAANAAACCCATTTGAAAAAATAAAGTAGAAGGAATATTTCCACCTAACATTAAAGCCTATTAGCTATAGTAATAAAGACAGTATGCTATTTGGAGAGAAATACACACAAAGATCAAGGGAATAGAATAAAGAAACCAGAAACAGATCTACTCAAACATTTCCAAGTTATTTTTGACAACTGAGCAAAAGCAATTCAATGGAAAGAGGAGACACATTTTAACAAAGGAACCAATTAGAAATCCAGAGTCAAAAAAAAAAAAAAAATATGAACCTCAATCTAAACCTCAGATCTTCACTCCAAATTGATCTAGATATAAGCATAAACCTATAAAACTTTTAGAAATCTTTGGAAGCAAAGAAGGTCTAGACAAAGAGTTATTAAGTTTGACACCAAAAGCAAGATCCATAAAAGGAAAAAGAATGATGCCTGATCTCATTGAAAAGTTTTTTAGACTTGCTTCATAATCCCTTGCAAAGAGAATGAAAAGATAAGATACAGACCCGGGGGAAATGTTTGTGAACCACATATCTGACAAAGGACCAGTATCTAGAATAAATAAAGGATTATCAAAACTCTATAGTAAATACAAACAAATAATCCCATTAGAACACAGACAAACACACATTGGTGGTGGAATTATAAAATGCGGCAGCTGCTCTGGGAAAACTGAATGTTTGTATATGATCCAGCAATGGCATACTTGGGAATTTATCCCAAAGGAATCAAAAGTTATGTTCGTGTAAATACCTCTACACAAATATTTATATAAACTTTATTTGTAATAGAGAAATAATAGAGACAACTCTGATGTCATTCAGTNTGGTGGAATTATAAAATGCGGCAGCTGCTCTGGGAAAACTGAATGTTTGTATATGATCCAGCAATGGCATACTTGGGAATTTATCCCAAAGGAATCAAAAGTTATGTTCGTGTAAATACCTCTACACAAATATTTATATAAACTTTATTTGTAATAGAGAAATAATAGAGACAACTCAGATGTCATTCAGTGGGTGAATGGTTAAACAAACTGTGGCATATCCATACCATGGGTTACTACTCAGAAATAAAACAAAACTTTATATACTCAGCAATTTGGATAAGTCTCAAGGGAATTATACTGAGTGATATAAACCCAGTATCAGCAGGTGACATCCTATATGATTCTTTATATATCATTCTTGAAGTCCCAAAATTATTCAAATTGAGAACAAATTAGTGGTTGCCAGGGAGGGAGCGGCATTGCTGTACCTATAAAGATACAGCATGAGTTCAGTTCAGTCGCTCAGTCATGTTTGACTCTTTGTGACTCCATGGACTGCAGCATGCCAGGATTCCCTGTCCACCATGAGGGATATACATATATAAACATAAGTATGTGTAATTATTACCATTGTTTTGTATCTTAACTGTTAATTGAACAGAACTAAGGCACGGATACACACAAGTACATGAGAAACAGTGAAATCTAAATAGCATGGGTAGAGCGTATCAACGTCAACTTCCAGATTGTGATATTGCCCTCTAGTTACGCAAGATGTTACCTCAAGATGTTACCTTTGAGAGAAATTGAGTATAGGGTGTACAGAATCTCTCCTTTTCATTTCAAATAACTGCATGTGGATCTCTATTATCACAAATTTTTTAAAAGCTAAGTCATCAAACAATGTATAAGATCAGGTGCCATTTTGGGTGATGTGAGAAAGACTGGAAGTAAATTCAACAAAAATCAGTAATTATCTGTAGAAAAATTATTTGTACCTTTTAAATATCCTCTGCTTTCTTTTTATTCTTGGCTTATCTGGATTAGGAACCATGTGCAATAATCATAATATTCCTTCGCTTATACTTTCACCTTCCTTGCATACACTCCCTTCATTTTTTCACCTGCAAAAATTCCAGTCTTGGTGACATCCAGCTCTTCATACTCTCCAATATACTTCACTCCTAGCTGAGAAAAAGATTCAGTTCAGTCACTAAGTCATGTCCATCTCTTTGAGACTGCAAGGACTGCAGCACACCATGCTTCCCTGTCCATTACCAACTCTTGTAGCTTCCTCAAACTTATGTCCATCAAGTCAGTGATGCCATCCAACCATCTCATCGTCTATCACCCCTTCTCCCCCTGCCTTCAATCTTTCCCAGCATCAAGTTCTTATCCAATGAGGCAGTCCTTTGCATCTGGTGGCCAAAATATTGGAGTTTCAGCTTCAGCATCAGTCCTTCCAATGAATATTCAGGACTGATTTCCTTTAGGATTGACTGGTTTGATACCCCTGCAGTCCAAGGGACTCTCAGGAGTCTTCTCCAGCACCACAGTTCAAAAGCATCAGTTCTTCAGTGTTCAGCTTTCTTTATGGTCCAACTCTCATATTCATACATGACTACTGGAAATACCATAGCTTTGACTAGATGGACCTTTGTCAACAAAGTAATGTCTCTACTTTTTAATAGGCTGTCTAGGTTGATCATAATTTTCCTTCCAAGGAGGAAGTATCTTTTAATTTAATGGCTGCAGTCACCATCTACAGTGATTTTGGAGCCCAAGAAAATAAAGTATGCCACTGTTTCCACTGTTTCCCCATCTACTTGCCATGAAGTGATGGGACTGGATGCCATGATCTTAGTTTTCTGAATGTTGAGCTTTAAGCCAACATTTTCACGCTCCTCTTTCACTTTCATCAAGAGGCTCTTTAGTTCTTCTTTGCTTTCTGCCATAAGGGTCGTGTCATCTGCATATCTGAGGTTATTGATATTTCTCCCAGAAATCTTGATTCCAGCTTGTTCTTCATATAGCCTGGCATTTTGCAGGATGCATTCTGCATATAAGTTAAATAAGCAGCATGACAATATAGATCCTCGACTTACTGTTTCTCATTTGGAACCATTCTGTTGTTCCATGTCCAGTTCTAATTGTTGCTTCTTGACCTGCATACATATTTCTCAGGATGCAGGTCAGGTGGTCTGGTATTCCCATGTTTTGAAGAATTTTCCACAATTTGTTGTGATACACAAAGGCTTTGGCATAATCAATAAAGCAGAAGTAGATGCTTTTTTTGGAACTCCCATGCTTTTTTGATGATTCAATGGATGTTTTCAATTTGATCTCTGGTTCCTCTGCCTTTTCTAAACCCAGCTTGAACATCTGGAAGTCCCTGGTTCATTTACTGTTGAAGCCTGGCTTGGAAAATTTAGAGCATTACTTTGCTAAAGTGTGAGATGAGTACAGTTGTGCAGTAGTTTGAACATTTTTGGCCTTGCCTTTCCTTGAGAAGGGGTTCTCTGGTGGCTCAGAGGGTAAAGCATCTGCCCACAATGCAGGAGGCACAATTTCAATCCCTAGATTGGGAAGATCCCCTGGAGAAGGAAATAGCAACCCACTCCAGTACTCTTGCCTAGAAAATTGCATGTATGGAGGAGCCTGTTGGGCTACAGTCCATGGGTTCAGAAAGAGTTGGACACGACTGAGCAACTTCACTTGTTCTTTGGGAATTGGAATGAAAACTGACCTTTTCCAGTTCTGTAACCACTGCTGAGTTTTCAAATTTGCTGGCACATTGAGTGCAGAACTTTTACAGCATCATCTTTTAGGATTTGAAATAGTTCAATTGGAATTCCATCACCTCCACTAGCTTTGTTCTTAGTGAAAAAAGGCCCAGTTGACTTTGCATTCTAGGATATCATGCTTTAGGTGAATGATCACACTACTGTGATTATCTGAGTCATGAAGATCTTTTCTGTACTTCATGAAGAAGTACAGTTCTTCTGTGTATTCTTGCCACTTCCTCTTAATATCTTCTTCTTCTGTTAGGTCCATACCATTTCCGTCCTTTATTGTGCCCATGTTTGCATGAAATGTTCCCTTGGTATCTCTCATTTTCTTGATGAGATCTCTAGTCCTTCCCATTCTATTGTTTTCCTCTATTTCTTTGATTGATCACTGAGAAAGTCTTTCTTATCTTATCTCTCCTTGTTATTCTTTAGAACTCTGCATTCAGATGCTTATATCTTTCCTTTTCTCCTTTGCTTTTCACTTCTCTTCTTTTCTCATCTATTTATAAGGCCTCTTCAGAAAACTATTTTGCCTTTTTGCATTCCTTTTTCTTGCAGATGGTCTTGATCACTGCCTCCTGTGCAATGTCATGAACCTCCATCCATAGTTCTTCAGGCACGCTATCAGATATAATCCCTTAAACCTGTTTGTTATTTCCACTGTATAATGGTAAGGTATTTGATTTAGGTCATACCTGAATGGCCTGGTGGTTTTTCCTACTTTCTTCAATTTCAGTCTGAATTTGGCATAAGGAGTTCATGTTCTGAGCCACAGTCAACTCCCAGTCTTGTTTCGCTGACTGTATAGAGCTTCTCCATCTTTGGCTGCAAAAAATATAATCAATCTGATTTTAGTACTGACCATTTGGTAATGTCCACATGTAGAGTCTTCCCTTGTGTTGTTTGAAGAGGGTATTTGCTATGACCAATGCATTCTCTAGGCAAAACTCTGTTAGCCTTTGTTCTGGTTCATTTTGTACTCCAAGGCCAAATTTGCCTGTTACTCCAGGTATCTCTTGACTTCCTACTTTTGCATTCCAGTCCCCTATGATGAGAAGAATATTTTTTGGGGAGAGGGGGGCAGGTGTTAGTTCTAGAAGTTCTTGTAGGTCTTCACAGAACCATTCAACTAAAGTCTCTTCAGGATTACTGGTTTGGCCATTGACTTGGATTACTGTGATATTGAATGGTTTGCCTTAGAAACAAACAGAGATCATTCTGTCATTTTTGAGACTGCATATAGGAACTGCATTTCAATCTGTTTTGTTGACTATGAAGGCTACTCCATTTCTTCCAAGGGATTCTTGCCCACAGTAATAGATATAGTGGTCATCTGAGTTAAACTCACCCTTTCCAGTCCATTTTAGTTCACTGATTGCTAAAATGTTGATGTTCACTCTTGCCATATCTTGTTTGACCACTCCCAATTTACCTTGATTCATGGACTTAACATTCCAGGTTTTTATGCAATATTGGTCTTTACAGCATCAGATGTTACTTCCATCACCCATCACATCTACAACTGTGATGTAACAGTTGTTTTTGGCACTGTTGTGGCGCTTGACATTTGTGGTGTTGTTTTTGCTTTGGCTCTGTCTTTTTATTCTTTCTGGAGTGTTTTCTCCGCTCTTCTTCAGTAGCATATTGGGCACCTACCGACTCAGGGACATCTTTCAGTGTCCTATCTTTTTGCCTTTTCATATTGTTCGTGACTTCTCAAGGTAAGAATACTGAAGAGGTTTGCCACTTCCTTCTCCAGTGGACCACATTTTGTCAGAACTCTCCACCACGACCCGTCCGTCTTGGATGGCCCTACATGGCAAGATTCATGGTTTCATTGAGTTAGACAAGGCTGTGGTCCATGTGGTCAGTTTGATCAGTTTTCTGTGATTGTGGTTTTCATTCTGTCTGCCCGCTAAGTGAAAAGGATAAGAGGCTTATAGAGGCTTCTGATGGGAGAGACTGAATGTGGGGGAAACTGGGTCTGTTTTGATAAGTAAAGTGAGTATAAAGTGGGTAATGAGTGGGTTAAAAACAAACAACCTTAATGGTTGGGTTCACTTTATATTTATGATCAAAAACTGACATGGGCATGCACTGCTGCCTGTTTCCATTGTTTATTCACTCCTGACCTTCTAGTTAAAAATTTTGTAGCTTTGCTTCTCTTCTCAAAACTCTAGAGCCTCTTCTCTGCTTCTAATTAGATAATCTTTTTTTATTTTGCTCAGAAAATGAAAGCAAAAGAAGGGAAGTTCCACACATTCCCAAAACTGTTGACATGCCTTCATTTGTTTCTAGTTATTCTTGTGATAGGATATTTGATCATGTTTCTGAGTCCAAAATTCCATCTGGGCATAGTCTGCATTCTCTCTTGACCATTCAGTCTCCAGGTCAAAATTTCACGTCTACTGTGTGATACAAAAATATCACCCTATTTTCCATAAACAAAACACTCCTCTTTGACTTTTATATTCTCCTCTGATTACTTACCTATTTCTTTACTGTCATTTGGAGAAACAGTTCTCAAAAACTCATTTCCTCTTCTCCAGTTGTTTTCATTTAGTATCTAAATAGATATTCTTACCCATCACACATACAAACCTGTTCTTACTAATATTATCAATGCCCTCCAAATTTTCAAACTCAATGGAAGTGAAAGTGTTAGTCACTCAATGCCCAACTCCTTATTTTGAACTATCAATAATATTTGGCACTATTTAATATTAACACCATTAATTTAAAAAATATGTATTCATATAGAAAATAATCTTTATTGGTTTTCTTTCTGTAGCATAAACCACTTCTTACAAGTATTTTCTGTTTCTTCTCCCTCTATCCTTATCAGAAAATGTTGGAGTTTCCCAGGGCTCAGTGCTGGGATCTCTTATACTTCTCTATATTCACTTCTAAATGACCTGTTCTTGGCCTTTATATGAGTTCCACATGTCAAGCATATGACTCCAATTTATATCTTCAGTCTTGATTTTTCCCTTAATTTCAGACATAAATAAGATTTCCTCCCCTACATCTTCATTTGGATATTTATTAAACGTCTCAAACTTAACGCATACAATAATGAATTCTTGATTTCCTCCCAAATTTCTGTTTCTTTTTATGCTTCCCATATAAGTATTTGACATCTCCATTCATACTTTTTCAGACCAAAATTTTGAAGGCACCATTAATTCCTTTCTTTCTCTTACATTCCACATAAAATCCATAATCAAATTCTACACTTTCTACCATTAAAATAGGCCAAACACTCTCTGACATAAATCACAGCAGGATCCTCTATGATCCACCTCCCAGAATGCTGGGAAAAAAAAGGAAAAATAAACAAATGGGATCTAATTAAAATTAAAAGCTTCTGCANCTATACCTGCCCACCCACCACTTAGCATTGTTTACCAACTTATGTCAAAGATGTAGATCATACTAACAGTGTGGCTTTAGTTATAAATCTGAAAACAGCTTGCCACTATGCAGTGAGATTATGTGAGCATATCATATGACCCAAGCATTTGTATGTGCTCCAGGGTTCTTGTACACAATTTTCACAGCATAAGGAGTGATAGCTTAATGTTAGGAATAATCCACATGTTCATCAAGAGTACAAGAGCTAAATAAACAGTTACTTTCAACTCAGAACTGCTTTTCGACAGGGAAAATGAGCTATATCCAAAAATAGTAGCTAAAACTTACCATTATAAAGTTGAATGACAAACCAGGACCTAAAATGACTATACTAATGATCTGCATTTTATAAAGGTCAAAAAGAGACAAATCCAAATTAAATTACATAAGATTGCATACAAATGTTAAAACAGAACAGAGGAGCAACGAAATGACTGCAAAAAATTACAAAATAGTGTGCAGTGATTATTGGGATGCTCACTATCATATTCTAAGTATATGCAGTAGAGTCTAAACTTTTTATATAGTTTATACTGTAGGGCAAGATATATATACACACACACACACACACTGTAAGTGAAATGAGTGAAGTCACTCAGTCGTGTCTGACTCTTTGCAACCCCATGGACTGTAGCCCATCAGCCTTCTCTGTCTATGAAATTCGGAATACTAGAGTGGGTTGCCATTTCCTTCTCTAGAGGATCTTCCCTACTCCTATACACTGTAGTGTAAGATATATATATATGTATGTATGTATATATGTATATTTATAGTCATTATCAAAATCCTAGAATGGCTCTTTATGTTAAGAATGCAACATTCTGCTCTTACAGGTACACTGTTCAGGCTTTAACATTCAAGTGAATGGGGCATAATGTGGCACATACCTTGGGCAACTGCTCTGGCACTGCTTGACCAGGTAGGTATATATGGAACACCTGGAAACTAAGAGGAGTATGAGCCTTTGAGAAAAAGTTATGTTTCTTAAGCACTCCCAAGTGCAAAGAGTTTATTATTATCTTGGAAGTAAACCATACCCTAGGCTTCCATGGCCTGGTGATACACCAAACATAGTAACATTAGTCAAATAAACACAAGCCTTGCTGTTTTATATTCAGTATTTATCCAATCTACCTCTCTATCCATAATTGCTGGGGAAAAAAAAATTTGGGAAACTATCCAAGATATTATTTTTAATTTTATTAACATATTGTATTGTGCATAGAAAATAACATGTCAGGAAAGAAAATTAGGAAAATAGAAAAAAAGTACACAGAAACCTAAATTACAAGGTGATCCCAGCATCTAGATCATTAGTCAAGTAGTATGTACTAACACACAAACCACACATATATAGTTATACATTATAATTGTTTTTGTTATTATTATTTTAAAAGTCTTTGTATATTAAAAAGAACAACTCCTTGGAACTGATGAGCCTTTCAATTGCATAAGGTTTTTCAATGCAGCTTTTTAATTTAATGTTTTAATCTAACTGAAGGGGGAGTGTGTAATTTCCTCAGTTCTGTCTCATCACAACAAAAATTTGAAGCAATGGACCAGTGTTACAGTCCTTGGACAGACCAGTGTTACACCTCTTGGATGGACCAGTGTTTTAGCTCTGTTTTACAGCTCAGTTTTATTTAAAAATTAAAGGAAAACACATCCTCAAGGTGTGAGGGCATGTGGACCCAAAAGGCGTGAAGAGAGAGAGATCCCTGGCCCTTTGGCTCCTCTTTTTATGTTTTTTCCCCTCCCCCAGGGCCTGCCCTATGTAAATTGGACTAGCCAGGAATGCTGTTTGTTTTAACTGAGGTCCTCACTCAGGTCCTTGGATCTTCCTTTGTTCTATTTTCGTGGGCTTTTCCCTTCCTTGTCTTTTAGCCACCACCATTCTGGACTCCTTTTTCCTATTCTAACTATCTAACATAACCACTTCTATTGGAATTTTTAAGTATAGTCTTCATCTTTGGTATCATGTTTTGAGAGTCTTTACTTTACTACAAAGCTATCCATAGTTTCATCTGTGATGTTTATAGGTTACATTTTTATGTTTATACCAAATATACCTAGAATTAATTTTTATTTATTTTTAACACACGTATTATATTTTATTTTTAACTAAAAATACTAACCAATGATGCTAACATCATTACTTGAGTAACCTGTCCATTTCCTATTCATTTCAAATTTTATCGTTATTACAATATAAATGCTGATGTTTGCCTTTGCCTTTGTGTGAAACTTGCACGTTTTTTCATCAATAAAACTCTATTGTTGCATGAATACAATATAGCTTTAATGATTAGAAGACAATAGTACTTTTAAAAATGTGATATGTCATTTTATTACAACTTTCAGTTCTTTCTTGACTATTCTCATTCAATTTAATAGATGTATTTTACAATCATCTTATCAAGTTCCCCCAAACTTCCTTTGTGATTACCTTTGCAGTTACATTTATATTTATGACTGTTTCAAAAGAGGATCACTTTCTTTTTCAATTTTGTAATTTTTCCTTGATTATGGTATATCTCTCCTTTTATTCAAAAACTTTATTAAATATCTTCTTTATACTATTTTTAGTATTAGCCATAAATATTTCTTGATGAGCTTATTGGTATTATTTTATAACTTTTCTTATTTTTAGATATTGTTATCTCTTACCCCTTTGATTTTTCCACTTTATATTTTAGCAAATTATTGCTTTGGAATTATTTCTTAGGAACACTACTTTTAGAATGTTTACTATAGCATTCAGATTATTTAGATTTTATTTAGTCAGGCTATATCTGGGCAAACATATCTTTCCATTAAGTTTACAGTTTTTAGGTAGATATCTTCAAGAAAAAAATTCAGCACCCTCCTCAATTTAAACTATTTTCTATTCTATGTATATATCATGTACATTACCCAATATTTTTTTTTATTATATTTGCAGTATTCCTTTTCAGTTAACAGAAATCTGCATTATGGCCTTTATTGCCTCTTCTCCGCATTTATCATTTTCTGAGTTTTGTCTTCATCTCTTAATGTTTTCCCAATGAATTTTTTATGGAAAAAAAAAATCAACAGTTACATAATCCACTTATTTACCTCTTTATCTCTCTTATTCGTGATAGTCAGACTTCCGCCTGCTGCATTCTACCAAGACTGTTCTCTTAATTGTCAGTGAGCTTCTTGCAACTAAATCTTACAGAAAGTTTTTTGCATATCTTACTGTCCCTCTCAGCACCATTTGAATTTTAACATTTTCATCCTTCTTGAGCACCAATATTGTTATTTTTATGACTCTATATTCCTTATTTTCTTACTTTCTGAGTACTCCAAATCAGTCTACTTTAGCTTTTTTATTTATAACTTAAATGTTAGTTTGAGTTTTCTCCAGAAAACAGACATTAGGCTTACATGCAGATAGTTCAATTTGGGACAGATTATTGGGGAACAGGAATAAGAGGCTGGGATGAGCTAAACACGGAGGGAACAGAAGCCAATATGATGATACAGTATTTAGCTGTTCAGATCTTTGAGCACATTAGCAGGAATCATAACATCTTTTGAGGTACTCAAGTAAAAGAAATCTCAAAATTGTTACAGTCAGATGATAGAAGGGACAGTCTATCCATGAGTCAAGGGACAGTCTCCTCTTAGTCAAGGACTGCCCTATGAAGTATAACTTGGTTGAACTTTCAGTTTGTTCCTCTAAGAGCTGGGCATTCCCACAGGCAGTTCATTCTCCCTACTCAGAGAAGTCTGAGGACAGAAAGAAAGAGAGGATTATGTGCAGCTGAGCTGACCTGAGATGCTGTCAGTTGATACTTTCCAGAGCTAGTTGTGGCAGCAGTAGAAAGAGCTTATGGAAAAGGTGGATGGAACACATGTGAAATGGGGACTAAGATGTGCACAATATTCTAGTGCCTCTTCTATTCCTGTTCCATAAAATCTCCTTTAAAAACTCTGTTAGCCCTTTACTGTTAATACATCTTTCTCTACTTGCCTTTTCATAATTGCAGAACTTATGCCACTTCTTATTGTACAACTGTTCATGGATATTTTACAGACAAATACTAATATTCAAAATTGAACTCACCATCAATTAGTTGAGTAATAAGTGCCAGAGTTAATAAAACAGACACACTCTTTGCTTGCAAAAATGCATATTTTACTGGAAAAGATATTCAACTAATACAGTAATTAAAGTATGGGAATGCAAATTGTTAGGAAGGATAACCAGGAGAAAGGGTTAAAAGGGATAAACTAGAAAATTCTAAAAAGCAGAGACATCACTTTGACAACAAAGATACGTATAGTCAAAGCTATGGTTTTCCCAGGAGTCATGTATAGATGTTGGACCATAAAGAAGACTGAGTGTCAAAGAATTGATGCTTTCAAACTGTGGTGCTAGAGATGACTTTTGAGAGTCCCTTAGACTGCAAGGAGATCGAGCCAGTCAATCCTAAAGGATATAAACCCTGAATATTTATCAGAAGAACTATGCTAAAGCTGAAGCTTCAATACTTTGGCAACGTAATACAAAGAGCCATTGGAAAAGACCCTGATGCTGCAAAAGATTGAAGGCATGAAGAGAAGGGGATGACAGAGGACAAGATGGTTGGATGGTATCCCCAGTTCAATGGACATGAAAGTGAAAAAGTGAAAGTGAAGTAGCTCAGTCGTGTCCAACTCTTTGCTACCCCATGGACTGTAGCTTATCAGGCTCCTCCATCCATGGGATTTTCCAGGCAAGAGTGCTGGAGTGGATTGCCATTTCCTTCTCCAAGGGGGTCTTCCCAACCCAGGAATCGAACCTGGGTCTCCTCCCTTGCAGGCAGACACTTTACTTTCTGAGCCACCAGGGAAGCCTTCAATGGACATGAGATTAAGCAAACTCTGGGAGATGGTGAAGGACAGGGAAGCCTGGCCTGCTGCAGTCCATGGGATCACAAAGAGCTGGAAATGATTTAGTAGTTTAACAACAACAACAAAAATATTTTATACAGAAAAAAATTGAATATGTGAAGAGCCAATGTCAACAAAACTATTGCAATTGTTTCATAGGTGAATAGTGGCATGGGCAAGTGGGTATGGGTAAAAGAGAATAGACCTTATCATTATTAGGAGATCGTTTAATAAGATGAATAAAGCACAAAAAGAAAGCTTCTAAATGATCTTAATATATTAATTAAGGATATTAGCATATGAAAATAATATTTCTAACTTACACTTCTTCCCCATTATCTTCAGAATGAAGTATAGACATATAAAATCTGTGAAGTCCTAGATGATTTTGTCATTGCTTATTCCTTTTTAACTTTTGTCTGTCCTGATATCATCTATACATCCATTTAGATAGAGCTATCTTCATACCCTTGAATGAAAAATACTTCATTTAATCTTCAGAGACTTTTGTACATTTTTTTACTCTGTCTTTATAATAACTTCATTCATCCAACTCTTTGCCCTTAATACATCACTTGATCTTATATAATTGCCCCTTAGATCTCAAAAAATATATGTCATCATTTCCTAAATATGGGTTAGAGAACCATTCTCATTTTCTCGTCACATCCAGTGTCTTTTCCATCTTGATACTCATCAAATTCAATGGTTTCTTACCTGGCTATTCTCCATTTTGTATATATACTCTGTGATAAGAGATCGTAATATTTTCATTAATTTTTGGCAAAATCTAGAACAGTGCATGATAGCAGGTTTAAAATAGTTGTTACGTGTTCTTGAAGAACAGCTTGTCGTGTCATTCTTCACACTACTCGTTAATTTTCTGTAATACTGATTTAGCAACTTAGGCTTTAGAATGCACTTGGAAATTGTTAGGGCATGCTTATTTTATTATGTTCTTCCTTTTTATCATTAATTCCATTACGATATTTTTGGCCTCTCAGCAAAGCTCTGTTTTCATATCAATATTTCTTGTATTTTATTTTTGGCTCTCAATATAAGAATCTTACATTATTTTTTTAATATAGTCAAAAACTAACTATAATTCATGTGAAAAAATGACAAACTCAGAAAATATATTTAAAACTCAATTAAGTTCTCTGCAAATCAATGAGAAAATAGCTATGAAACCAGTTAAAAATAGGCAGAGAATATGAAAGTTTGATATAGAGAAAAGTATAGATGATTTTCAAATGTATGAGAAAATATCTTATATGATTCATAATGGGAAGGCAAATTAAGATTATAAACAGTAACACTTTTCATTTGTCAGATTTTCAAAACTATTTGTTATTTGTGAAAAAAAAAGTATTTGTTAAGGTTTATTTTGTGAAGTGAAGAGTTAGTCACTCAGTTGTGTCTGACTCTTTGCAACCCCATGGACTGTAGACCACAGGCTTCTCTGTCCATTGAGATTCTCCAGGCAATACAGGAATGGTTGCCATGCCCTCCTCCAGGGGAACTTCCTGATCCAGCGATCAAATCCACGTCTCCTATGTCTCCTGCATTGGCAGGTGGGTTCTTTACCACTAGCACTACCTGGGAAGCCTATATGTATGTGTATGTGTGTGTGTGTGTGCATATATATACATTTCTTCACCCATTTATCTGCTAATGGATACATCTTGGTTGCTTCCATATCTTGGTAATTATAAATTATGATTCAATGAATATTGGGATGTATGTATCTTTTTGATTTAGTGATTTTGGCTTGTGTGTGTGTGTGTGTGTGTGTGTGTGTGAGAGAGAGATATATATTCAGGAGTGGAACTGTAATTCTATTTTTAATTTTTGAGAAGGGCCATTCTGTTTTCCACAGTGACTACAACAATTTACATTCCCACCAACAGTGTACCATGGTTTCTTCTCTTTATATCCTTGAAAATATTTATTTGTGTTCCTTTTGATGTCAGCCATTCTGACAGGTGTGAGATAATATCTCATTGTGGCTTTGATATGCATTTCCCTGATGATTAGTGATATTGAGCATCTTTTCATATGACTGTTTGTTGTTTACATTTTCTCTTTGGAAAAATATCTATCCAGATTCTCCCCTCATTTTTCAATTGGGTTCCTTGTTTTCTTGATGTTGAGTTGTATGGGCTGTTTATATATGTTGGATATAAATCCCTTATCAGTCATATCATTTGGAAATATTTTCTCCCATTCAGTAGGTTGTCTTCTCATTTTGTTGATGGTTTCCTTTGTTGTGCAAAAGGTTTTTAACTTGAATTAGGTTTTGTTTTTTAATTTTGCTTTTATTTCCTTCACTTCAGGAGACAGATCCAAAAAATATATTTTTATGATTTAGGTAAAATAGCATTTTTCCTATGTTTTCTGCTATGATTTTTATGATATTCCATCTTACATTCACCTCTTTAAGTTACTTCAAGTTTTCTCTTTCTATTTTTTAACATGGTGTCAAAGAATGTTCTAATTTGTTCTGCTTCCTTACCCTTCTCTAATTTCCTTGATGGGAGGAATATATCTTAGCTATAATTTTATCTTCTTTATTGATGCAGATTATATGTTTGTTGAATAAATAATTTCTTTGAAATGAAAAAACAGGTATTATAGTCATTTTATTATTTTTGTCATTTTATAGCTTTATTAATATATGAGTGAAATATATTAAACTTCATATATTTAATGCATTTGATGAGCTTTGCCATATGTATAAACTCTTGAAACACAACACAATCAAGACAATCTACATTTTCACCGTAAAATTTTCCTCACACCTGTAATTCTTTCCCACTCTATCCTCTCATCATCCCCAGGAAACTACTGGTCTGCATTCTGTTTCTATATTAGTTTCCAGTTTCTAGAATTTTATCTAGGTGGAATCATATATATATGTACTCTTTTTTGTTTGTCTTCTTTCTCTCATATTTTTAAGTTAGCTCCATGATGCTGCATACATCAATAACTAGATTCTCTTATTTCTTTTTATTTTATTGTATTGACATATTGATAAACAAAATTTGTTTATCCATTCACCTATTGAAGGACATTTGAGTTGTTTCTAGTTTTTAATATAGTATTTAACAAATGAATAAATTTATGTCAAACACAATAAGCTATTTGCATAAAGTCAAAGGGTTAGAAAATAATAAATAGGGTAAGGACTCAAGCCCAAGTCTTGTAACTTTAAAAATTTTGACATGCATTAAAATGTGTCATCATGGGAAATTTCAAGCACAATTTGAACGATACTTTGACTTTCATTCATGTTTAGACTATTGTGCCTTTTTAAAAATAATTCATTGTGTTAAGTGTTTCTTCTGTTAAAAACAACAGCATGTAAATTTTAAACAGCACATAAATTCAGTATGTATCATTGGAGACATAAGTAGAGTCAATCTTTATAAAATAGGAATCTTTTTAGGGAAACACCAGTTACCTTTTGTGTAACATATTACACCCGAATTCATGTATCTCATATCATACATATTGATTTTCTAAAACACCATCATTTTCTTTGTTCCTGAGTGCACTGACTGGCTGGACAGGGCTCAGTCATTAAGGATGGCTTAATTCTATATGTTGTGTCAACTGAGCTCACTCACTCATGTGGCTATAATTTGAGCTGAAGGATTCAAGATGGCCTCATTCATGTGTCTAAAACCCCTTAACTGGCCTGATTACCATACTATAAAACCTTATGTTCTTTCCTTCTCTAGGGCCTCATTTTTAGAGTGCCTTTCAATCTCCAACCTTTTACTATATGGATTCCAGCAGTCTCTAATCGTATAACAGAGGTTTCATGTATCTTAAGGCCCAAGCCTAGAACCAGGAAATTTTAGTCCAACTGCATGTATTGTTCAAAGGAAGTTATAAATCCATACACAGATTCAAAAGAAGGGGTGCAGATTCAACCTCCTGATGGAAGAAATGCCATCTATGCACCATTACTTTGATGGTCATCTTTACACATAATCTATCATAGGAGGATTGAAAGAGTTCTACTAGCAAAGAAATGGATGCATGGATTAAGTTATACTAACAAACATAGATGAATAAGTATATCTAAATCAGAACTGCTCCTTTTAAGGTATTCAATTCAAATGCCTTACTTTATTTTTATTTATTTCTTTATTTTTTACTTTACAATACTGTATTGTTTTTGCCATACATTGACATGAATCTGCCACAGGTGTACATGAGTTCCCAACCCTGAACCCCCCCACCACCACCCTCCCCATATCATCTCTCTGGGTCATCCCAGTGCACCAGCCCCAAACATCCTATATCCTATATCAAACCTAGACTAGCAATTTGTTTCTTACATGATAGTATACATGTTGTAACGCCATTCTCCCAAATTATCCCACCTTCTCCTTCTCCCACAGAGTCCAAATGTCTGTTCTTGACATCTGTGTCTCTTTTGCTGCCTCGCATAAAGAGTTATTGCCGGGGTCCAGCCCCAGTGGATCCAGGGTGATTCAAAGGGGAGACNATATCAAACCTAGACTAGCAATTTGTTTCTTACATGATAGTATACATGTTGTAACGCCATTCTCCCAAATTATCCCACCTTCTCCTTCTCCCACAGAGTCCAAATGTCTGTTCTTGACATCTGTGTCTCTTTTGCTGCCTCGCATAAAGAGTTATTGCCGGGGTCCAGCCCCAGTGGATCCAGGGTGATTCAAAGGGGAGACAGAGTCGGTGAGGAAAAACTTATTTATAAATATAAGATTAGATTAGGAGGAAATAGTATAGTAGGAAAATTAAGTGGAGAAAAGAGGCTGAATAACTTGGTTTACNCATGAAATGTTCCCTTGGTATCTCTAATGTTCTTGAAGAGATCTCTAGTCTTTCCCATTCTGTTTTTTTTCCTCTATTTCTTTGCATTGATCACTGAGGAAGGCTTTGTTGTCTTTCCTTGCTATTCTTTGGAACTCTGCATTCAGATGCTTATATCTTTCCCTTTCTCCCTTGCTTTTCAATTCTCTTCTTTTCACAGTTATTTGTAAGGCCTCCCCAGACAGTCATTTTGCCTTTTTGCCTCTCTTTTCTAACCTTTAAACTAAAGAGGAAGGGAAAAGGTGAGGAGAGGAGGGGGTAAATGAGGGAAGGAAGGAGGAAGAAAGGAAAAAAGGGAAAAATGAAGGAAAGGAAGAAGGATATTTTGTACCCATTTGGAAGGAATGATGCTAAAGCTGAAACTCCAGTGCTTTGGCCACTTCATGCGAAGAGTTGACTCATTGGAAAAGACTCTGATGCTGGGAGGGATTGGGGGCAGGAGGAGAAAGAGACAACAGAGGATGAGATGGCTGGATGGCATCACTGACTTGATGGGTTTGAGTCTGAGTGAACTCCGGGAATTGGTGATGGACAGGGAGGCCTGGTGTGCTGTGATTCATGGGATCGCAAANGAAGAGTTGACTCATTGGAAAAGACTCTGATGCTGGGAGGGATTGGGGGCAGGAGGAGAAAGAGACAACAGAGGATGAGATGGCTGGATGGCATCACTGACTTGATGGGTTTGAGTCTGAGTGAACTCCGGGAATTGGTGATGGACAGGGAGGCCTGGTGTGCTGTGATTCATGGGATCGCAAAGAGTCAGACACGACTGAGGGACTGAACTGAATTGACATTCATAAATAATCCCAAGGCCTTGGGTAGCTGATATGCATTTCACTCATAAAACATTCATCTTATTTTGAAAAATATGATGTCTATTGTATGCTTTCTCCTTAATATTGTTAGGTATGACTTTTTCATCTTACATTTTAAGTACTGCCTTGCTTGTGCTTTTTCCAGTCCTTATCATCCACCCTTAACCCACAAAACTGGGCAAGTGGGTGCTCAGTAGTCTAGGAAGTGATCGCCATGAATGAAGAGGAATGATGCCAGATTATANGTATGACTTTTTCATCTTACATTTTAAGTACTGCCTTGCTTGTGCTTTTTCCAGTCCTTATCATCCACCCTTAACCCACAAAACTGGGCAAGTGGGTGCTCAGTAGTCTAGGAAGTGATCGCCATGAATGAAGAGGAATGATGCCAGATTATAAACTATTAGTACAGAGGCATCCCTTCTCTATTAATGCAATGTGTAGGGACACCTTGGAATCTTTCACAAGGTTGAGTAAGGAATTAGACCTGCATCACTTCTTAGCTCTTATCTTCCTGGTCATGTTATTCTACTTTCAAGTATAAACTGACTCATATCCACACATTTAGGGGTAAATAAGCAGTATAGACGGACACACATTATATTCAAAAGGAGAATTTAACAATATGGAAAACAGAAAGAGGTGAAGCAACAGAAGTTGCCTGTGTTTTATGTTTGGATGCCAAAGGAAAATAACAGTGGTACTTCTTGCAATAAGGAAAAGTGAGGAACATTTTGTCAAGGTGATTGATTCACCCTGTGGCCTTTCAATTCAACTAGGTTTGAGAGATGTAGAGTTTCTTGGAAGGAAAGATCATCAGGAAGGAACTTTATTAGGGACAAGAATTTTAATGTGGACAAGCCACTACACTTCAAAAAAAAAGCACCAAATTAAAAATGTTGCTGCACTGAGGTTCTCAAGTATCTCTAAGATACAAATTCAGCCATCCTCAAGCTTTTGAAGAGGAAGCAACAGGAGGTAAATCAAGAAACACATCAAAAGTGCCTGTCTGGAATTGCTGGGGAAAGGTGAACCTGCAAGTGGCTCTGTTAGCAGTGCTCTGGGCACCAAGGCCACAGGCGTGGACTGTTTAAACAAAAGGGCTCTTCTCATTAACTTTCTGCTTCTCTTTTTGAAATCTCCCAGTGGGCAGCAGAGTTCTGTCAGTGAGCCTGTGCCCCTTATCCCTTAACTGAGAATCACTAGCTATGCAGTGACTGAAACTTCATGTGTTGATGCCTTACTAGGAGGAAACATACTGCTGATACTTTTTCAGGAAATTCCTCAAGAAATTTTCAAGATGTTTTAGACAATGCTTATATCCCATGTCCTGAGAAAGGCTCCAAACTCTTCCTTGAACTATCACTCATGATCGTCCTAATGGTTCCCGCAGTTGTCATTTCTAGGCTCTGTCTGTGTGGTGCACATTTAGAAGTGCACTGAAAGGCAGCATCCAGTAATATGACCTTCTTTGAAGACCTGGACTACTAAGCATTCAGTAAAACTTCATGAGAAATGATCAGTGTCCTTAGGACCATAATAAATGTTGTGGTTTTGATTTGCAGCTTATCCATTTATTATTATGTACTCATTATCCATTTCCTAAAAACCTACTGTGTGACTCTCTATCCAAATCTGTTGATATGTTAATAGAAGTGAATAAAATTAACGTAGTCTGCCTAAAAGAATATGGCAAAGTTCTGATAAATTAGTGACGGCATCCCAGTCATTCCATACTGACAAGAAGGTTGCTTGTTTTTTAAATATTCCAAAGTGTTCAGCATCACTTACCTAATCTCTTTATCTCTAGTTCCCTCCTCTCCAAATTTATCCACCTCACCACTCCCCTCACATCAGATTTCTTAAACACTTGTAATCATGTTATGCCTCAAACTGAAACAACAACAACAAAAAAAATCAGTACATTCTCAATGGTCATAAGAAAAAATGTAAATGTAGTCTTGTCTACAGACTAATGGCATCATGGCTTGTAAATCTAAGCTTCCTCACTGTATGCTCTAAGGCAACAAAGTATTTTGTTTTCTTCTCTTTTATTTATTAGTACTTTTTCTTACTGACCTGCCTGTGTGTACTTATGTGTCCTTGTGACACAACCCTGAATCATCTGCCCAGGCTCAATTTACTTATACTCTCCTCTTTACTGCTTTCCAAACACTTCTCCATTCCCCACCTGAGAGTATTTGCTCTTGTACCTGTATTCTCACTTATTTTAAAATATAAGCCCACATCAATATTGTATAGTCATTTTCCTGCCAGTCTTCACCATTGCCTACCTAGCATCTTGTGGTCGCCGTTGCAATAGTGTACTCCTGTTTACAAAATTAAGAAATATTAGGTTAACTAAATTTATTTTTGTCATATTGACTGTAAACATGTTTTCAAAAATCAGTTTGGAATATTATCAGTTATCTCACAAATCTGTAAGTTTTACTTATCAGTAAAAAACTACAGCTAGTAAAATAGAATAAACCAATATATTTAAGAAGCTATTGTACAAAAAGTAAGCATTGCTAATTTCTCAAAAAAGTCTATTTCTGAAATACTTTCAACATTTTCCCTCAATTTCAGAGAAGAAATATTTTGTTGCTCTCTGGATATTATTTTGGAAATAAACTTCAAAATATTCCTTTCTCAAATTTAGCAATTAAAATTCAACATAAAACTGGTTGAGTTATTCCTGTAATTTTGGATCAGGAACATACATTCAGTACTTCCTAGATCACTTCTGCCCTTGTTCTGCTGAATTTTTAGATTTCCCTGAGGTGTTTCCTAGGTTCTACTTCAGTTGAAAGCTAATTCTACAAGACTGTACTGCAGTTTCAATTGAGGAACTATTAGAATAGGAATAGAGAAGCTTCAGTGTTTTTAGTCATGAAATTTCTCTGTTCCACATTTCTCAGAGTATATAATGTATACATGGTTCCTTTAAAAGGGAAAATCTGATGAAAATGCAAAAATCCATACTGACTCAATTGTCAATCACCTACACTGATAGAGAGGAGTCAACAACTTTTAAAATATAATTGGTTTTGACACCCAACCTATATATTAAATAATGTTCTAATTCTATATAAAACAGTATACACTTGGATAGGCTGGCTTACTTTCCCCAGTAGATAGTTTACAAATATTTGTTAAATTGACACAAAATGTGTATTATTTTGATACTAAAACATTTCTTTAATGTTATCAACATTAAATTTAGTAATTTTTAAATTGGTCTGTAGCTAAACTTAGGAAAGTATTCACTGTCAATAAACTTAGTTGTTGATTATTTAGATTTAATAGTCACTTTTTAAAATTTAATAGAAAATGGCAACTTCTCTATAATTTTTTGTTATTACCTAAGTACAAAGGCATATTCAAAAGTAGAGACATTACTTTGCCAACAAAGGTCTGTCTAGTCAAGGCTGTGGTTTTTCCAGTAGTCATGTGTGGATGTAACAGTAGGACTATAAAGAAGGCTGAGCATTGAAGAATTGATGTTTTTAAACTATGGTGTTGGAGAAGACTCTTGAGAGTCCCTTGGACTGCAAGGAGATCCAACCAGTCCATCCTAAAGGAGATCAGTCCTGGGTGTTCATTGGAAGGACTGATGTTGAAGCTGAAACTCCAATACTTTGGCCATCTGATGCAAAGAGCTGACTCATTTGAAAAGACCCTGATGCTGGGAAAGATTGGAGGTGGGAGGAGAAGGGGACGACAGAGGNTAAAACATTTCTTTAATGTTATCAACATTAAATTTAGTAATTTTTAAATTGGTCTGTAGCTAAACTTAGGAAAGTATTCACTGTCAATAAACTTAGTTGTTGATTATTTAGATTTAATAGTCACTTTTTAAAATTTAATAGAAAATGGCAACTTCTCTATAATTTTTTGTTATTACCTAAGTACAAAGGCATATTCAAAAGTAGAGACATTACTTTGCCAACAAAGGTCTGTCTAGTCAAGGCTGTGGTTTTTCCAGTAGTCATGTGTGGATGTAACAGTAGGACTATAAAGAAGGCTGAGCATTGAAGAATTGATGTTTTTAAACTATGGTGTTGGAGAAGACTCTTGAGAGTCCCTTGGACTGCAAGGAGATCCAACCAGTCCATCCTAAAGGAGATCAGTCCTGGGTGTTCATTGGAAGGACTGATGTTGAAGCTGAAACTCCAATACTTTGGCCATCTGATGCAAAGAGCTGACTCATTTGAAAAGACCCTGATGCTGGGAAAGATTGGAGGTGGGAGGAGAAGGGGACGACAGAGGATGAGATGGTTGGATGGCTTCACCGACTCAATGGACATGAGTTAGAGTAGACTCTGGGAGTTGGTGATGGACAGAGAGGCCTGGTGTGCTGCAGTCCATGGGATCGCAGAGTCGGGCACGAGTGAGCAACTGAACTGAACTGAACTGAGGCCCAAAGGGAATGGCAACATTTAATGAACCTCTACAATTTGAAGCTTGTTGTATACTGCAAATGACTAAAATTGCCATAATGTATTTAAGTATATCTTTGTGACAGAAATGCAGAGGATCTGTATTATAGGTCTCAGCACTTCCTTTTCGTGTCTTCTTATTAGATATTTTGCATTTTATTTCCATCTGTGCCATATCAGTTTTGAAGAATGTCAATGACATGATAAGTTGTTTTCCAGTCAATCATGTGAATTTCTGTGGGAGGTGTTAACAAAAATGCCAACCCACACTTTTTTAATGTATATATATTCTTTGTAGATTGAGTCACCTATTTGTCATGGTATTTTCATGGTAACCATGACTACACTGTGTGATTTTGACTGTCCAATATCTGTTCATCTCATCTTGTTCTCTTCTTATTCACCTCAATGAGATGCAGAAAGCCATTTTGATGTAACTGTGATATAACAAAATGCTATAGTCAAAGGTATTATAAAACTAAAAGGCCCTCTTCAATTTTCTGTATCCCAGGGATGTATGAAGAATAATAAAAGTTTTGAATTTCAAAAATGATATAAAGTATTACCATGAGAAAAAGAAAGCAATAAGATGGTACCTAAACCAAATGATGAATAAGTTGACACATTCAAGGTATGGACCGAAAATAAAAGCAATGGATAAGAAAACAAAGCAAAACAAAACTAATATCATTTTCAACACATGAGAGTCCTTCTAGAGCCTATAAACACAGGCAAAGGAAACAACTCATTTTTTTTAAAAGCCTATAGTCAACAAAAAGTAACCAAAAAAGCAATTTTCAAATAAAGCAATTTACAATAGTCTCCATTTCACAGAAAGAATTCCTCAAGGAATGATAAAATTCTAAAGTCAGGTATCTTGAATATCTCACAGTTTAAATACTGAAAGTGAAGGCAAAATAGCATCAAGCTTAATAACTATTCATATAATGGCAAACCATTTCACATTCTGAACCATTTCATACCTGCTTTTACAGCCCTGTAAATACCACAAACAATTTAGGGTCTCAAAATATTATTCATTAATCTGCTAAGTTCATATTCTGTATCTTTTATTGGTTCTGTGACTGTGGGTACATGATGTTAACTATTTTGTCTCAGCTATATTTCTTTATGTGTTATACATATCTCTGATTATAAAATTAAACTATGAATATTTTCAGGAGAGCACAATTATCTTATATTTGACTCATATTACCTGCTACAAACATTTACAAAAGAAAAATGTTGGTTCAAAAAGAAAGAAACATATATTTAGACCTACAGCAGAGATAGTAAATAAAACTATAGGATAGCAAATCACATTTTAATTTCCTACAAAGAACAACTAATTTTTAGATATAAGTATGTCCTGAATATTACAAGAGGCATCCCTATTCAGTAACCCTACTTAGGCCAGAAATGGAGCAAGAATGAAAGGCAACTAAATTGGATGACATCAGGAGTCTGATGACCACTATTGTCTGGAAGGAGATGGTATTAAGGATTTCCATTATCCAGGGCATTATCCAGTACCCACTGGATAATAGTGAATAAATGTTTGAGGTAAAAGCAGGGTCAAATTCATTTATCATAAAGAGGTAAAACCAGAGTTCAAAAATAATAAGCGAAAATGATCCAAATCACAATTAGGTTCCAATGCAATGTAAGTCAGGAAATCTAACGCTGAGATGAAAAGACCACAAGATAAATAGTTGATATATAAAATCCATCAGAAAAAAAAACAACTTATTTTAACAGCCCAAAATATTCTAAACTATTTTAGAATAACTGTTTTAAAAAATATACACATATACATGAACACATATGTGTGTGTGTGTGTGTGTGTTAGTCACTCAATCATATCCGCTCTTTGTGACCCATGGACTATAGCCTGCCAGTCTCCTCTGTCAATGGGATTCTTCAGGTAAGAATGCTGGAGTGGGTTGCCATTTTCTTCTCCAGGGGATCTTCCCAACCCAGGAAATGAACCTTAATCTCCTGTATTGCTAGAAGATTCTTTACTATCTGAGCTGCCAGGAAATCTTATACACATACATAATTTTATTTAAAAGGAATATGTATTTGAGCTCAGTTGCTAAGTCATGTCTGACTCTTTGGGACCCCATGGACTATAACCTGCCAGGCCCCTCTGTCCATGAGATTTTCCAGGCAAGAATGCTAGAGTGAGTTTCCATTTCAACCTCCAGGGGAACTTCGCACTATAGAACAAACATAAAAGAAAAAATAGATGTTAAAAAGCAATCTATTATGAATACATAAAAAAATTGAATTGTATACTTTCAGTTCAGTTCAGTTTCTCATTCATGTCCAACCCTTTGCAACCCCATGAATCACAGCATGCCAGGCCTCCCTGTCCATCACCAACTCTCAGAGTTCACTCAAACTCATGTCCATTGAGGNTATTTCTTTGCAATGATCGCTGAAGAAGGCTTTCTTATCTCTTCTGGCTATTCTTTAGAACTCTGCATTCAGATGCTTATATCTTTCCTTTTCTCCTTTGCTTTTCACTTCTCTTCATTTCATAGCTATTTGTAAGGCCTCCCCAGACAGCCATTTTGCTTTTTTACATTTCTTTTCTGTGTACTCTGCATAGAAGTTAAATAAGCAGGGTGACAATATACAGCCTTTATATACTCCTTTCTCTGTTTGGAACCAGTCTGTTGTTTCATGTCTGGTTCTAACTGTTGCTTCCTGTTGCTTCTTGTTGTTTTTCTAACTGTTGCTTCTTCTTTAAATTTATTTAAATAATAAAAATATATATTTTATTATATATATATATATATCCAGACAAAACTGTAATTCCAAAAGATACATGCATCCATATATTCATAGAAGCATTAATCACAATAGCTGAGATATGGAAGCAACCTAAATGTCCATCAACAGATGAATTTATAAAGAAGATGCAGTATATATATGTAGTGGAATATTGTGCTAAGTCGCTTCAGTAATGTCCGACTCTGTGCAACAATATGGACTGTAGCCTGCCAGGCTCCTCTGTCCATGGGATTGTCCAGGCAAGAATACTGGAGTGGGTGGCCATTTCCCTCTCCAGGAGATCTTCCCAATCTGGGGATTGAACCTCTGTCTCCTAGGTTTCCTGCATTGGCAGTCAGGTGCTTTACCACTAGCACCGCCTGGGAAGCTCTAGTGAAATACTACTCAGCCAAAACAGAACAAAATGAAGGCATTTGCAGCAACCTCAATGCAACTAGAGATTATAATACTAAGTAAATTTTAAGTCAGAAAAAGAAAGACAAATACCATATGATGTCATTCATATGTGGAATCTAAAATATGACACTAATGAACCCATCTATGAAACAGAATCAGACTCACAGACATAGAGAACAGATGTGGTTGTCAAGGGTAAGTGTGTTGGGGGAGGGCTCGAGTGGGTTGTTGAGATTAGCAGACGTAAGCTATTATATATAGAATAGATAAACAACACGGAGAACTATGTGTAGTTCACAGAACTACATTCATATACCTTATGATAAAGCATAATGACAAAAATTATTAAAAAAACAATGTAAATATATGTATAACTGAATCACTTTGCTGTACAGCAGAAATTAACACAACTTTGTAAACTAATTATACTTCAATTAAAAATAATTTAAATGTTGGTAAGGAGATAGAGTGGTGGAACTCTGATACACTTCTGGTGGAAATTTAAAGTGGTACAACCAACTTGGGAAACAGTTTGTCAGTTTCTTTAAAAGTTAAACATACACATACTATATCACTAAGACATTCAACTCCTATGTATTTACTCAAGAGAAATGAAAACAGATGTGCATACAAGCTTATTTGTACTAGCCAAAAATTGGGAGCAATTAAGTGCCCATCAACAGATGAATGGACAAGCAGATTGTAGTATATCCACACAATAAAATACTATTTAACAAAAAAACCCGAATAAACTATTGATATACAAAACAACAAATAAAAGGAAGAGTACTATGAAGGGACAATTTGGTGATTATGCACACAGAGGTTATGAAATTTTGGCACAGACTCATCTCTGTGCAAGCAGAGCATATTCTTAGGCACTAAGTCATAAGTTGGTTATGTGTTAAAAGTACAAAGATGCACAGGTGTGTGAGAAATATGTTAAAGATTCAGAATAAATGAGTAGAAAATATTCTATATTTTCATCCCAAACTGTAAATTATACAGGAATATATTAACAAAAGATGTTCAAGCTCTTTATCAAGAAAATTATAATGAGTGGTTGATGAAAACCTAAATTAATAAATAGGAAAAACGCTGTTAGAAAGAAAGCCTCAATATTGTAAAGCTGTCATTTCTTTTCAAATTATTTAACAGTTTCAATGTGCTTCAGAGAAAAATCCCAATATGTTTTTTAAATGTACTTGATAAAGTTGATTCTGAAATTTTTATAAAAATGTAACGGACTCACAACAACAACAACAATAACAATTCTAAAATAGGACAACTCCTACTGAAATTCACAGTAAATAACTGAGTATATTATTAGTGAAGATTCTAAAGAGTCAACTGATGATATAGAATAAAGACACTATAGTCAAAATCATTAATTTATGAAAAGTTTAATTTTGACAGAGCAGCTTTTGCAGAACAGTGGGGAAAATGATATATCATTTGTTTACTAACTGATAGTTTAAAAAATATGTACCCTTACCTCATAATACATTCAAAATATTTTCTATATAATAAATAATTAAGTATGAATGGATGAAAATATACAAATTTAGAAGACTCTATGTGTATATTAACACACACCTACACAAACACAGTGATTCATCATGTCATGATCTCATGAATCTCATGATAAAGAAGGATTTCTTAAATAGGATACAAGAAAGGAAAACACAAAGTAAATAGTTAATGCCTTCTATAAATTTAGGTGTTCTTGAAAGTCTTTATAATTTTATTGACAAAGAGCTTGAAAAACTTTTACTGTATTTATTCTAGTATATTTAATGCTATTGGAAAATACAGGTTATATTTTCTTTTCTATAAGTGTATCTTCTACTGTTTGCAGTAATATAATGAAAACTAGGAAAAAGGAGTGCAACTTAAATACAAATAATTCAGAAGAAAGGAAATTATTTTAAAAGAAACAGAAATTCAACCAACAGAAAGAAAGAATTATTATAGAGATTTTAAAAATCTGAAGCTTATTCTTTGAGATGAATACTCAAATTGATAGACCTCCAGTCAGACTACACAGGATAAAAGGAGAGAAAACACAGATTGCCAATATCAAGAATGATAAAAATCTCATTATTGTTAATATGTCTATTTTCCTTAATTGATATGTACCTTTAAATCCTTTCAAACCAAACCTAGCAAACTTAATTATATATCTATGTGCAGGCAAAAATATAATTTTAAAATATATAAGACAAATATTAGCAGAACTAAAAAGATAACTAGAGAAATTTACAATTGGAGTGTGAGTCTTTAACTTACATTCCTGGATGGTAGATAGAATAAATAGAAAAATAATCAAGACATAAAATATCAGTGATAAAATTAACCAATATTAAAAAACCTGTTATTTCAAGCACAAAGACATTTTTTAAAAGTTTTGAAGATTTACTATAGCATAAAAATATTCAGTACCTTGTACTAATATATCAGACTGAAATTTACAAATTTTGTGAAAGATATTTAAAACGTTTCAAATAAATCAAGAAGTAAATGGTCTTCCTGGATTGGAAGATTCAATATTGTAAAGATTTCAGTTATTTCAAAATTGGCATATAAATTCAACATATGATGGCTTTGACTGCTATTTCAGAGATAACATCCGTAATTTTAAAGGCCGAATGGATATAAAATAAGAGGGAGAAGGATGTGTTGAGATGACTTTTAAATCAAGGTGGCTAAAGGGATAGAATGATATTGCCTGATAACACATGTCCGTCTTCAGATTTTAGGTAACAAAGTACTGGCAAATAGAATTATTTATATATTTTGAGGTTTCCATACAAAAGTCAGAATTTTTCCAAGATATTTTGGAGTGAGACAAGGATTTTGATGTAAAATATACCAAAATTGCTGTCCTATTTGTAAGTCAGTAGAATCTGGTTACAAATCCAATCCATATTTATGGCAAGTTTTGCTTTATAAAGGCTTCCCTGGATAGCTCAGTTGATCAAGAATCTGCCTGCAATGCAGGAGACCCCTGTTCGATTCCTGGGTCAGAAAGATATCTGCTGGAGAAGGATAGGCTGCCCACTCTAGTATTCCTGGGCTTCCCTTGTGGCTCAGCTGGTAAAGAATCTGCCCCTAACGCAAGAGAGCTGGGTTTAATCCCTGGGTTGGGAAGATCCCCTGTGAATGGAAGGGCTACAAACTCCAGTATTCTGGCCTGGAGAATTTCTGGGTCACAAAGAGTCGGATACGATTGAGTGACTTTCACTTGCTTTATGAAGCATACCACCAATCCCTGTTGACTACTTCATTTTATTGCTATTAACACTTCAAATAAGGAACTGAATACTTCATGAGGACTTTGCTAGCAAACATTGAATCTAATTGTATCAAGGAATTTGAAACTTTCAAGTAGTATTACATCTGTGAATAGGCAGGTTTTTTTTTTAATTAATGAAGAAAACTATGGTTTTCTGTCCCAAAGGCAGACAACCAACAGACACATGCAANTTGACTACTTCATTTTATTGCTATTAACACTTCAAATAAGGAACTGCATACTTCATGAGGACTTTGCTAGCAAAACATTGAATCTAATTGTATCAAGGAATTTGAAACTTTCAAGTAGTATTACATCTGTGAATAGGCAGTTTTTTTTTTTAATTAATGAAGAAAACTATGGTTTTCTGTCCCAAAGGCAGACAACCAACAGACACATGCAAAGATGCTTAACATCACTAATCATCTGGGGAATGCATATCAAAACCACAATAAGATATTACCTCTCACAGTCGGAATGGCTATCATCACAAAGAACACAAATAGCGAATGCTGGCTGGTGGCAAGGATGTGGAACAAAGGGAAACCCCTATACTGTTGGTGAGAATGTAAATTAGTGCAGCCACTGTGGAAAGTAGCATAGAAGTTTCTCAAAAAATTAAAATCTTATGACCCAGCAATTACACTCCTGTATATGCAAAAACAAAAACCACAAACCCAAACACTAACTTGAAAAGACGCGTTCACCCCAATGTTCAGAGAAACATTATTTAAAATTGCCAAGATATGGAAGCAATCTGTGTCCATAAACAGATGAATGTCTAAAGAAGAGGTAGTATGTGTGTTTACACACACACACACATACAGTGAAATAGATGAAAAAAAGAATGAAATTTTGCCATTTGCAACAAATGGATGGACTTGGAGGGTATTATTCTAAGTGAAATAAGTCAGAAAGAGAAAAGACAAACACTGTAGGATATCACTTATATGTGGAATCTAAAAAGTACAACGAACAAGTGAGTAAAACAAAAAAGCAACAGAGATACAGAGAACAAACTAGGGGTGACGAGTGGGGAGAAATATTTAGAGGTGGAGGATTAAGAGGTATAAACCATTATGAACAAGAGAAGCTATAAAGATGCATTACATAACACAAGGAAGAGAACCAATATTTTATAGTAATTATAAATGGATTACAATCTTTTAAAATTGTGAATTATTATACTGCACACCTGTAATTTATATAATATTATAAATCAACTATACTTCAATTAAAAAAAAGGAAAACATTGGTTGCTAGAATCCGAACAACACTGGCTATATTACCAAGCTATGAGAGGACACTGAGGAAAGTTGTTAAAAATTGGAGTTAGGCTGACAGATTTTTGGTATCTATTTATGTATATATGATATCCATCTAGCACTGTTGTTTCTGACCTCTAACTGTCAAGCATGCCTGAGCAACTATAGCTTTATTACTCACAAATCCTTTCTATCATCATTCATGGGGATATATATATATATCTATATGATATCTATATTCATATCTAATGCTTTCCTGTTTACTCAAGGATTAAAATGCTTTGTAATCACATATTACTAAGTTCATAGTACTTTGTCATTATACATTTTCTTTGTGGATGATATCACAAGGGTTAATCCACAATAATTTTTTATGTCATTATGTAAGAATTTTCATGATTGAAAGTGCTGGGAATAGAAATCTAGAATATAATTAGAATGATAATTTATCATATTAATGAGAAAATTATTTTGTAGTGGATTATAATTGTAAGTTTTATATTAATATGTAATCATAATGATTAATGTACAATCTCTTATATTTTATAGTTTTCAAAATTCTTCCCCATATACTCTCTCACTGGATTTCCAACCTACCTGGTAAGTTTTATTATAATTTTATAAATGTTGTTATATACAAATGCAGAAAAAAAGGTTAAGAGAGATTAAGCAATTTGAAAAATATCACATAGTTTTCTAAGTCTGATTTAAAGTCAGGTTCAAAACTAGATAGTCACCCTGTGAGTTCTTTACTTTTTGTTATGTGTTTCTACGACATAATGAAGGTATTGAACAGGTCTTTAAATTTTATCTCTTGGAAAATTAGTATTCTGTTATGTCATGATATTTGGATCCTTTCCATTTAATTTTAATCCCAAAATGGAGATGCAGAGAGCAAATTGATTGATTGGCGATGGTGACAGATTCTGATCACTTTGTAATTCTAACAATCACCAGTAGCTCTGGTTCTCTCTTGGTCTTTTCTCTACACTAAAATATTTGAGGCTCTTGTAATGCTGTAAAACTTGAATGTAGAGAGAGAATGGATTTGTGTGTGTGTTATTCACAATGCTTTGTATAAAAATATTCTTAATGAAAGAGAATCGGTGTTTTTCACATCAATACAACAAAACAGAGCATTTATGCAAATATATCCGTGTTTCCATTATTAGACTATTTTTCATTGATTCATGCAACAACAGTATCAACTTGATATAATGACTCATAAAGAGCAGATTTCAAGCTTTCTTTGAGCAATAGAACTCAGTGACTTGCTTCTTTATTACAAGATACTCCTAAACCTTCTCAGTATTCTACATCTGCTTCCATTCATAAAAATAAAGGTAAATTAGACCAAAGTTAGAGAAGATACAGAATATATTCTCTTGCCTCATTCAGTATGACATGTCAACAGATAAATGTATGTAATATTAGTTCTACAGTTGGCATAAGCATCAGCTCGGTTATTTTATGGTGAAATTCTCCTGTAATTCTTAGATTCATTTTAATCCATTTATTGAGGTGTAAGACACTGTGAGCTATGCATAAAGGTTTCATAAGATACAGAAGACAGTAAGCAAGTGACTGGAATATGGAATAGTAAATCTTATAATGGAAAATAGTACAACACACAAAGTAGAGTGATCAAAGTTATTTAAGGGATGGGAATCTGTGTTTCTCAAAAGAAGATATATATAGGCTGTGTCATGAAAGGCCAGAAGGAGGAAGCAGCATAAACTTGGAGGCACTGAGGTTAAAAACATAATCTAAATCAGCTGTATTCTGGGAACTGTGCATATTTCACTAAGCCTGGTGCGTATATGTAGCAGTGACAAGAGGCAAGTCAAAGAGACCAGCAGAGGTCAGATCACAGTGTTGCATGGTGTGCTGAGGAGTTTAGAGGGCAAAGCAGATGTTGAGGACAGTCATTTTAGATTCAGGGTAGAGAATGAAACAGAGATAAGGAGAAAATGGAAACAGAATCAATTTGACTATTTCAACAGCTCAAGTAAAATGTGTTATAGTCCTGAACTAAGGCACTAGTCATAAGCATGGGAAGCCTGGAAGGAGATAGAAGTACCAGGACTTCGAATCATGAAAAAATTCAAGTGTTCATGTAAACGTCTTATGTAGATTTGAGTTTAAAATTTTTTTAATTTTCTTGCTTTCTATTTTGTGGTTGCTGTTATTGTTTGTTTGATATTATATTGTAGAAAAAATTCTAAACAGGGTGAAGTTTGACCTCACATCTCTTCCCAATTTCCAATTACCTAATTTTATTTTTACTTTCTGCCTACTTAGTTCCCATCAGTTTACCCTTATATACTTACAACTGCCCCCAAGTACCTGAACTATAATCTAAGCTTGAAACAGTCTCCTCACTAATTAATTTAATAATTAAAAAAAAACCTCCTCTGTGATACATGGAAGTGATAAATAAGCTAAAAAGGAGATTACCAAGATAGACTTCACATTAGAATCACCTAGGTTTCAATTATAGAAAGAATAAAAATCAGAGCTAGAAAAATGAGACATATAACCAAGAGCAGGATTTACTTTTAAAAAATCTTTAAATATTAATTCCCCAGCAGGTTCTTGTGTTTTTAATATAATTATCACCGCAAAAATAAATGCAGAATTACAAGCTAGTTTAATACCTTGGTTGACACTATATTTTTCCCCTTGGTCTATTTCACTTTTAGTCACTTTTAATTTGTTAAGGAAATATCTCATAAACTGAGGGAAAGCAATTTGTGAAGTTTAAGTACCAGACATGGAGGCGCTTTATTGTCAGACAATTTTTTCCTGTGGGTGTGTGCCTGGTAGGTTGGATTCCACTGCTTCATCTGTCTTTCATTACTGTTTCTACTTGTTTTTAGAGTTAAGATCAGCTGCTCTGTCTTTATCGCAAAGACTTCTTTTCTACAGATTATCTGGAGTGTCCATTCTTAACCTCAGTTGACTCCCATCTAGAACCCGTTGTGTAAGACACTGGATACCAATAAGTGTGATATGAAATACAGAATCACAGTTTCTTTTGTTTCCAGAATAGGTACTGTATAGGCTGAGGATAATTTCTCAGAGAAAAGCTTGATCTGTTCCTTTATCACAACAATAAAATCCTGATATTTTAAAACAATGTCAAAATGCTTTCAAGAATATAGGCATATGTTACTATTATCAGTGTTTGTTCCAACCTCCACCAGCCTATAAAAGGATCAATTTAGTCTTCAATTATTCACTATGCATATTGTCTCAATGTAAGCTGCTGCTGCTGCTGCTGCCGAGTCGCTTCAGTCATGCTGACCCCATAGTCGGCAGCCCACCAGGCTCCCCCATCCCTGGGATTCTCTAGGCAAGAACACTGGAGTTAGTCACTGGTAATTACACAAAACTAAATTTAGTCTGTGTAATCAGCTCAGTTTTCAGAGTAAATACTAACAAACCTAAAGCTTTTACCTCCCATGAGAGAGAAAGAAAAGAGAATATTTATGAAGGTTCTATTATGTTCCCACTATAGTCATCAAAAAAACAGGGTAATACTATTCTTCTCATTTTATCAAAGGGGAAATTAGGAAATTTTACAGGGAAAAATTACTATTCCTTAAAGTTACACAAGTAATACAGCATTGAGACATGAAATTTGTCCAACGGCAAATCCATTTCCTTTTCATCAAACATCTGTGTGGAACTCCATTATATACACTAGCCCAGTGGTGTGCCTCTTACTTGCTTTTTTTTTTCCAGTTTCTTCCATGTCCAGACTATTCTTGGCATAATCTGGCTCATGGCATCTCCATTCTGATCTTCTCAACCTACCCACCCCACAATCTGATGATCTCTTGTCTAGGGATTGCAAACTTTGCTTCATACAGTTCTGGGCCAGTAGGGGGTGGGGGGCGGGGTGGGTGAGTGGGCTGAGAGTTGGTACATAAAGGGAAGGAGAAAATGCTATCTTTGTATGCCATCATTACCTGTATTCCTCCAGTATTCTCTCTGAATCCCCATCTTCTGTTCAGTAACTTTTCTGCTGATAAAGCAGTGTTACATTACAATCGGTACACCAGCTATCCACTTTCAACTATCTTGACAATGCCCAAGACAAAACAAGTATGAAGCCTTGACCACAGAAACATTTATATGGAAACCACCATCATGGATGAATGGATAAAGAAAATGTGGAGTATGGATAAAATGGAATTTTATTCAGCAATTAAAAAATGAAATCTTAACATTTGTATCAACATGAATGGATCTGAAGGAGGATTTGCTAATTTAAGTAAGTCAGAGAGGGATAGATACATATGATCTCACTTACATGTGGAATCTAAATAACAGCAAAAATAAGCTCATAGATACAGAGTACAACTGGGTGGTGCTTGCCAGAGGTGGGGCTTGGTGGTGAGGAAAATGAATGAAGGGGATCAAGAGGTACACATTTCCAGTTTTAAAATAAATATGTCATCAGGATGCAATATACAGCATGGTGACTGTGGTTAACAATAATACTATATTATGTTTATGAAAGTTCCTGAGAGAGGAAATCTTAAAAGTTCCTAACACAAGAAAATAAAATTTACTATGTATGATGGATGTTAACTAGACTTATTGTGGTAGTCATTTCATAATACATGTAAATATCAAATCATTATGTTGTATACCTGAAATAATATAACATTAATGTCAAATATACCTCAATAAAAAAGCCTTTATGTAAAGTCACTAAAATAAATGGTATAGAATTATCATATAATTATATATCATAGAATTATCATATAATATGATAATATTATCATATTACTAATAATAACCATATTAGTAATTTTTTCCAGTTCAAGAAATATAACACATTTATTCTCTTTATACACATGAATATGATAATGTAGATAGCTACATAAATTAACTGTTAATTTGTCTATTTGCATGTATAAATACTTTTGTTGAAAACAATGATGTGATAGGAACAGGCCCACTCAAAACTAACCAAAATATTGATTATCTTTACCCCACTGAAAATATGCATGACCTTTAGGGATTTATACATTCTCTAGGGACTCAAAAAAGTCATAATAAAGGATAATTAAGATATAAGAGGCAGAAAAGAATGACTTATCTGATTCTGAACTAAAACTTATCAATTACTTGAAGTAGTTTATAATTATCTTATTAGGTTAACAGGTACTCATCTAGGCAGAGAAGGCAATGGCATCCCACTCCAGTACTCTTGCCTGGAAAATCCCATGGACAGAGGAGCCTGGTGAGCCGCAGTCCATGGAGTTGCTAAGAGTTGGACTCGACTGAGTGACTTCACTTTCACTTTTCGCTTTCATGCATTGGAGAAGGAAATGGCAACCCACTCCAGTGTTCTTGCCTGGAGAATCCCAGGGACAGGGGAGCCTCATGGGCTGCTGTCTATGGGGTTGCACAGAGTCGGACACAACTGAAGTGACTTAGCAGCAGCATCGAGCCAACTTTATCTTTTATATTGCGTTTTCATTCCTCAGTTTATATATTTTAATTAATTAACTAAACAAAAATAAATGCCTGATATATAGCAAACATTTCTTTCCTATGTATCAAGAACTGTGGTAGCAGTTGGCAATAGCAAAATGAATAAAACAAGTATGGTGTTCAACCTCATAAAGGCTAAAATCTGGCCAAAGAGAGAAATTAAATAAGTGATGATATGACAACTATATAATTATAATTAATAGAAGTATCATGATGAAAACAGTCATGGAAGCTATCACAGGGAAAACCAAATCTATATTAAGGTTGTTGAACTGGGCAGTTTTATGTGATGTGTAATGCTCCGAAGGCCCACTTGACTTCACACTCCAGGATGCTGACTCTAGGTGAGTGACCATAATACCATCCTGGTTATCTGGGTCATGAAAACCTTTATTGTACAGTTCTTCTGCATATTCTTGCCACTTTTTATTAATCTCTTCTGCTACTGTTAGGTCTTAATGTTTCTGTCCATTATTGTCTCTATCCTTGCTTGAAATGTTCTCTCAATATCTCAGATTTTCTTGAAGAGATCTCTAATCTTTTCCCTTCTATTTTTCCCCCCTATTTCTTTGCATTGTTCATTTAAGAAGGCCTTCTTATCTCTCCTTGCTCTTCTCTGGAACTCTGCATTCAGTTGAGTATATCTTCCCCTTTGTTCTTTGCCCTTCATTTCTCTTCTTTCCTTAGCTATTTGTAAAGCTTCCTCAGACAACCATTTGCCTTCTTGGCAAATGACCCAGATAACCATGATGGTGTGGTCACTCAGCTAGAGCCAGACATCCTAGAGTGTGAAGTCAAGTGTGCCTTAGGAAGCATTACTATAAAGCTAGAGGTGGTGATGGAAATTTCAGCTGAACTATTTAAAATCCTAAAAGACAATGCTGTTAAAGTGTTGCACTCAATGTGCTGGCAACTTTGGAAATCTCAGCAGTGGCCATATGACTGGAAAAGGTTAGTTTTCATTCCAAGACCAAAGAAGGGTAATGCCAAAGAATGTTCAAACTATTGTACAATTGTGCTCATTTCACATTAGTGAGATTATGCTCAAAATCCTTCAAGCTAGGGTTTAGAAATATGTGAACCAACAACTTCCAAATGTTCAAGCTGGGTTTCAAAGAGGAACCAGAGACCAAATTACCAACATTCACTAGATCCTGGAGAAAGGAAGGGAGTTCCAGAAAAACATCTACTTCTGTTTCATTGAGTATACTAAATACTTTGACTGTGTGGATCACAACAAACTGGAAAACTCTTAAAGAGATGGGAATACCAGACAACTTCACCTGTCTCCTGAGAACCTGTAGGTGGTTCAAGAAGCAAGAGCTATAACCAGACAAGGAACAACAAACTGATTCTAAATTGGAAAAGGAATATGGCTAGACTGTATATTGTCACCCTGTTTATTTAACTTACATGTAGAGTACATCATGTGAAATGCCAAGCTAGATGAATGCCAGTGATACCACTTTAATGGTAGAATGTGAAGAGGAACTAAAAAGCTTCTCATTGAGAGGGAAAGAGGAGAGTGAAGAAGCTAGCTTAAAATTCAACATTCATAAAACAAAAATTATGACATCCAGCCCCATCACTTCAGGGCAAATAGAAGGGGAAAAAGTGGAAGCAGTGACAAATTTTATTTTCTTGGGCTCTAAAATCACTTGGATGGTGACTGCGGCCGTGAAATTAAAAGACACTTAATTCTTGGAGGGAAAACTATGACAAACCTAGACAGAGTATTAAAAAGCAGAGATATCATTTGCTGACAAATATCTGTATAGTCAAAACTATGTTTATTTCTGGTAGTCATGTACAGATGTAAGAATTGGACTGTAATGAAGGCTTGAATGCCAAAGAATTGAGGCTTTTGATTTGTGGTGTTGGAGAAGAGTCTTGAGAGTCTCTTGGATTGCAAGGAGATCAAATCAGTCAATCCTAAAGGAAATTAGTCTTGAATATTCATTGGAAGGACTGATACTGAAGTTCCAATACTTTGGCCACCTGATACAAAAAGTCAACTCATTGGAAAGAACCCTGATGCTGGGAGAGATTGAAGGCAAAAGGAGAAGGGGGTGGCAGAGGATGAGATTGTTAGATAGTGTCTCGGACTCAATGGACATGAATTTGAGCAGACTCCAGGAGACAGTAAAGGACAAGAAGCCTGGCATGTTGCAATTCATGGAGTCACAAAGAGTTGGACAGGACTTAGTGACTGAAAACAATAACAGCACTGTGATGTCTGCTAAAATTTCTCAGAGATGAGAAAACTTAGCCAAGCTTTTATTATAACAGAGAATCAAATAACTAGAATACTTAATAATTGGCATTAGACTAGAGTTATATATTCGATCAGGCAGATACTCATAAAAAGAATACCTCACTGAGAATGAGAGGAAAGGATAACTTGTGAGCTTTCTGAATAAAGAATAGTATTTAGTCAAACAGGGAAAACTTAACAAGAGGCACAAAGATAAGGCAAGGCACAGTAAATAGTGAACTTTGGCACAAGAGCTAGTTATGAACTGACAAGCAGCACAACTAGAGTAGTAAGTAGAGTCAAAAAGAGGAAGAGTCTTGATGTCCTTTGTGATTGTGGATGCCAGATGTTATTGGTCTTTCTATACAATCAGAGTTGTATCATGGGTGTTCTAATGCCTAGGTCCCAGAGGGCAACTTAAAGACAGATTTTTCACAATCACTCTGAATTTCCTAGGATATTTATTCTTATCAGACACTCATCTTGGTATGGCAGATATTTCAATGAAGGGAGATACAAAGCATTTGCCAGGCCTTTCCCATAAATGTAACAGCTACTTACTGCCACCATGTGGAAGTCTTTAAGTTTATTTAACATGAATATCTAGTGTGTTCTAACATGTAAGAGATAAGAATAAACTCAGTGGGTTTTTCAGTAAGGATCATTTGTGTCCTCCCTGGGCCTGGGATTTGAATCTATGACACGAGATTATATATTAGGCTATTGCCAAGTCAGCATTATAGTGTGTTGTAAGTGAATCTGTGCCTAAGGCTGAATTTGTCATGCTATTTATTGCTTTCTTATCACTTTATATTACTCAGAGTCTTCTATGTACTCTAACTTTGCATGCTTAGCAATTCTCCATTCCAATATTCTACCTCTCTTGTTTATCAAATAGGAACTGATTTATTGAAAAACCTTTATTTAGTACTATCTGCTCTAATAGAATTTAATTCTGTTTTCTTTCCTGTAAAGACTAAACTGTTTAATTATAAATTCCATTTGTCACATTCTATGTCATTTATAATCCCTGTTGTAAATGAAACTAAGCTATTTGAATCTAAGTTGCTCTATGACTATAGGTTTAATGTCTTGCATGTTACCATTCTTATAATTAAAAAGTAGGCAGATAAAAATAAAACAATTCAAGGCCTATTACTCTAAATATATATGGTCTATTTATTCTAGGACCTGAATTTTACAACTGTGGTTTGACTCTGATGCTGGGAGAGATTAGGGGCAGGAGGAAAAGGGGACGATAGAGGATGAGACGGCTGGATGGCATCACCGACTCGATGGAAGTGAGTTTGAGTGAACTCCGGGAGATGGTGGACAGGGAGGCCTGGCGTGCTGCGATTCATGGAGTCACAGAGTCGGACACAACTGAGCGACTTCACTTTCACTTTGTTTCTGTATCAATGCAGCCATGGTTATACATTAGAATCTCTAGGAACATTCTGGTACACGCACTGGTGATTTTTAAACATTCCCTAGATGATTCTAATATACAGTTAGAGCTTATAACCACTGTTCCATATAGTTCTCTAATTTAGGACATTAAAAAAAGAAAAAGATGTGACTGAGATAATTGGCCTCAAAATATTGAATGGTACAACATATGTCTTAGTAGTTAATGAAAATCTATAAATATAAGATGCAATAAAATATGAATTTCCTACTTTTCTTTCTAAGAAATTGGAAAAACCTCTTAGATAGATGTAGCTAGGGGAAATGATTCATTTTTAATATATTTCAAATCTATCTTCAGTTCAATTCAGTCGCTCAGTCGTGTCCGACTCTTTGTGACTCCACGAATCGCAGCACACCAGGCCTCCCTATCCATCACCAACTCCCTGAGTTCATTCAGACGCATAGCCATTGATTCAGTAATGCCATCCAGCCATCTCATCTCTGTCGTCACCTTCTCCTCCTGCCCCCAATCCCTCCCAGCATCAAAGTGTTTTTCCAGTGAGTCAACTCTTCGCATGAGGTGGCCAAAGTATTGGAGTTTCAGCTTTAGCATCATTCCTTCCAAAGAAATCNGCCCTTCATTTCTCTTCTTTCCTTAGCTATTTGTAAAGCTTCCTCAGACAACCATTTGCCTTCTTGGCAAATGACCCAGATAACCATGATGGTGTGGTCACTCAGCTAGAGCCAGACATCCTAGAGTGTGAAGTCAAGTGTGCCTTAGGAAGCATTACTATAAAGCTAGAGGTGGTGATGGAAATTTCAGCTGAACTATTTAAAATCCTAAAAGACAATGCTGTTAAAGTGTTGCACTCAATGTGCTGGCAACTTTGGAAATCTCAGCAGTGGCCATATGACTGGAAAAGGTTAGTTTTCATTCCAAGACCAAAGAAGGGTAATGCCAAAGAATGTTCAAACTATTGTACAATTGTGCTCATTTCACATTAGTGAGATTATGCTCAAAATCCTTCAAGCTAGGGTTTAGAAATATGTGAACCAACAACTTCCAAATGTTCAAGCTGGGTTTCAAAGAGGAACCAGAGACCAAATTACCAACATTCACTAGATCCTGGAGAAAGGAAGGGAGTTCCAGAAAAACATCTACTTCTGTTTCATTGAGTATACTAAATACTTTGACTGTGTGGATCACAACAAACTGGAAAACTCTTAAAGAGATGGGAATACCAGACAACTTCACCTGTCTCCTGAGAACCTGTAGGTGGTTCAAGAAGCAAGAGCTATAACCAGACAAGGAACAACAAACTGATTCTAAATTGGAAAAGGAATATGGCTAGACTGTATATTGTCACCCTGTTTATTTAACTTACATGTAGAGTACATCATGTGAAATGCCAAGCTAGATGAATGCCAGTGATACCACTTTAATGGTAGAATGTGAAGAGGAACTAAAAAGCTTCTCATTGAGAGGGAAAGAGGAGAGTGAAGAAGCTAGCTTAAAATTCAACATTCATAAAACAAAAATTATGACATCCAGCCCCATCACTTCAGGGCAAATAGAAGGGGAAAAAGTGGAAGCAGTGACAAATTTTATTTTCTTGGGCTCTAAAATCACTTGGATGGTGACTGCGGCCGTGAAATTAAAAGACACTTAATTCTTGGAGGGAAAACTATGACAAACCTAGACAGAGTATTAAAAAGCAGAGATATCATTTGCTGACAAATATCTGTATAGTCAAAACTATGTTTATTTCTGGTAGTCATGTACAGATGTAAGAATTGGACTGTAATGAAGGCTTGAATGCCAAAGAATTGAGGCTTTTGATTTGTGGTGTTGGAGAAGAGTCTTGAGAGTCTCTTGGATTGCAAGGAGATCAAATCAGTCAATCCTAAAGGAAATTAGTCTTGAATATTCATTGGAAGGACTGATACTGAAGTTCCAATACTTTGGCCACCTGATACAAAAAGTCAACTCATTGGAAAGAACCCTGATGCTGGGAGAGATTGAAGGCAAAAGGAGAAGGGGGTGGCAGAGGATGAGATTGTTAGATAGTGTCTCGGACTCAATGGACATGAATTTGAGCAGACTCCAGGAGACAGTAAAGGACAAGAAGCCTGGCATGTTGCAATTCATGGAGTCACAAAGAGTTGGACAGGACTTAGTGACTGAAAACAATAACAGCACTGTGATGTCTGCTAAAATTTCTCAGAGATGAGAAAACTTAGCCAAGCTTTTATTATAACAGAGAATCAAATAACTAGAATACTTAATAATTGGCATTAGACTAGAGTTATATATTCGATCAGGCAGATACTCATAAAAAGAATACCTCACTGAGAATGAGAGGAAAGGATAACTTGTGAGCTTTCTGAATAAAGAATAGTATTTAGTCAAACAGGGAAAACTTAACAAGAGGCACAAAGATAAGGCAAGGCACAGTAAATAGTGAACTTTGGCACAAGAGCTAGTTATGAACTGACAAGCAGCACAACTAGAGTAGTAAGTAGAGTCAAAAAGAGGAAGAGTCTTGATGTCCTTTGTGATTGTGGATGCCAGATGTTATTGGTCTTTCTATACAATCAGAGTTGTATCATGGGTGTTCTAATGCCTAGGTCCCAGAGGGCAACTTAAAGACAGATTTTTCACAATCACTCTGAATTTCCTAGGATATTTATTCTTATCAGACACTCATCTTGGTATGGCAGATATTTCAATGAAGGGAGATACAAAGCATTTGCCAGGCCTTTCCCATAAATGTAACAGCTACTTACTGCCACCATGTGGAAGTCTTTAAGTTTATTTAACATGAATATCTAATGTGTTCTAACATGTAAGAGATAAGAATAAACTCAGTGGGTTTTTCAGTAAGGATCATTTGTGTCCTCCCTGGGCCTGGGATTTGAATCTATGACACGAGATTATATATTAGGCTATTGCCAAGTCAGCATTATAGTGTGTTGTAAGTGAATCTGTGCCTAAGGCTGAATTTGTCATGCTATTTATTGCTTTCTTATCACTTTATATTACTCAGAGTCTTCTATGTACTCTAACTTTGCATGCTTAGCAATTCTCCATTCCAATATTCTACCTCTCTTGTTTATCAAATAGGAACTGATTTATTGAAAAACCTTTATTTAGTACTATCTGCTCTAATAGAATTTAATTCTGTTTTCTTTCCTGTAAAGACTAAACTGTTTAATTATAAATTCCATTTGTCACATTCTATGTCATTTATAATCCCTGTTGTAAATGAAACTAAGCTATTTGAATCTAAGTTGCTCTATGACTATAGGTTTAATGTCTTGCATGTTACCATTCTTATAATTAAAAAGTAGGCAGATAAAAATAAAACAATTCAAGGCCTATTACTCTAAATATATATGGTCTATTTATTCTAGGACCTGAATTTTACAACTGTGGTTTGACTCTGATGCTGGGAGAGATTAGGGGCAGGAGGAAAAGGGGACGATAGAGGATGAGACGGCTGGATGGCATCACCGACTCGATGGAAGTGAGTTTGAGTGAACTCCGGGAGATGGTGGACAGGGAGGCCTGGCGTGCTGCGATTCATGGAGTCACAGAGTCGGACACAACTGAGCGACTTCACTTTCACTTTGTTTCTGTATCAATGCAGCCATGGTTATACATTAGAATCTCTAGGAACATTCTGGTACACGCACTGGTGATTTTTAAACATTCCCTAGATGATTCTAATATACAGTTAGAGCTTATAACCACTGTTCCATATAGTTCTCTAATTTAGGACATTAAAAAAAAAAAAAAGATGTGACTGAGATAATTGGCCTCAAAATATTGAATGGTACAACATATGTCTTAGTAGTTAATGAAAATCTATAAATATAAGATGCAATAAAATATGAATTTCCTACTTTTCTTTCTAAGAAATTGGAAAAACCTCTTAGATAGATGTAGCTAGGGGAAATGATTCATTTTTAATATATTTCAAATCTATCTTCAGTTCAATTCAGTCGCTCAGTCGTGTCCGACTCTTTGTGACTCCACGAATCGCAGCACACCAGGCCTCCCTATCCATCACCAACTCCCTGAGTTCATTCAGACGCATAGCCATTGATTCAGTAATGCCATCCAGCCATCTCATCTCTGTCGTCACCTTCTCCTCCTGCCCCCAATCCCTCCCAGCATCAAAGTGTTTTTCCAGTGAGTCAACTCTTCGCATGAGGTGGCCAAAGTATTGGAGTTTCAGCTTTAGCATCATTCCTTCCAAAGAAATCCCAGGACTGATCTCCTTTAGGATGGACTAGTTGGATCTCCTTGCAGTCCAAGGGACTCTCAAGAGTCTTCTCCAACACCACAGTTCAAAAGCATCAATTCTTGGGCGCTCAGCCTTCTTCACAGTCCAACTCTCACATCCATACATGACTACTGGAAAAACCATAGCCTCGACTAGATGGACCTTTGTTGCAAAGTAATGTCTCTGCTTTTCAACATGCTATCTAGGTGGGTCATAACTTTTCTTCCAAGGAGTAAGAGTTTTTTAATTTCATGGCTACATTCACCCTCTGCAGTGATTTTGGAGCCCCCCAAAATAAAGTCTGACACTGTTTCCACTGTTTCCCCATCTATTTCCTATGAAGTGATGGGACCAGATGCCATCTTAATTTTCTGAACTTTGAGCCAAATTTTAAGCCAACTTTTTCACTCTCCATTTTCACTTTCTTCAAGAGGCTTTGTAGTTCCTCTTCACTTTCTGCCATAAGGGTGGTGTCATCTGCATATCTGAGGTTATTGATATTTCTCCTGGCAATCTTTTGACTATATTATTTAGATTCTAAAGTATTTCTTCATTGAATTTCAGGATACTCCAGTATCACAGAAGTTACAGTTGGAGAACCAGTTCAGTACATTAAGGGCTTCATTTCTACTTAAAAAATTTATCTTTCTGTACTAATTCCAAGTTTTCATTTTAACCAATAGAGGTTCATCTACCAGTGAGATTTGCTTTCTCCAAAATGAATTCCAAAAATGTCAGCTCTTCCTTTTCTATAACAGAGTCATCTTTGAGTATACTTTACACAAGGATTTCACATTCAGTGCCATTGGCCATAAATGGAGTAAGAGCGTACAATCTTATGATAATTCTCCCTTTTGAAAATCATAGCAGCCAAATTTCAGGCTGAAACTTAATTTCCTTCTCTATCCTATAGGAAGAAGGTCTTCCCTGATGGCTCAGCGGTAAAGAATCAGCCTTCAGTGTAGAAAACGCAAGACATGTGGGTTCGACCCCAGAGTTAGGAAGATCCCTGGAGGANTTTTGAAAATCATAGCAGCCAAATTTCAGGCTGAAACTTAATTTCCTTCTCTATCCTATAGGAAGAAGGTCTTCCCTGATGGCTCAGCGGTAAAGAATCAGCCTTCAGTGTAGAAAACGCAAGACATGTGGGTTCGACCCCAGAGTTAGGAAGATCCCTGGAGGAGGGCATGGCAACCCACTCCAGTATTCTTGTCTGGAGAATCTTATGGACAGAGAAGCCCACCAGGCTTCCGTCCAGAGTTACAAAGAGTCTGACATGGCTGAAGCCACTGAGCATGCATATAGGCATCCCACAGGATAAAATATGCTTGCCATGATACTGTCTGTGTAACATAATTTTGAGTCACCATGGTTTCAGAAGGGCTTCCCTGCTGGCTCAGATGGTAAAGCATCTGCCTGCAATTCAGGAGACTCAGGTTCGATCCCTGGGTCAGGAAGATCCTCTGGAGAAGGAAACAGCAACCCACTCTAGTCCTTAGCCTGGAAAATTCCATGGATGGAGGAGCCTGGTAGGCTACAGTCCATGGTCACAAAGAGTCAGACACAATTGAGCAACTTCACTTTCTATGGTTTCAGACATACAAATTTTCACTATTTAACTACTTTAGGGTTAATTGATACATATGGGTTAAGCACTAGCCATTTCTAACTGAATATTAGTATCAAATAATGTGTCATTTGCCATTGTCTATACTTCTTGCAGTCCCTCAGCTCTTCCTCTCATCTATTTATGCTTTTCCAGCTTGATATTGATATTTTCAAAAAGTTCTGGTTAACTAGTTCACATTAAAAAAAAATAGCAGATTATTAAGCAGTCCTCCTTCCAGTGGCTCTTATAGAACAATCTACCTTTGATTATCAAAAGAATGAATCTCAGAGAGTAGAATGTATTTCAGAATGAGAGTTTGGATAGAGTGAGGAGAGTAAATATTCTGTAATAGATTTCATTCTCCAAGCTTCTCTAGTAGCTTAGTTGGTAAAGAATCTGCCTGCAATGCAGGAGACCCCAGTTCGATTTCTGGGTTGGGAAGATCCTCTGAAGAAGTGATGGGCTTGCCACTCCAGTACTCTTGGGTTTCTCTGGTGGCTTAGCTGGTAATGAATCTGCCTGCAATGCAGGAGACTTGGATTCAATCCCTGGATCAGGAAGATCCCCTCTAGAAGGGAATGGCTACCCATTTCAGTATTCTGACCTGGAGGATTCCATGGACAGTATAGTCCATGGGGTCATGAAGAGTTGGACATGACTAAATGACTTTCACTTCACTTCACCCCGAACTTCTCACTTCACTTATAAGTCTTACCCTGCTCTAAGTCAGAGCTGAATTCTCAAACACCTGTAGATCAACTAAATATGATACATTCTGAAAATTTGTAGCATACAGCCCTGCTCTTATGGACATATGTGTAAAGATTACTCAAAAGACTTGTGGCTGAATTGTAGCTCAGATTTGTAGGGTGTATGTAAGCACATAGGTATGCCATCTAGAGTTAAGAAAAGATTCTTAAGAGATTACACTTACAGTGGATTTTTAAAAATAAATAGAGACTTCTTCAAAGAGGAGAAGGAATATACAAGTGAATGAATTAATGCAAAAAAAAAAAAAAGCAGAATGGTAAAGTATGAAAGCATATGCTACCTTTCAGGAGATACAAGCACTTCAGGTTTACTGAAACAGAAATTATAAGACAGGAAGTTGCTAAAGATGAGGCTACCTACCAAGGAGCTTTTTTAAAAAAGTCACTGCCATATTAAAGATCTCAAAATTTAATCTCTTACAGATTATTTTCAAATTGTTCCTGCAGTAACCTATTCAAAGACTTCAGCAAGATAGTGAAATATGTTCTGGCTTCACTTTGTCAACTAGAGCAGCTCAATTTCTATTTCCTGATATTTATTTATATTGACACATAATAATTTACTTAATCAAAGCCTTTTGAAGCTAAAATCAAAATTCAGATCTATTCTATAAACAATAAGGAGCAGGTTTATTTTTAAACCAAAGGATTATCATGATTAGATTTGAGTTTTAAGTAGAACTCATGTATTGTGAATTTAAGATCAAGACAAATGGATGGGAGATCAGTTAATAGATGAGGCACAGAATATTAACTGATTTACATAAATTGCTGAAATTACAACAAAAAAGGTTAAAATTAATTTTTTGATTAATTACTTATGTCCCTAAATATCTCTTTTCCTTTTTTTGATAAATGATATGCCCCAATGATATCATAATTACAGCAAGATAATTAATATACATTTAAAAACAAATATTTTTGTTTTACTATTACTCAAATTATTAAACATCCCTAACCAGTGATCCTCCTAAGTACTTGTCTTTGATTCCTGTGTTTTCTTTCACAGAGTTATTCAGATACTATTTGGTTCTGTTCTAAAGGGCTTGAGTTGTGGTTGCCTAAGGCAATGGGAGCAACTTGGCATGTATCTCTAGTACTTACTTAGGTTGACCCTGGTTCTTCCACTGGCTCAGAAGTTCCAAACAGCAACTGAGAATAGCCCAAGTGCACTAGAGCTTTTTAATCTTCTCTTTGTGCCAGGTTTGTTAATGTCCTATTAACAAACTCAAGTCACATANAAAACTTTGCTTAAGAAATACTGGGTGCACTTTAAATAATTATGAGGAGTCATCTGGAAATATATCAGTAAAATGTATCTGGAGGATGAGAGAGACCTTTGAGGAGGTGAGAGATGAAGACAAAGTGTCAAATCAGAAAACAGTAATAATTTGCCCAGGGATCACAGGGAAGTTAAAAAACTACAGATAAATAAACTTTCTATATGACATGAGATAGCACAAGTGATTCAGAAACATATCCTGCTTAAGTATATGGCTTATGTATGCCTGGATAACCAATAATATCTCAGTTATTTAGCTAACCAAATAACCTTTTTTTTTTTTTTCCTTCTGCTACAGAGTATGTTTTGTACAAATATTTCATTTGAAATCACTTCTTTATGAACTTTCCTATAATTGTTTCTTAGACATTACTTCAAACTTACCTTAATATCCCTTGATATGCCTGTTGTTGGGAGAAGGCAATGGCAACCCACTCCAGTGTTCTTGCCTGGAGAATCCCAGGGTTGGGGAAGCCTGGTGGGCTGCCATCTCTGGAGTCGCACAGAGTGGGACATGACTGAAGCGACTTAGCAGCAGCAGCAGCATGCCTGTTGTTATTCAGTTGCTATGTCATGGCCAAACCTTTGTGACCTCATGGACTGCAACATACCAGGCTTCTCTGTCCTTCACTATTTTCTGGAGTTCGATCAAACTCCTGTCCATTGAGTTGGTGATGCCATCCAAAAATCTCATTCTCTGTCACCCCTTTATCTTCCTGCGCATTGATCACTTAGGATCACTTAGGAAGGCTTTCTTATCTCTCCTTGCTATTCTTTGGAACTCTACATTCAGATGGGTATAAATATCCTTTTCTCTTTCACCTTCTGTATCTCTTCATTTCTCAGCTATTTGTAAGGTCTCCTCAGACAACCATTTGGCCTTTTTGCATTTCTTTTTCTTTGGGGTGGTTTTGATCACTGCCTCCTGTACAATGTTCTGAACCTCCATGCATAGTTCTTCAGGCACTCTATCAGATCTAATCCCTTGAATCTATTTATCACTTTCCCTATACAATTGTAAGGGATTTGATTTAGGTCATACCTGAATGGTCTAGTGGTTTTTCCCTACTTTCTGCAATTTAAGTCTGAATCTTGCAGTAAGGAGTCCATGATCTGAGCCACAATTAGCTCCCAGACTTGTATTTGCTGACTGTATAGAGCTTCTCTATCTTTGGCTGCAAAGAATATAATCAATCTGATTTCAGTATTGACCATCTGGTGATATCCATGTGTAGAGTCGTCTCTTGTGTTGGAAGGGGTGTTTGCTATGACCAATTTGTTCTCTTGGCAAAACTCTGTTAGCCTTTTCCTGCTTCATTTTGTACTCCAAGTTCAAACTTGCTCGTTATTCCAGGTATCTCGTGATTTCCTATTTTTGCATTCCAGTCCCCGATGATGAAAAGGACATATATTTTTGGTGTTAACTTCTAGAAGGTATTGTAGGTCTTCATATACCTTCAACTTCAGTTTCTTTGGCATTAGTGGTTGGGATATATACTTGGATGATATTGAATGGTTTTCCTTGGAAAAGTACAGAGATCATTCCGTTTTTGAAATTTCACCCAGGTACAGCATTTTGGACTCTTTTATTGACTGTGAGGGCTACTCTATTTCTTATAAGGGATTCTTGCCTACAGTAGTAGATATAATGGTCATCTGAATTAAATTTGCCCATTCCAGTCCATTTTAGTTCAATAATTACTAAAATGTCAATGTTCACTCTTGCCATCTCCTGTTTGACCACTTCCAATTTACCCTGATTCATGGACCTAACATCTCTGGTTCCTATGCAGTATAGTTCTTTACAGCATCGGACTTTACTTTCACCACCAGACACATCCACAACTAGTTGTTATTTTTGCTTTGGCTCCATCTCTTCATTTTGTCTGGAGTTATTTCTCCACTCTTCTCCAATAGCATATTGGGCACCCACCAACCTGGGCAGTTCATCTTTCAGTGTCATATCTTTTTGCCTTTTCATGCTGCTCATGGGGCTCTCAAGGCAAGAATACTGAAATAATCTGGCATTCTTTTCTCCAGTGGACCATGTTTTGTCAGAAGTTTCTACCATGACCTGTCCATCTTGGGTGGCCCTACATGGCTTGGCTCATGGTTTCATTGAATTAATAAAACCTCTGCCACTAGGGTTGGATTTGTGCCTTGATTCTTAAATGAAGAAAACAATTGCAGAAAAACAAAACAAATTAGAGATACTGTGATTAAAGAAATATGAGAGAGAATTAAAACTTTACTTTTGTAAATCACATGTTTTACTGCAATATAAAGTAGTGTAAGTTGGTGATATACAAAGTTGTAACTAGAAGTGGATTCTGCCATTTTAAAAATCCTACAATACATGAGACCAAATGCAGGTCATGAAAAAGTTTTTGTCGAAGGTCAAAAGGTGGCAAACTATGTTATCCAGTAACAGAATATTTGATAGAATTTCCACCTATACTAATTTAGAAGGTAGATAACCATTTGATGAATGAAGGGCTTTAGGAGTTGCTATCACTCATTTGATAGGGTGCTTCAAGAAACAGATATACTCAGAAAATTACTGATAGGCAAGCAAACATGATGAAAGAGAAAAGAGAATGAATCTTAAGATTTCTAGAACTTCAGCTTGGTATAGAATATAGATCAATAGAGCAGAATAAAGAGCACCCAAGTAGACCCATATGGAGATTACCAACTGATTTTTGAAAAAGATACAGAGGCAACTAAATGGAGGAAGATTGCCTTTTCAACAAATGGTGCTTGGAAAATTGAAAACCCATAGGGGAAAAGAGGAAGAAAGGAGGAAGAGGCAGAGAGACAGAGAGAGGAGGGAGAAAGAAAGGGAGAAAGAGAGGGAGGAAAGGAAAAGGAAAGGAAAGGAAAATGAATTTTGGCCTGATCCTCATAATACACACAAAAATAACTCAGAGTGAATCACAGGTTAAGTATAGAATATGAACTATAAAATATTTAGAAAAAATAGAAAGCTTTCAGATCTGTGACTAGGCAAAGATCTCTCAACTTGATACCAAAGCATTATCCACAAAAGGAAAAATTAATAAATCATATTTCATCAAATTTTAAAACTTTTGCTCTGACAAGTACCTTGTTAAGAGGATAAATAGCACAAGTTACAGACTGAAAAAAGATATCTATAAACCATGTATATAAAAAAATAACTGAGAGTATATAAAAAAATCTCAAAACTCAATAGTAAAATAAAAACACTCCAAATAAAAAATGGGCAAAAGTCATACACATACATTTTGTTGAAAATAAAGGGATGGTAAGTAAACACTTAAAGAAATATTCAACATTACCATTAGCCAAACGCATATTAAAACCTATGGAGAACAGTGTGGAGATTCCTTAAAAAACTGGAAATACATCTGCCTTATGACCCAGCAATCCCACTGCTGGGCATACACACCAAGGAAACCACAATTGAAAGAGACACGTGTACCCCAATGTTCATCGCAGCACTGTTTATAATAGCCAGGACATGGAAGCAACCTAGATGTCCATCAGCAGATGAATGGATAAGAAAGCTGTGGTACATATACACACGGAGTATTATTCAGCCACTAAAAAGAATTCATTTGAATCAGTTCTAATGAGGTGGATGAAACTGGAGCCGATTATACAGAGTGAAGTAAGCCAGAAAGAAAAACACCAATACAGTATACTAACGCATATATATGGAATTTAGAAAGATGGTAAGGATAACCCTGTATGAGAGCAAAAGAGACACAGATGTATAGAACAGTCTTTTGGACTCTGTGGGAGAGGGAGAGGGTGGGATGATTTGGGAGAATGGCATTGAAACATATACAATATCATATTTGAAACAAATCACCAGTCTAGGTTCAATGCAGGATACAGGATGCTTGGGGCTGGTGTACTTGGATGACCCAGAGGGATGGTATGGGGAGAGAGGAGGGAGGGGGGTTCAGGGAACATGTGTATACCTGTGGCAGATTCATGTTGATGTAATGCAAAACCAATACAATATTGTAAAGTAATTAACTACCAATTAAAATAAATAAATTTATATTTAAAAAACCCACAATGGTACAGCTCTACACACCTCATGTTATACAGTATCAGAGTACCTTACATTCAACATTATAGAGTTGAAATTCATTCATTCACTAATAATTTTTGAGTGCTACTTAGCATATATCCCAGACATTATTCTAGGTAGTAGATGGTATACAGAAAAATGAACTAAACCACTGTATTTATTGAGCTTATCTTCTGTTTTTGGAGACAGAAAAATAATAATCAGATAATTTACTGCTAGTTATTAAGAAGAGAAACAAACAGGGCAATTGGATAGTTACTCAAGGCAAATGGAATAGAAATTATTGTAGATAGGTATATGACAGAAGGCCTATTTACCCAGGTAATATTATTCAGAGACCTAAATAAAGTTGTGTTAGTTTTCTATTATTGCCATAACAAATTATTAAATGTCTTCAGTTCAGTTCAGTTGCTCAGTGGTGTCCGACTCTTTGCAACCCCATGAATCACAGCACGCCAGGCCTCCTTGTCCAACACCAACTCCCGGAGTTCACTCAGACTCACGTCCAGAGAGTCAGTGAAACCATCCAGCCATNGCCAAATTTGCCTGTTACTCCAGGTGTTTCTTGACTTCCTACTTTTGCATTTCAGTCTCCTATAATGAAGAGGACATCTTTTTTGGGTGTTAGTTCTACAAGATCTTGTAGGTCTTAATGTCTTAGAACAATGGATAATTATCATCTTATAGGTCTGTATTTCAGGTGTCTGACATGGGTCTTATTGCGCTAAAATTATGGTGTCAGCAAAGCTGAATTACTCTGAAGTTCCTAGACTAGACTTTATTTCCTTGCCCTTTCCAAAATACTAAAAACTACTCATATTTTTGATACATGGTTCCCTTCCTCCATCCTCAAAGCAACTGAGTCAAAATGTATCACATCACATTTCTCTGATCTTCTTCCATCATCACATCTTTCTCAGATAAACTCTCCATCTCAACATGTTTTATCTTAATTACATCTTCAAAGTCTCTTTTGCTGTGTATGGTAACATATGCACATGGTCCTGGAATTATATCATGGACTTAATTTGGGGTTGGTATGCATTATTTTGCCCACTATTGAAGTGAAGAAGTTTTATATGCAATGATCTAGGAAAGCTCATGCAAGGAAGAGAAATCATGAAAGTGCAAAGAGATGGAAGAAGAAATGAAATGGATGTGTTTTAGTCTGCAAGTCCAGTAAGTCTGGAGTAGAGGGACTGAGAGAACAGGTGATGGAAGTGAACTGAGCAGGATCCAGGTAAGGTGGAACCCTGAAGCTATGGTAACAGTGCATTTTATCTTGATTATTATACAAAGGTGCAAGACGGTTTTGGGACAGATGGTGACATACTTTATTCACTTTATTTCCTGTGTAGTCACTACTAGAAGGTGAGAAATTTGAGGGTAGGAACCATATTTGTCTCATTACCAATGTACCTCTAATATCTGGTTTAGCTCCTGACTCAGAAAAAACTCACAATAAGCATTATTCTGTCAATTTGTGAATGGATACCATGTTGCCCACAGTAAACAATCAATAAAATTTCTTGTGCCTTATTTCCAACTATCTTCCTATTTTTCAATCTTCTCTTATCTCTCTCCCTCTCTTCCTTTTTTCCTTAGTTTCTTCCACTCTATAGAAATATGAGTGCTTACAAATACTTAATATCAAATGCTTAGTGAAGTAGAGAATGCCAGTTATGTCTGTGGGATAGAGGAATACTTATCTGAAAATAAGAAAAGAGTCACCTTATTGGCAAAAAATCAACTTCATGATGATATCTTTGCTAGATTAAAGGTTATGATTTGGCCAGAGGAAGTACTGCATAAACCATATATAGAAAATTATTTGATATTCTTTTGAACTATTTGCTATTCTTTTGTAATTTGATTGATTGATTCCTCAGAATTTTCAGTTTTTAAATCAGATAGGGCTACTCATCTCACATGCTAGTAAAGCAATGCTCAAAATTTTCCAAGCCAGGCTTCAGCAATATGTGAACAATGAAATTCCAGATGTTCAAGCCTGGTTTTAGAAAAGGCAGAGGAACTAGACATCAAATTGCCAACATCTGCTGGATCATGGAAAAAGCAAGAAAGTTTCAGAATAACATCTATTTCTGCTTTCTTGACAATGCCAAAACCTTTGACTGTGTGGATCATAATAAACTGGAAAATTCTGAAAGAGATGGGAATACCATACCACCTGACCTGCCTCTTGAGAAACCTATATGCAAGTCAGGAAGCAATAGTAAGAACTGGACATGGAGAAACAGAATGGTTCCAAATAGTATAAGGAGTACGTCAGCGCTGTATATTGACAACCTGCTTATTTAACTTATATGCAGAGTATATCAAGAGAAACGCTGGGCTGGAAGAAGCACAAGCTGGAATCAAGATTGCCAAGAGAAATATCAATAACCTCAGATATGCAGATGACACCACTCTTATGGCAGAAAGTGAAGTGAAGAATTGAAGTCGCTCAGTCGTGTCTGACTCTTTGCAAACCTCTGGACTATAGCCCACAATGCTCCTCTGTCCATGGGATTTTCCAGGCAAGATAACTGGAGTGGGTTGCCATTTCCTTCTCCAGGGGATCTTCCCGACTCAGGGACCGAACCCAGGTCTCCCGCACTGTAAGCAAGAAACTTTATCGTCCGAGCCAAGAGGGAAGTCCTGGTGGACCGAAAGTGAAGAGGAACTAAAAAGCCTCTTGATGAAAGTGAAAGAGGAGAGTGAAAAAGGTGGCTTAAAGCTCAACATTCAGAAAACGATCATGGCATCTGGTCACATCACTTCATGGAAAATAGATAGGGAAACAGTGGAAACAGTGGCTGACTTTATTTTGGGGGGCTCCAAAATCACTGCTGATGGTGACTGCAGCCATGAAATTAAAAGACACTTACTCCTTGGAAGGAAAGTTATGACCAACCTAGATAGCATATTCAAAAGCAGAGACATTTCTTTGCCAACAAAGGTCCATCTAGTCCAGGCTGTGGTTGTTCCAGTGGTCATGTATGGATGTGAGAGTTGGACTGTGAAGAAAGCTGAGCACTGAAGAATTGATGCTTTTGAACTGTGGTGTTGGAGAAGACTCTTGAGAGTCCCTTGGACTGCAAGGAGATCCAACCAGTCCATTCTAAAGGAGATCAGTCCTGGGTATTCTTTGGAAGGATTGATGCTAAAGCTGAAACTTTAATACTTTTGTCACTCATGCAAAGAGTTGACTCATTGGAAAAGACCTTGATGCTGGGAGAGATTGGGGGCAGGAGGAGAAGGGGAACACAGAGGATGAGATGGTTGAATGGCATCACCAACTCGATAGACACGAGTTTGAGTAAACTCTGAGAGTTGGTAATGGACAGGGAGGCCTGGTGTGCTGGGATTCATGGAATCACAGAGTCGGACACAACTGAGCAACTGAACTGAATTGAACTGAACTGATAACCTCTAGAATTTGTCAAGCTTGTCAAGACCACACACCAAATATAAGGACAAAGTTACTATTTATTTATTCCAATTTTTCTTTAGCCCTGTCAAAAATAGATATAAATCTGCCCCCATATTAAATTTTGTCAATAATCACTGAATGACTTTTATATGTCAGTTAGGCTCCATCTTCACATGCATGCTGTCTCTTCAGTAGTTTGACTCTTTTTGATCCTGTGGACTATAGCCCACCAGACTCCTCTCTCCATGGGATTCTCCAGGCAAGAATACTGGAGTGGGTTTCTATGCCCTTCTCCAGGGATCTTCCTGACCCAGCAATTAAACCCATGTCTCCTGTGTCTTCTGCATTGCAGATGGATTCTTTACCCACTGAGCCACCTGAGAAGCCCCTATCAACACATATATCATCTAATTTTCACATCAACTTATTAACCAAGAAGTTAAATCCCTATTTTTTCATTGTATAAAATCAGATATAAAAAGGTTAACAAAACAAGGTGTAAATTATGTATTTAATAAGCTACTATTTAAGAAAGGGAAGAATATAAATATATGTCTATATAAAAAGAGAGCATTGCATTTTTTTTTTGAGTGAAAAATCAAAGCCAAACCAGAAATTGTTTTTTAATAGAGAGAAAATAGTTATCTATTACAGGAGAATTGAGTGGTTGGGCTTAAAAAGAAGTTAGATTTCTCTGTGTCTAATTGATTTGATGCTTTTGAGTTGTGGTGTTGGAGAAGACTCTTGAGAGTCCCTTGGACTGCAAGGAGATCCAACCAGTCCATTCTGAAGGAGATCAGCCCTGGGATTTCTTTGGAAGGAATGATGCTAAAGCTGAAGCTCCAGTACTTTGCCTACCTCATGCGAAGGGTTGACTCATTGGAAAAGACTCTGATGCTGGGAGGGATTGGGGGCAGGAGGAGAAGGGGACGACAGAGATGAGATGGCTGGATGGCATCACTGACTCAATGGGCGTGAGTCTGAGTGAACTCTGGGAGTTGTTGATGGACAGGGAGGCCTGGCATGCTGCGATTCATGGGGTCACAAAGAGTCAGACATGACTGAGCGACTGAACTGAACTGAACTGATTTGTAGATTCAACTCTGGAACCATATAAATATTTGTCATATTTTAAAGTAAAATTAAGTATATACAAGCAATCCATACAATGAAAGCGTGATGAATTAAATAAGACTGTATGCCAGTCTCTCAAGTTGTTGGCATCACCACACAGAGAAGTTATTTCAAAGATTTCAAGATAAGACAATTTGAGTGTACATCTTGAGAATAAAATTATATAAAAATCTTAAGCAGCTTTCAATAATTTATGTGGGAGTGTTAGTATTGTTATTCTGAGACTATTGTATGTGGAAGAAGGAATAAAATGAATGAATGATTATGTTAGTTTGCTTGTTTCTTAGTTTCTCAACCTGTAAGAAAGGATATTCAGGGCTGATGAGATTAACTGAAAATCTCTAGATCTGGTTTTGAAAATGAATTACCAGTATGGGCTCAAGTTTTAAAAAAGAAACAAAGGAAAGATTGCATATTAGCTCTGTGCAGAGAATATCAGTGAGACCGAGTCACTTTTGGCTTCTAGTAAGTCCATGTACTAATGCAAGCTACTATTCTCTGTTTTGAGTCTATTTACTAAAATATATTACTGAGAAGAGCTAAGACTCAAGCATAACTGGCTTCTAGAAAAACACTGTTTATGTTAAACTCCTTGAGCAAGAGTCCTCTAACACACAGTGAATTGATAACACCAGATAGAAACAACAATGGAAATGCAAAGAATGTATTCTCTATTTCCTCTTTCAGTCAGCTGGAGGATCAATGAGATTTATCAGGAAATATCATTTTAGCCAGTAACTTCCATATTTATCTACATCTAATATTTTGCAAATGCTATCAGCAAGATGCATGTGTGTGCGTGTATTAGTCACTCAGTCGTGACCAACTCTTTGTGACCCTATGGTCTGTAGGTCACCAGGTTCCTCTGTTCATGGAATTCTCCAGGCAAGAATATTGGAGTGGATTGCCATTCCTTTTTCCAGAGGATCTTCCAAACCCATGGATCAAACTCAGGCCTCCCACATTGCAGGCAGATTCGTCACTGTCTGAGCCACCAGGGAAGTGCCATCATCAAAATAACCAACGTATTAAATATTTTCACCTTCACCCTTAATTCTTCCTCCCACTGTCTAATGAACATGGCCATTCAAAGTTTGATTCCAAATTGATGTCTGCCTGAGAGAAAAGAGCAAAGTTAGGTAATAGCTTGCCTGTCAAGGCAGTCCCAACTGGTTCAGCTCCACCCCTATCAGAACAGACAATGAGCATCTAATGATGGTAATGTCCTAATATCATGTTTCCTGTTCCTGTTATTATTTTGCCCTGGCCTCATTCTTATCTCTGAAATCCTAATCTGAACTTTGCCCATATCCACTGAATTCAGTATGGTGTGTGATGCCCCTGATAACGTGAATCTCAGTGAGTTTTTCTGAACTTTTTCTGAATTTTTTTTGAATGACCAGTTTTTACTATTTCTTGTAGATATGTGTTTATATGTATATATATCTGCAGTCATTTTGTTCTTTCATTCAAACTTATTTATTATCAAATGAATTTTATTATTCAAATTTATTTTTTAAATATATATTTATTTATTTTACTTGGAGGCTAGTTACTTTACAATATTGTATTGGTTTTGCTATACATCAAATTTATTTAATATGTATATTCCTTAAGACAATTCTTAAGTATCTGCATTAGAACTTTCAATGGATATATAGGTGTGTTGTTGTCAATGTACGCATGTATGTATATACATGTGAATGTGGCCACTGTGTGTAAGACTGTGTAGGGAGATGTTAGACAGAGTGATAAATCCACACTAGAAACAGGTTGACATGGATTCTAGCCCTGATGCTATATATAACATTACAGTGAATTATAAGCAAGTCACTGGCTTCTCATTTTTCTCACTTTTTAAATGCTTACTATATACCAGGAACTAGGTGAGATGATTAACAGAATGGCTAACATTATAGCATTTGGCTTTAAAAGAACTCACAGTTGACAGAGTCTAGTGGGGAATAGGTTCTCATTGTGTGGCATGCACTACACCCTTAGATTTATAATCTAAGTTAAGGAGTATAACAACCCAGTGAAATTGGTGTGCTATTACTACTCACATATTGTGGATAAAAAGACTGAAACTTAGAATGTGTAATCACTTTCCCAAAGTCACATAAATAACATGTTACAATTCAAGCTTTGTACTCCTTGTTACAAAATCTCCACTCTTAGACTCTCTCATGTTTCCCTCCTACATGAGGGAGGGATTTTTCCAGGATAGCTTATGAAGATGTTATTGAATTTATATGGGTCAAGGAGAAAAATAGTCAGATTTGTGTTTAAAAATTTTTTCTGTATGACTGTGGAGGATGACTTCTTAACTTCCATACAGAAATGTGTAAAACCAAATGATATATTAGATTTTGAATGGATTATATTTGGTTAATATACTGATATATTATTATTAGCTCTCTTCTTGCATAGTGAATCTTTTCAACATATTCTGAAAAATAAATGAGATAGGCACTCAATGATTCTAACTGAAATTTCATAATTTTCAAGTTGATTCACACTCTTGTATGATTTTTTGTTGTTGTTGCCAATAGCATGATTGGATGATTTTTTTGCATTGATAAAGGCCTCTTATTTGTTATCCAAATGGGACACATTTAGGCGTATAAAGGAAAAGAAGACTGTTGTGTGTGTCAAATGGCTTAGACACAGCAAGCAGAGACTTAACCACTCAGCAGGGTCTCCCTATAACAACTGTGCCTGCTGGATGTGTGTGTGTCCTGCACTTTAAAGGGGCCAAATTTGAACAAGGGCCCTTGAGATTCATAATCAGTAACTCCTTCAGTCTTTACAAAGATACGCACCATTTGATTCAAAAGCATAGTAGTTGTGCAGTTGTAACAGAACAGGATTTTTTTTTCCCCAAAATATGATGAATCAAAGAAGTGTGTATTAATTATTATTGGCAAATGTATAAGGCCTCTATTAAGATCTAGAAGGAACATTGGATATACATTGCTGCTGTCATTTACAAATCAATCACTTGCAGTACACATGAAAATATTTGCTCCAAATCATAGATTTTAACACGGAGGCTGACATACATTTTACTCTTTACACTTCTGGTTTCTCTGAGGATAGGAGTAACACTTTGATTTCCCCTGTGATACAAATTTTTAATTCCAGTGCTTAGTGGATATTTCTTTTTCAGTGTCTCTTCAATACACTTAAGTTCTCATGTTTTCATGACTTGAATTTAACTTGTTAAACTTCTCATTACAAAAAACCAAACATGTTCCCCTTTTTTAATATTCTTCCTTTGTAACATAAAATGCATCCAGCTACCCCAACCAGAAAACTCAAACTATTCCTGACTGGTAAATGTATGGATCTTATCTAAACTGACATATAAATTGGAAAACAGAATTAATGTATATACCTCCACACAGTTTGCAGGTTGAACTTTGGATAACATACATGGGGGACTGATCACAATTGCAGGGCAATTAATTTTTTTAAAAAAGCAATATTTGAAATATTATCCACAGAGTTGAGCTGGACATTATGGCCTGAACCTAAACATATCAGGTGCCTGCAGAAATATCAACATTATCCCCTGAACTTAAATAGGATAGATTCTTATATTATTCAGAATGTCTAGGATATGATTCAGAATTACTTAGCTTACAGAATAGCATGAAAATCTTAACCTAAGGATAGCCAAAAGATGCCATAGCCAATATTATATGTATATTGAAATTATCTAACAAAGACTTCAAAGCAGCTAATTTTAAAACTCTGAGTGAGCAGCCATGAACATTCTTGAAACAGATTCAAAACAAAATATATAACTACAAAAATATAGAAGATATAAAGAAGAACCAAAAGGAAAGTTACTAACTAAAAAATATAATAACCAAAATTTAAAAAAACACTCATTAGAAGGATTCAGTAACAAAATGAGGCTGATAGCCTGTGAATCTAAAAGATATATTAATAAAAATGATCCAATCTGAACAAGAGAGAAAAATAATGATCTTTAAAAATAAACAGAGTTTCAAGGAACTGTTGGGCAATGATGTAAATAATAAGACTAAAATTTGTGCCATCAGGGAGCTAGAAGGACAGAAAAAATGTGTATGATGCTAAAAATCTTTCGAAGAATAATAGCTGAAAACTTCCCAAAAGTGGCAAAAGCCTATACATTCTTTCAGCTGAGAGAACCCTAAACAGGATAAATCCAAAGAAATTGATGCCTGGACACATCCTTATCAAAATATTGAAGATATGAAGTGAATAAAAAATCTTCAAAGCCTCCAGAAAAATGACAGTATCAACAGGGGAACAACGATTTAGATAATAGCAGATTTCTCAGGGAGACTAAAAGGAGTAGTATGAAGTTTTTAAAGTATTAGAAAAGGACTATTATGCCTTAATTTTATATACAGTGAAATATCCTTCAGGAATGAAGGTTAAATAATATTCTCAGATGAAGAAAAATTAAGAAAATTTGTCATTATTACAGCTGTTCAAAAACAACACCTAAAGTTAAACGTTTAGACAGACACCAAAAACACACATGGAAAATAAAAAGCAACAGAATAAAAAATAAATAAATAACTGGATACATTTAATAAACTATTTTCCTTTTGAGTTCTTTAAATTCGTTTGATAATTGAAAGCAGAATGTATAGCATTATCTGACGGGGGATTCCACATGTGTAAGTATAACATATAAGACAAGTACACCGTTAGGTGAAAGAGCACAAGGGGATTTATTTGGTGCTAAGCATCTATGCACCAATGGAAGTGGTATAATATAGATTTTAATTAGATTGTAAAAATTTAGCATGCACTTTAAATTCCTGGAGAAATGATAAAAAGGGAGACAAAAAGAATGAGGGACATGAGGCAGAAGGCATTATTTCTATCCGTAAGACTTTAAGTAAAATAAATATGGCAAAATATTAACATGCATTATATACTTTGGAAATGAGTGTACTTTGGAAATGGGTACATGGGTGTTTATCACCCGCTGTAGTTTTCTTAATGCTTAAAATACCTTATAACACATTAAAAATAAAAACATAAAGGAGTTATTATATTCCAGTGTGAAATCAAGATGAAATTGTCACTGAACTTAAAATATTAAAGAATCTAGTTCTAGAAATAAAATATAAGCTGTTGGCTAGCAATTATAAAATTTAGCCTAATAAATGTTCATTTATTCTGAAATAAAAAGCATTAACATTTTTGTGACTATGAATATAATACATATCTATTGTAGGATAAGTGAATACACCAGAAAGGTATAAAAAAGAAATAAATCAACTATCAATCCTAGTCTTACCATCTAAAAAAGTGTAACTCTCGTTTTATACTTTAGCAAACTTTCTTCCAGCATTTTCTCAATATTTGTTTATACAATTGATATCACTGTAATAAATATTTTTGTATTTGTGGTTTTAGCTCAACTTTTAAGTCAATCCTTATCCTTTTATCCTTTCCTCCATGATTTAAGTTATTTGTAATCAAGAAATAAAAATGGATCAGATGTTATAAAAAATAGGAATCATGGGTTAATTTTGGTAACATTTTAATTTCCCAGTGTATAATCTGTATAAAGAACATTCTTTCAAAGTCACAGAATCTTTAATAACATATGAATCATTTGAAATCTTACTTAGACAATGTTTCGTACCCTGTGCTGTTGGCTGTCATATTAATCCACGACTTCTTCACATCAAAGTTTGGGGCATTTAAATGACAGCCCATTAACTTTCAACAATGTTTGGTGTACTTTCTGCCTTGGAGATACTTTTTTAACTGTGAAGTTGGAATATTTACTAGAAACCTACTTTTTGCCAAATAAAAAGTTTGACCTTTAAAATTCAGCAAAATAAATCACTCAGAGTATTATAGGAAGACTTTTTATATTAAGAAAAGTATATAAGAAGTTGTACAGCTCCTCCAGGTTCTTTCCTTCAGGCCTATATACCATTAGATGGTTGCAATATTTAAAAATAAGATTGTCATTGCCACTCAAAACAAAAAATGAAGAAGGGGTAAATACATCAGATAGAGTTTAAATGGGCCCTATATCATGATTGAGATGTGCTCCTTTTTAGGAATACATCACAAATAAACAATTCTTAAGTTAAAGAAGCAGCAACTGCAGTAGAAGGAAAATTTAACATGGTGGATAATTGCATATCTTCTGAAGGCAGAATGTTTAGGATAGAACAAGGGTTGAGTGATTAAATAGCTGTATCTTTGTATGAGTTAAACTCTCTGAGTCTTTATTTCCTTTTTGGTAAAGTGGAGATACATCTTAGATTGTGTTCAGAATTAAATAAGTTAATATATGTAAATATATATAATTTACATAAATTTTTAGGGCAGAATATGACTAGGGTAAGCATTACATAATGTTTGTTGGTGGTGGTAATATCAGTAGTTGTAATACATGGAATCTGGACATTAGAATCAGATACACGCAGATACAAATACTTGCTCTTCAGTTTACTATTGTGAGCTCAGGGCATTATGTAACCACTCTGAACCTGTTTTCCAAAATTTTTTTTTACATATACATGTATCTTTTCTTTTTCAAATTCATTTCCCATTTATGTTGTTACATAATATTAAGCAGAGTTCCCTGTGCAATACAGTAGGTCCTTGTTGGTTATCCACTTTAATACAGCAGTGATTATGAATCCCAAGGGCTTCCTTTGTGGTTCAGCTGGTGAAGAATTCACCTGCAATGCGGGAGACCTGGGTTTGATCTCTGGGTTGGGAAGATCCCCTGGAGAAGGGAAAGGCTGCCCACTCCAGTATTCTGACCTGGAGAATTCCATGGACTATACAGCCCATGGCGTCATAAAGAGTCAGACATGACTGAGTGATTTTCACTCATATGAATCCCAAACTATCCTTCTCCCTTGGTAACCATAAATTTGTTCTCTATGAGTCTGTGAGTCTGTTTCTGTTTTGTAAATAAGTTCGTTTGCATCATTTTCTTTTAGATTTCACAGATATCATATCTATTTCTCTCTGTGTTATTTCACTCATATGGCAATCTCTAGGTCCATCCATGTTGCTGCAAATGTTATTATTTCATTCATATTTTAACGGTGGAGTAATAATCCATTGTATACATGTACCACATCTTCTTTATCCATTCCTCACTTGATGAACATTTAGGCTGTTTTCATGTCCCAGCTATTGTAAATAGTGCTCCAGTGAACACTGACATGCATGTATCCTTTCAGACAATGTTCCCTTCTCTCTACACCCTGTCCTGCATTTCTTATTTGTGAATTTTTTGATGACAATCATTCTGACAGGTGTGAGGTGGTATCTCACTGTAGTTTTGACTTGTATTTCTCTAATAATTAGTGATGCTGAACATCTTTTCATGTGTTTCTTGGTCATCTACATGTCCTTTTTAGAAAAAAAGCCTATCTAGGTCTTCTGCACATATTTTTATGGGGTTGTCTGTTTTGATGATATCAGGCTATACGCGCTATTTGAAAATTTTGGAGACAATTTGTCAGTAACATCATTTGCAAATATTTTTTCCCATTCTGTGCATTGTCTTTTCATTTAGTTTATTGTTTCTTTGCCTAAGGTCACAATGGCTAACATCATACCTATTGAAACTTTGCAACTATTAAATGAGAATATACATGAAAATTCTTGACACATAGAAAACTGTAACCACTATTATTATCCTTACCATAAACGTCCAATTATATTATAATTTTTAACCAGCAAGAAGTTGATGCCTAAACTAAAGGACAAATGTAATTTTCTTATAAAAGATTAAAGACTAAAGAGAAAAATCAGGACTTCTCTGGCATTCTACCGGTAGGAATCAACCTGACAATGAAGAGGACACGGGTTCAATCCCTGATCAGGGACAGTTCCACATGCCGCTGCCAACTAAGCCGGGGCACCACAACTAATGAGTTCACACACCACAGCTACTAAAGCTTGTGGGCCTAGAACCCATTCTCTGCAACAAAAGAAGCCATAGCAATGAGAAGCCTGCTCACTGAAATGAAGAATAGCCCCTTCTCAGAACAACTAGAGAAAGTCTGTGAAGTGGTGAAGACCCAGTGCAGCCAAAAATAAATAAATAAGTACATTTTTTAAAAGAGAGAAAAATCAGTAAGCTGCACAAAAATCACAAATTAATTTAATGTACATTCCTTTAAGAATAAAACTGTGTTAATAGCATATTTTCTTCTGGAATATTGAGAACACTGTAAAATTAAGTTTCTCTGTAGAACTTGCAGAATAAATTTACATTATATGCCATCCCATAGAAATTTAAAACGTATCTAATTCTATGCAGAGAGCAAAAACTGATGGACTAAAACTTCTATTTAAAGTGGTGTGCAGAGGATTTATGTTACTGAGAGCATTCAACCTTAGCAGCTGATTTTATCTCTAATTCACAGAAAATTTTATTAGCACAATGGCACAATACAAAAAGAGTTGTAAGCAGTAACTCTGAGTTTTAGTGTTGAGCTTTTTAAAAACTGACCTGAACTTGAGCAGGGATATAACTCTTTTTACCTCTAGTCTCCTATGGTAATTGAACTGACTTTATAAGACAATGGAGAAGTTATAGCTTAATAACATAAGAAAATACTTTGGACACAGTTATTTTTCAAAACATATGCATTTATATATGTATACATCCATTCATTTTACTCATTTCACATTTTTAAGTTTTGCATTGTTCTGTAGTGAACTTAGAACATCCTATAGAAATTAAAGCTACAAATAAGATACCAAGTTTGTAGAAATATAAACAAGTCTTGAGAACTTATGTAAATCATACAGCTGAACCAAATATTTTGCTCTCAATTTCTTGAAAGTCAAAATGAAAGAGAACAAGGGAAGTGTTTTTAGTTGCTGCTGCTGCTGCTGCTGCTGCTAAGTCGCTTCAGTTGTGTCCAACTCTGTGCGACCCCATAGACGGCAGCCCACCAGTCTCTGCCATCCCTTGGATTCTCCAGGGAAGAACACTGGAGTAGGTTGCCATTTCCTTCTCCAATGCGTGAAAGTGAAAGTGAAGTAGCTCAGTCATGTCTGACTCTCAGCGACCCCTTGGACTGCAGCCTACCAGGCTCCTCCGTCCTTGGGATTTTCCAGGCAAAAGGACTGGAGTGGGGTGCCATTGCCTTCTCTACATGTTTCTAATTAGTCATTCAAAGAAGTGTGTCATTTTCCTTTCCTGCAGTGAGCTATGAAATTTAAAAAAAAAAAAAATTTTTTTTTTTTTTTTTTTACAGAAGTCATCAAAAAGGGCACAATCACCTGACAAGGTACAGCAAGAAGGCATCTTACAGTAACTCTAAGAAATCCAACATCTCACTAAAGTGCAAATTATTGAAGGAAGTTTAGCAGAGTTCTAAAGACTACATGGTCCAACCTTTTCCTTTTAGTTTGTATGGCTTGCTCCAATAATGAATCATAGATTATCTAGAGGGATACATGATCTACCTGTTCTTAAAATAATCCCCACAATTATCACTTTTCTGATGAGGTATTCAGTAAGAATTGGGCCACAGACACTTTGAGATTTCTTACCTGGAATTGGCATTAATACCAAGAGTTCAGAAAGTCTGATAAATGTATCTCAAAATAAGTATCTTAAAATCAAGGAGCAATTTTTTTAACTACAAACAAAATAAACATCAGAACTATTCAGGCCTTGAAGGCATCTTTTTTTTTTTTTTTGGAAAACTAAAGTATATATAACACGGTTGCTGGGAGACTAACTTAGAATATAAATATATACATCTATCTGTCTATCTAACTACTTATCTATCTTCATTCCATACTACCACCAAATCACTCTTGATGCACACATTAATTCTGGTCATAACACTGAAAAAAATGAAGATGTCTGGTGCTTTAGAAAAACGAAGAAGAAAAAAAAACTGGAGAAAAGAAATAGGAAAGCCATGTTATTCATTTTCCATAAGTATTTGAGTGACATTGGATAAGTAACTTATTTTAACCTTAGTTTCTTCAACAAAAATTAAGACTTTGGAATGTTTTATACCACAGACTGCAGCCTGCCAGACTTCTCTGTCCATGGGATTTCCCAGGCAAAAATACGAAGTGGGTTGCTGTTTCCTTCTCCCACAGATCAAACCTGCATCTCCTGCTTGGCAGGTATATTTTTTACCACTGATCCACCTACGAAGCATAATTTTGGATAAGTAATTTATTTAAACTTTAAATTTTTCATCCAAAAATTAAGCTATTGCAAAGTATTACACCTAAGATTTTGTAGGTCCAACATTCAATGAATTAGTAATCCCATGAACACTAAATATATACACAAATTCCTAAATTTGGTTGAAATGATGGGGAAGAAATTAGATGATTATATATTTAGGAAATGGTATAATTTGAAGACAATCTTTAAGAGATTTCCCTAAGATCTTAGTGAAGAAGCCAGTCTGAACTTTTTTCAAAAAGAATATTGTATGAATACAGTCTTGTGATTATGAGTAAAGGAATAAAAATTATAATCAAGAATTACGATATTCCTAATTTATATTTATAGTCAGTTTAGGACAGCTGTTTCAATATTTTTGATCATAGTATTTGATGAAGTCAAGGTTGCAGATTCAATCTAAATGGAATCGAGGGGGGCGGCTCTACGGTGGCAGAGAAATAGCAAGGGGAGACCAGTTTCTCCCCTACAAATTTATCAAAAGGTCATTTGAACACTGAGCAAATTCCACAAAACAATCTCTGAACACTGGCAGAGGACACCAGGCACCAGAAAGGCAGCCCATTGTCTTTGAAAGGAGGTAAGACAAAATATAAAAGATAAAAAGAGAGACAAAAGAGTTAGGGATGGAGTCATAAAAGAGGAGAAGTTTCCAAACACCAGGAAGCCTTCTCACCAGTGGATCTGTGGGAGTTTTGGAATCTCAGAGGGCAACATAACCAGGAGAATAAATAAATAAATAAAACCCACAGATTACCTGCCTAACGGCAACTCCCAGCAGAGAAGTAGCCCAGAGGCTCCCATCTGCAAGCCACCTGCATGTGGGGACTGAACTGGGATGGGCGGGCTGCATTGCTGAGGATTAGGACTGGGCCTGAATGCCCTGAGGGCAAGCTGAGGGAGCTAACTGAGATAGCAACCCAAACTGTAGGATAGCCAGAGAGAGAGGAAAAAAAGAAAAAAAGGGAGGGGGGAGGAGAAAGAGAGAAAACTTTTCGGCAAAAAAAGCTCTAACCTAAGGCACTGCCGAGCTGCTCACAGAACAAAGGACTTAGCAAACACCAGAGGAGAGCTAGCCAGCTGTGGACCGGCCCATCCCGCGCCAGAGGCAGAGAGGCAGGTGGGCAACCGCCAGAGCCGGAAAGGGGCAATCCTGGCCCAAGAGATGGCATCCTCTACCAAACTGTGAGTAGGCTCCCAGTTGCTAACAAAATCTTCCTGGGAACCTCAACAGTTGACATCCACCAGGAGGGTCGTAGCCAGGCATCAGCTCCCCAGAGGTGACACACAGCACATCTGAGACAGCACCCCCATTGCACACCCAGGAAACCGAGGGGCTGGGATGGGGGAGGTGATAAGACGCACCGCCCCACCTGGGGAGAGTGTGCTCGCCAAGCACCTGGTCACCTGAGCTGCTCAGACCTCGGAGGGGCACAAAGTGCAGGGCCAACTGAGTCTGTGCATTTGTGGAGTACCCAAGAACCTAAACCTGAGTGGCTTAGACCTGGGAAGCACCACAATCCAGGCCCTGCTTTAGACAGTTCCCATGCAGAGCAACCTGGAGCCTAAGCAGTGTAGACCAGGAAAGCACACATGCCATGAGCAGAGGCAAACCCAGTGTAGCCCAGACCATTGTGAGCATTCCTTGCACATGCCAGTGATATTTGTTTGCAGTGTTCCTCCCTCTCCACAGCATGACTGAACAGATGAGCCAAAATAAGTGACCACCTCCTCCCCCTTGTGTCAGGGTGGAAATTGACACTGAAGAGACTTGCAAACAGAACAAACCAAAATAATCATAGGGAACAGCTTTGGGAGTGACAGGTGCAACAAATTAAAACCCTGTAGTTAGCACCAACTACATTGGAAGGGGCCTGTAGACCTTGAGAAGTATAAGCTGGAACAAGGAACTATCTGAAACTATACTGACCCCACACTGCCTGCAACAGCTCCAGGGAAATTCCTAGATATATTTTTACTGTTACCATTTTTTAATTTAAAAATTTTAAGTCCTTTATTACTCCTTCAATTTTCATTGTCATAACCTACTATTACCTTGCAAAAACAGACCCTATGTTTAAAGCAAATTGCATATATATATATTTTATAATTTTTTTTTATATTGTGTTTTTGAGAGTCTAACCTCTACTCCAGTACTTTGGCCACCTCATGGGAAGAGTTGACTCACTGAAAAAGACTTTGATGCTGGAAGGGATTGGGGGCAGGAGGAGAAGGGGATGGCAGAGGATGAGATGGCTGGATGGCATCACTGACTCGATGGATGCGAGTCTGAGTGAACTCCGGGAGTTGGTGATGGACAGGGTGGCCTGGCGTGCTGCGATTCATGGGGTCTCAAAGAGTCAGACAAGACTGAGCGACTGAACTGGCTGAATTGAACCTCTACTCTAGATTTCTAATCTTTGCTTGTTTTTGGTATCTGTGATCAATTTTGTCAGAGAAGGCAATGGCACCCCACTCCAATACTCTTGCCTGGAAAATCCCATGGACTGTATATAAAAAAGCAGAGACATTACTTTCTCAACAAAGTTCCATCTAGTGAAAGCCATGGTTTTTCCAGTGGTTGTGTATGGATGTCAGAGTTGGACCATAAAGAAAGCTGAACACTGAAGAATTGATGCTTTTGAACTGTGGTGCTGGAGACGACTCTAGACAGTCACTTGGACTGCAAGGAGATCCAACCAGTCAATCCTAAAGGAAATCAGTCCTGAATATTCATTGGAAGAACTGATGCTGAAGCTGAAACTATAATATTTTGGCCACCTGATGTGAAGAACTGACTCATTGGAAAAGACCCTGATGCTGGGAAAGATTGAAGAGGGGAAGATCAGGGGACAACAGAGGATGAGATGGTTGGATGGCCTCACCAACTTGATGGACATTAGTTTGAGCAAGCTCCAGGAGTTGGTGATATACAGGGAAACCTGGCATGCTGCAGTCCGTGGGGTCACAAAGAGTTGGACACAATTGAGTGACTGAACTGAATGGAAAAGGGGAGAAGTATAGAAGCTGAATATTTTAGTGGATGTAAAAGATTCTCCTAGGATAATATATACATTTTGGATTTTCATATTCTATTTCCCAAAGTGAGACACCTGGCCAAAATCAAGGTTACTGGGTCAAGAATATTTATTTTTCCTGCAAAGAGGCACATGGAAATGGGTAAATGTATAGAGTTTTCTAAAGTAGTGAAAGTAAATGTTTTAGGAAAACATAGTGGGCTTTACCACAGTGGAAAGGGGTGGGTGCAACTTTATATGGAGACTTAGGAGTCACTGAGAAGATAACATCTGAATGAAGCTTTGAAGAAGGAGGTAAATGTATTAGCCACATTAATATCAGGAGACACAGCCTATATGAAGATCCTGAGGGCTTGGATATAGTAAGATATTTAATTTTTTATACAATTTTAAAGATTATCTTCCACTTACAATTATTACAAAATACTGGCTATATTCCTCATGTTGTATGATATATCTTTGAACCTATATTATACCCAACAATTTGTACCTCCCACTCCCATGCTCCTATATGGCCCCTCTCTCCTCTCTCCACTAGTAAAGTGAAGTGAAGTGAAGTGAATTTAGAGTCACTTAGTCATGTCTGACTCTTTATGACCTTGGAATTCTCCAGGCCAGAATATTGGAGTGGGTAGCCTTCCCCTTCTCCAAGGGATCTTCCCAATCCAGGGATCAAACCAGGTCTTCCACATTGCAGGAAGATTCTTTACCAACTGAGCCACAAGGGAAGCTCATGAATACCTGAGTGGGTAGCCTATCCCTTCTCCAGCAGATTTCCTGACCCAGGAATCAACTGGGGTCTCCTGCATTTCAGGTGGATTCTTTACCAATTGAGCCATCAGGGCAGCCCCCACTGGTAACACTAGCTTGTTCCCTGTATCTGTGAGTCTCTTTCTCTTACATTCAGCTCAGTTCAGTTCAGTTCAGTTACTTAGTCATGTCCAACTCTGCCACCCCATGGACTGCAGCATGCCAGGTTTCCCTGTATATCACCAACTCCTGGAGCTTGCTCAAACTCACGTCCATTGAGTTGGTGAGGCCATCCAGCCATCTCATCCTCTGTCGTCCCCTTCTTCTCCTGCCTTCGATCTTTCCCAGAATCAGGGTCTTTTCTAAGGAGTCAGTTCTTCCCATCAGGTGGCCAAAGAATTAGAGTTTCAGCTTCAGCATCAGTCCTTCCAATGAATATTCAGGACTGATTTCCTTTAGGATTGACTGGTTGGCTCTCCTTGCAGTCCAAGGAACTCTCAAGAGTCTTCTCCAGCACCACAGTTCAAAAGCATCAATTATTTGGCACTCAGCTTTCTCTATAGTCCAATTCTCATATCCATACATGACTAATGGAAAAAACCATAGCTTTCACTAGATGGACCTTTGTCAGCAAAGTAATGTCTCTGCTTTTAAATAGGCTGTGTAGATTAGTCATAGATTTCCTTTCAAGGAGCAAGTGTCTTTTAATTTCATGGCTGCAGGAACCATCTGCATTGATTCTGGAGCCCAAGAAAATAAAGTCTGTCAGTGTTTCCATTGTTTCCCCATTTGCCATGAAGTGATGGGATTGGATACCATGATCTTCCTTTTTTGAATGTTGAGCTTTTAGCCAGCATTTTCACTCTCTTCTTTCACTTTCATCAAGAGGCTCTTCAGTTCCTCTTCACTTTCTGCCATAAGGGTGGTGTCATCTGCATATGTGAGGTTATTGATATTTCTCCCTGCAATCTTGATTCCAGCTTGTTCTTCATCCAGCCCAGCATTTCGCATGATGTACTCTGCATGAAAGTGAAAGTGAAAAGTGAAAGTGAAGTCGCTCAAGTGTGTCCAACTCCTTGTGACCCCATGGACGGTTTGCAGTCCATGGGATTTTCCAGGCAAGAATACTGGAGTGGGTTGCCATTTCCTGCTCCAGGGGATCTTCCCAACCCAGGGATCGAACTCGGGTCTCCTGCATTTCAGACAGACGCTTTACCATCTCCTTTCCCAATTTGGAACCAGTCTGCTTTTCCATGTTGTTCCATGTTCGGTTCTAACTGTTGCTTTTTATCTGCATACATATTTCTCAACAGGCAAGTAGAGTGGTCTGTATTCCCATCTCTTCAAGANTCGGGTCTCCTGCATTTCAGACAGACGCTTTACCATCTCCTTTCCCAATTTGGAACCAGTCTGCTTTTCCATGTTGTTCCATGTTCGGTTCTAACTGTTGCTTTTTATCTGCATACATATTTCTCAACAGGCAAGTAGAGTGGTCTGTATTCCCATCTCTTCAAGAATTTTTGTTGTGTTTTTCAAGTTCCACATATAAATGATATTGTATGGGATTTATCTTTCTTTGACTAACTTCGTTGTTGCCTCTATCTTTATCAGTAAAATTGGCCTATAATTTTCTTTTTGTAATATGTTTGTCAGTTTTTGACATCAGGTTGCCTCCTAGAATGAGCTTGGAAATGTTCCTTCCTCTGCAATTTTTTGGAATCCTTTCAGAAGGATAGGTGTTACTCTGCCATCATTGAAAAAGAAAAAAAAAAACAAAAAACTTTTAGTACCTGAAGCAAAGCTAGACCTATAAAGGGCATGTAGTAAACGTTTTTTGGCTTAAAAAATGAGTAATTCATCACACTAGGTCTTAGACGAAAAAAGAAATGAAAGGGAAATCTCCTTTTAATAGTATTAACTTTTCTTTAAGAGGAATTTTTCTAAGTGTTTTCTTCTGATTCAAATAATTTCTTGGAAATAGTCTTTCCAAAACAGTATAGAATTCATGGTTTTTGAAATAACGATGGCAGTCTTTAGGTACATATGGCATATAAAGATGAGAAGGTAGCACCTGCATAAAGTTATGAAGGAAAAATATGAACATTAAGATGTGCCATGTCCACCTAATTAGAGAGATTAATTGTAACAGTAGAAATTAAACTATAATTTGGGTTCCAGGATTATCCCTTGAGTTTCATTATGATTAGCATGACTCACCCATAATTGCTTCTACCAACATGGTTTTGCCAAGCTGCCAGACAGACAAGCCCATTGGCTTGGTTTAAATCCAGGTCTCTTACAGACTAATGGCCTAGAGAGCTATCATTACTTCTACTCTAAAATTACTCTGGAGATAATTTTAGTCTTATTCAATTACTCTTTGACTCTCATGTTAAGGAAAGTACTTTGGAAAAAGCATATTTAGAATATTATTGAATCCTTAGCTTCTTAAAACTTATAGAATTTTTATAAAATAATTTTAAAATTCAAAATGTTACAGCTGTGTGTATTTTATAAAGATTCATTAAGCCATACACTTGATTTACATACTTTTATATTTACATTATTTTATATATCTAACCAACTTTAACAAAATATTTATTTAAAACACTAAAGTATTAAGTATATGTAGACTCTTATGTAGAGAATCAAAACACTGAAAAAATACTACATCAAAATTTGAAACTAATAGAATCTGTGTATATTTTAATTCTTTCTTTTAAAAAAATCTATTGCCAATCTCTATTTCCTTGTATTACATTAAATCAATAGCATGAATAAACTTCTGAATATGTCCCAATTTTTTTCAAAACGGATTTAGTTACTCTTTCTTTGAATGCTTTCTTGACTTTCTAGGTTTCTTCTTAGCCTCTACTTCAGCCTAGTAAAAAGGCTGGGGGTACAATTTATAGATCCCTTCATAAATACAGTCAACTTTTCCTATTAAAATGAGGAAAAGAAACCAAAAGTTCGGTATTGTGACAAATCATATTTTATTCTCTATACAGACTCTATGCATTTAATTTCCACTTAAAAGCAGAGATCCTTAAATTTTATAACTCAACATTCTACATTATTTGAGGATAATATATAGATTTTTCTCAGTACATTCCAAAATCTATTTGTCAGGATGGGGGAAAATGCCATGTGACACACACATTGGAAGACTATAAATGGCTCCACTAAGGGAATAATATTTTAAATAATTATTGTCTGCTGCTATGTAAGTGTTTCTCAGTGAAAGACTAAATGATCGGCCATGTGAAAGGGCTGACGAGAAGACTATTGCATTTAGAAGTTAGTTTTAACAGACTGGCAATGTTTAAAGTTGTGAAAAGATAGAGTTTAAGGACTGAATTTAAAAAGGGCTGAATTCATCTGACTTTACCATGGCAATGGCATGAACATGTAACCTCTTATTTAGCCAATAGCTAAGCTCCCATTGCACGAGTTAGACATTCCAAGACAGAGCAGAAAGAGATGTGTTAAAGATTAGACTTGCAAATTTCAGAATACATAGTGTCAGTCTAGTGATGTTAAAACATCCATTTAGAATAACTCACAGAGTAACTGTGGCATATTACAAAGTGGAATCATGAATATGCAATCAGCAAATGGTTCTGGAGCCTGATCACCATCTCTGTCAATTACAGCAGAGACTTTCTGTGATGGTACCTTGGCACTTTGACAGTGATTATACCTTTCCATGATGTATTGCAGATATTATGCTTCAGTTGTTTACAAATAGAACCATATCTTACTCTTTCACTGTAAGAATAGTATTTTAAATAAGGAAGATTTTCCTCATAATAAATCTTCCACTTAAGTCACTCATGCATAATCGTACTGAGAATATCTTATATGTCACTACCATATAACAAAAGCAACTCCCTAAAATCCTTTATATTGTTCTTAAAAGTGAAGTAATATGGAGATTTTGCAATTTAAATGAAAAGAAACTGCAAAAAAGATTAATTTACAACACAGTGCCCATTACTCTAAAGGTGTAGGTTAATAAAAGAGAAATCCATTTTTAAATATGAAGCAAAATTCCAAGAGAGATATACAAGTATCAATCATGACAAAAATATCCAGATGAGGTATACTTCAACTTCTTCACTTATCCTACCTCAAATCACTTATTTGTTTATTTGTAGGTATCAATATTGTCTCAAAATGCAACTGCAAGTAATTTGTTTAAGTTGTCATCTCCTCCAATGTTAGTTATCTAAATTTAAAGTAAAAGTATGGAAGATTAAATTATCAGCTTATTTCTCAACTTTTTACTTAATTTTATCTGTGTATCCATATCAATAAAACTTCAATATTTAAGTCCTATTTAGAGATCTCTAAATATCTAGGATTTTGCTATCCAAATGAAAACACAGTCATCAAGACAGTATGGTACTGGCACAAGGACAGAAATATAGATCAATGAAACAAAATAGAAAGCCCAGAGATAAATCCACACACCTATGGACACCTTATCTTTAACAAAGGAGGCAAGAATATTCAANAGGATGCTTGGGGCTGGTGCACTGGGATGACCCAGAGAGATGGTATGGGGAGGGAGGTGGGAGGGGATTCAGGATTGGGATCTCATGTACCCCTGTGGCAGATTCATGTTGATGTATGGCAAAATCAATACAGTATTGTAAAGTAAAATAAATTAAAAAAAAAACAAATTTCTGGGTGGTGAAATCACAGATAATTCTTTCCTTCAGCATTTTTTTTTCAAACTTTCTATAGTCAACATGTATTGTATGTAGGACTGGGAAGGGGGATTGAAATAAATTGAGAGGTATAAAAAAACAAAAAAAGAAAATACATATGAATTTAGATGTAATTATTTGTAATTTTCTACCTATATAAGGTTTTATAGGTTCAATACTTATGTTTAATCATTGATTTAGGAAATTCAGAAGTTCATACTTATGGGATAGTAAAACTAAAATAAACTGTGGAAATCATATTGTTTAAATCACTATCCAATTATCTCCTTTCTGTGCAAACATTTTTAAGAATGAAATTTGTTACAGGTCCCATAGCTTGAGTCAAAAATCAGATCTTCAAATCAGAAGATAACTAATTACTAGAGAGGGACAAAAATAAAAGGAGAGGGGAGGAAATTATGGGACTGTGTGAAACTAATGCCTTAGATTAAACATAGAGTTGTGGAATGATTTAGATCTTGAAATGCTCCCCTCACAATAATGGGATAGTTCTCCCAAACAAGAGCTACTAAACCCTGGTATAGGACATTAAACAAAACCTTAGATAAGAGAACAAAGTATAGAATTTTTAAAAATAAATGCTAGCATTTCAGCTCAGCTTTTTCTGTAACATTGCCCTATAGTCCACCTCCTTTAACCTATAGAAAAGGTTACATCACAAAAAATAACCACTCATAAAACACTACTCACAAAACAGTGCTCATTTTGGAGAAATGGCTTCATACCCAATAAGAAAAGAAATAAGAATTACCAGGACTACTTTAGAGAAAAGTGTTTATGAAAGCTACTGCAAAAATGTAATAAAGAAAGAATGGTATAGAAATTCTGCCCCATAGATATGAAATAGGAAAAACAGAACATAGTACACATAATAGGCAAAAGGTTGATGAAGATCCCAGCTCTGAGGAAACTATGGATTGAAAGTTACTTCTAATCACTTCAAAATCTAGAACAATTTAGATTTGATTCAATAATATTAGATTTCAAGTATGAGATTAAAAATTGTATTTGAGATCACAGATTTCCAAAAACATAGAAAGACCCCAAAGAACAATAATCTCAAACTGAAAAACACTTTTAGAAACAGCAATTAACTGCATAGTGGCTATTGAAACTGAGATCTTTTCACAGAAGAAAAGACTGAGATAACTCCATCCAATGTAAAGCAAAGATTTTGTCACTCAGAGAGAATCTGTTAATAAGCAAAATAGATAGGTATAAGGAAAATGGGTGTATCTGAAGTAGAAAACTCACCAAATGCAATGGAGGACACATTCAGATATTGATAAAAATCTTAACCTAAAATGAGAAAAATCTAAACCTGTAAATCAAAGGAGTATAATATTTAAGTGAAAGTGAAAGTCCCTTAGTCATGTCCTACTCTTTGCGACCACATGGACTGTAGCCCACCAGTCTTCTCTGTCCATGGGATTTCCCAAGCAAGAATACTGGAATTGGTTGCTATATCCATATAAAATAAGACATAAAATATCAAGATGTTTTGCTTAAATTGCCATTGAAAAGGAAGCGATCATCAAAAAGAATAAGACCATCTAGCAGCAGAATCACCTAAAACTCATCAATGCCATATGATAAAGCAATGTTTTAAAATGATGCTCACAGTAAGGTACTTGAGGTCCTGGCTAGTACAACAAGAAAAAAAAAATAAGTAAAAGTTATATCCATTGTAAATAGATTTTTTCAATCTATTTTTGAAAAAATAAATGTCTTTCTTTGAAGATGACATGATTGTCTATATAGAAAATAAACAAATTAAGAAGAAAACAAACTCCTAGAACTAATAAGTGAGTATAACAAATGTGCATGACACAAGATTACTATGAAAAAGTTAACAGCTTTCCTATATACCAGCAATGAGCAATTGGAAAACCGAAAAATCTAATAAAATATAATTTACAGTAGCACAAAAATTAAATATTTAGGTATAAATTTCACAAAATATGTCCAGTATCTATATGTGAAAAGCTGTAAAACTGTGATAAAAGAAATCGAAGATCTAAATAAATAGAGGGAATACCCATGTTCATGGAATGAAAGATTTAATATTGCTAAAATATGTTACTCCAAACTAGATTTATAGATTCAGTGCAATCTCAGTCAAAAAGCCAGTAAGTTATTTCTTGCATATTGACAAACCAGCACTAAAGTCTATATGAAAAGGTACTAGATTTCAAGATTAGTCTAAATCTATAGTAATCAACACACCGTGGCACTGACAAAGAATAGACACTTAGATCAGTGGAACAAAATTGAAAGCCCCAAACAGAAATAGACTCACACAGATTAATTCAACTGATCTTTGACAAAGGAGTAAAGGCAATTCAAGAGAGAGAAAAAAAAAAGTTGTTTTTTTTTTTTAACAAGTGGTACTAGAATAATTACATGTTCATATGGCAAAAAATAACCTAAATACAGACCTCACAACATTTCACAAATTTACTTCAAAATGAAACATAAATTTAAATGGAAAATTGTAAAACTTGTAGAAGAATAAGTATAAGAGAAAATCTAAGTGACCTTTTATTTGGTGATGAGTTTTTAAACAGTACACCAAAAACATGACATGGAACAAAGGAAACAAAGGAAAAATGTAAGTTGGAATTTCATTAGAGTTAAAAGAATTCTTCTATGCAAAAGACATTGTTAGGAGAATGAAAAGCTATGCACTAGGAGAAAATATTTGGGAAACATATCTGATAAAGAATTTTTAGCCAGAATATATAAAGAATACTTAAAACACAGAATAATAAAACAGCCCAGTTAAAAAATGGACAAAAGATCTAAACTGCCACCAAAACAGAAAAGATACAAAAGATGTTAACACCATTTCTCTAGAAAATTGCAAACTAAAGCAACAGTGAGATATCACTTAAACAACTGTTAAAATGACTAAAGTCCTAAGAATTGATGTTACCATTTTCTAGCAAGGATGCAGAAGCATCAAGAACTTTTTTTCACTGTTAACATTTTATTATGTAAACTTCTAGTCTGATATATACATATTTATGGATATACACAGATCTGTACATATTTTTATAAAAATAAGATCATATTGTACATGATTTTTTCTGTTTTTTTTTTCACTTATATACTTTGAAGCATCAAGAACTCTTAATCATTACTTGTGGGAATGCCAAACAGTACAGTTACAGTGGAAGACAGTTTAGCAGTTTCTTACAAAGCTAAACATAATCTTACAATATGATTCAGTGGTCATGCTCCCAGGTATTTACCCAACTCATGTGAAAACTTTTGTCTACACAAAAACCTGAATGTAAATGTTTATAGTAGCTTTATTCACAGTCAGAAGTATGGTACTAATGAAGATATCCTTCAATAGGAAAACAGTAAACACACTGTGTTATACGCATACAGTGGAATATTATTCAACAATTTAAAGAGCCATCAAACACAAAAAAGGCATGAATGAGTTTTAAATTGATCATGCAAACTGAAAGATGTCAGTCTAAAAAAGCTACATAATGTACAATTACAATTACAACATTTTAGAAATTGTAGAACTATATAGAAGCTAAAAGAGCAGTAAACACCAGTAGTTGTGAAGGGACAGGATGGATGGATAGGTGAATGACAGGATTTTTAGGGTTGTGAAATCACTCTGTATGATGCTATATATTTGTATAATATCTGTAATGACACAATACATTTGTAAAAAGTACATATTACAGCACAAAGAGTGAAACATAATATATGCAATTTTAAAATAAATCATTTATAAGATTGAGATCCCCCAATATGGAATGCAGAATGTTCAAAACTATCTGTATTACAAATGTATAAAGCAAACTTACCGAACGGGATGCTAGAATGAAATACTTAAGTAATTCTGGTAATGAGTGAAATTTGTAAAAATAAAGACAAATGAAATTGTACATAAGTCTTGTGTGTGTTAGCCACTCAGTCATGTGCGACTATTTGCAACCCCACGGACTGTAGCCTTCCAGGTTCCTCTGTCCATGGAATGCTCCAGGCAAGAATACTGGAGTAAGTTGCCATTTCCTTCTCCACATAAATCCTCTACTCTTGTTCGGTAAGTTGTTTCCCAAGAGGTTAAGGTTAATTATTTCAATATATATTATTACCTATACCTATATACTGAAACTGAACAAATAACTAAATGATTGGTAAATGGTGGTTGCCAAGTTTCTCATTATTGGAGAGAGAGTTTACAAATAAGGAAGGATTAGAATTGAAGGTATCAGAATGAACACATATTTAGTATAGATAAAGATATTTATATATAGATACATAGATACATTTATTTATAGACGTGTGTATACACTTGTGTGTATGTTTACATATATATGAATTAGTACAAATACACATATTTCTTTGTATTTTTAGCTGAGAGGACCCAGAAGTAATGACACACCATAGCAACAATAATAGCTAGCATTTAAATCTTGATTTCTAATATCATTCTCCAGGAAAGCTGGAAGAAAGGAAAAGGAAATATTCTACTTTAAGATTCTTGCCTATATATGAGGACATAAAACACTACTTGAATGTAGGCTATGATAGATTAACAATGCATATTACAAACCTTAGAACAAACAATAAAAATATAAAAGGTATATTTAAGAAACCTAATGGAAAGGAAATGTAATACAAAACACTAAATTCAAAACAAGGCAGGAAAATGTGGAAAAAAGAACAAATGGGATCAATATGAAATAAATCACAAGATGGGAGATTTGATCCACAATGATATCAATAATTAAATTATATTAAAATAATCTGATTACTCTGATTTAAAGTCAAATGCTATAAGAAAAATTAAAGAAGCAAAATCCAGCTGCATGCCCTTTAAAGACACAAATAAGTAAAAATGTAAAATATTGACAAAACCAAAATGGATACTTCAATGAATAGAGGGTTGCACTGATAAGTACATTGATATACAGAAAGACATAATAGGGCAAAGAGAATAAATTGTTAGTAATTTCCAGGTGGTAGATATGTCAACTAATTTCAAGGTGGTAGATACAGAGTAGTAGTAGTGGCTCTTGTTTTATTACTTTGTTATAACTGAAAATTTTATAATAAAGTTAGTAAAAACAGTCAAAGCTAAGTCCCTGATACAAATAAATGTGTTACTTGAAATGCATATAAGAAAAATCATGAAGATTTAAATCAATAATCTAAGATTCTACTCAAGAAGCTAAAAACAGAACAATGAAGAATTTAGAAGGAAGAAAGAATAAAAAATCAGGAAAATTAAAAATTAGATATACATATTTCTATATATAAAATAAAAATCTCATCAAACCAAAAGTTCTCTGAAAATATCCACCTGGGTAGATGATCACATAGAAAGAGAAAACTCAATATAAGAGTAGGGACATCACTTTAGACCCCATAGATTTTTTAAATCAAAAGAGAATATTAAATAGGTTATACCAATAAATGCAAAAAAGAGATAGAATGGAAAAAAATTCTTGAAAATCATTAAAAATGAAAGCCGATACACAAAAAACAGAACACTGGATAGTCCTGTATCTGTCACAATATTGAATCTACACTACATATATTCCTAACAAAATACTTCAGACCTAGATGAACTCCCCACTCATTTCCCTAAATAATAAAGTAAGAAGTAATAATAACATTACACAAATTCATGCATAGACTAGGAAAAGGGAACATTTTGCAGTTCATTTCTGGAACAGAATAACACAGATACAAAACGTTGACAAGGAATCTACATAAAAGGAAAGTTATAGGTCAGTTCAGTGCAGTTCAGTCGCTCAGTCGCGTCGAGCTCTTTGTGACACTATGGACTACAGCATGCCAGGCCTCCCTGTCCAGCACCAACTCCCGGAGTTTACTCAAACTCATGTCCATTGAGTCAGTTGATGCCATGCAACGATCTCATCCTCTGTCTCCCCTTCTCCTCCTGCCTTCAATCTTTCCCAGCATCAGGGTCTTTTCAAATGAGTCAGCTCTTCGCAACAGGTGGCCAAAGTATTGGAGTTTCAGCTTCAACATAGTCCTTCCAATGAACATTCAGGACTGATCTCCTTTAGGATGGACTGGTTGGATCTCCTTGCAGTCCAAAGGACTTTCAAGAGTCTTCTCATACACCACAGTTCAAAAGCATCAATTCTTCAGCACTCAGCTTTCTTTATAATCCAACACTCACATCCATACATGACTATTGGAAAAACAATAGCCTTGACTAGACGGATGTTTGTTGGCAAAGCAACGTCGCTATTTAATATGCTGTCTAGGTTGGTCATAACTTTTCTCCCAAGGATTAAGTGTCTTTAAATCTCATGGTTACAATCACCATCTGCAGTGATTTTGGAGCCCCCGAAAATAAAGTCAGCCACTATTTCCACTGTTTGCCCATCTATTTCCCGTGAAGAGATGGGACTGGATCTTAGTTTTCTGAATGCTGAGCTTTAAGCCAACTTTTTCACTCACCTCTTTCACTTTCATCAAGAGCTCTTTGGTTCTTCTTCATTTTCTCCCATAAGAGTGGTGTCATCTGCATATCTGACATTATTAATATTTCTCACAGCAATTTTGATTTTAGCTTGTTCATCTAGCCCAGCATTTCTCATGATATACTCTGCATATAAGTTAAATAAGCATGGTGACAATATACAGCCTTGATGTACTCCTCTTCCTATTTGGAACCAGTCTGTTGCTCCATGTGCAGTTCTAAATGTTGCTTCCTGACCTGAATACAGGTTTCTCAAGAGGCAGGTCAGGAGGTCTGGTATTCCCTTCTTTTTCAGAATTTTCCACAATTTATTATGATCTACACAGTCAAAGGCTTTGACATAGTCAATAAAGCAGAAATAGATGTTTTTTTCTGGAACTCTCTTGCCTTTTTGATGATCCAGCAGATATTTTCAATTTGCTCTCTGGTTACTCTGCCTTTTCTAAAACTAGCTAGAACATCTGGAAGTTCACAGTTTATGTATTGCTGATGCCTGGCTTGGAGAATTTTGAGCATTACTTTACTAGCATGTGAGATGAGTGCAATTGTGTGGTAGTTTGAGGATTCTTTGGCATTGTCTTTCTTTGTGATTGGAATGAAAACTGACCTTTTCCAGTCCTGTGGCCACTGCTGAGTTTTCCAAATTTGCTGGCGTACTGAGTGCAGCGTTTTCACAGCTTCATCTTTCAGGATTTGAAATAGCTCAACTGGAATTCCATTACCTCCACTAGCTTTGTTCATAGTGATGCTTCCTAAGCCCCACATGACTTCACATTCCAGGATGTCTGGCTCTAGATGAGTGATCACACCATCGTGATTATCTGGATCATGTAGTTCTCTTTTGTACATTTCTTCTGTGTATTATTGCCACCTCTTCTTAATATCTTTTGCTTCTGTTAGGTCCATACCATTTCTGTCCTTTATTGAGCCCATCTTTGCATGAAATGTTCCCTTGGTATATCTAATTTTTTTTGAAGAGATCTCTAGTCTTTCCCATTCTATTGTTTTCCTCTATTTCTTTGCACTGATCACTGAGGAATGCTTTCTTATCTCTCTTTGCTATTCTTTGGAACTCTGCATTCAAATGGGTTTATCTTTCCTTTTCTCCTTTGCTTTTTGCTTCTTGTCTTTTCACAGCTATCTGTAAGCCCTCCTCAGACAGTCATTCTGCTTTTTTGCATTTCTTTTTGGGGGGATAGTCTTCATATGGTCCTATATGGTCTCCATATAGGTAAGTAGCTCTCCTGAAAGAGCTTCCCTCATGTCTCAGTGGTAAAGAATCTCCCTGCCAATTCAGGAGACACAGGGTCAAGAAGATCCCCTGGGTCAAGAAGATCCCCTGGAAAAGGAAATGGCAGCCCACTCCACTATTGTTGGAACTTGTCTGGTGGCTCAGATGTTAAGGAATCTGTCTTAAATGCAGGAGACCTGAGTTCAATCTTTGGGTTGGGAAGATCCCCTGGAGAAGGTAATGACTACCCACTCCAATGTTCTTACCTGGGGAATCCCATGGATACAGGAGCCTGATGGGCTACAGTTCATGGAGTCGCAAAAGAGTTGGACATGACTTAGCCACTAAACAACCACCACCACAACAAATCTCTTCTGAGAACAGTCAAAAAAATTTAAAAATTCTTGAAACTATGCCATGTGCAAAGGACAAATTATCATGACAAAGTGGTATTCATTCCAAAAGTAAAAGAATTAACACTCAAATAGTAACAAATATAATTCACTACATTAAAAAATAAGGACATACTATGTCAATTAAATACAATATCTTTTCATGATTAATACATTCCAAAATTTAAAAAAAAACTTCACTTGATTTACATCATTTACAAAAATCATCAGCCAACATTATATGCAATCATGCAATTTTGAATACTTTCCCAAAGAATACAGAAATTAGACATGATGTCCACTCTCAATCATTCTATCAACATTGTACTGATGATATAACCAGTCTAAGAAAAAATAATATAAGCTATCAGATTTTGAATATGTGGTCAGTCAGTCAGTTAAGTTGCTCAGTCATGTCCGACTCTCTGAGACCCCATGAATCACAGCACGCCAGGCCTCCCTGTCCATCACCAACTCCCGGAGTTCACTCACACTCACATCCATCGAGTCAGTGATCCCATCCAGCCATCTCATCCTTTGTCGTCCCCTTCTCCTCCTGCCCCCATCCCTCCCAGCATCAGAGTCTTTTCCAGTGAGTCAGCTCTTCACATGAGGTGGGCAAAGTATTGCAGTTTCAGCTTTAGCATCAGTCCTTCCAATGAACACCCAGGACTGATCTCCTTCAGGATGGACTGGTTGGATCTTCTTGCAGTCCAAGGGACTCTTAAGAGTCTTCTCCAACACCACAGTTCAAAAGCATCGATTCTTTGGTGCTCAGCTTTCTTTACAGTCCAACTCTCAGATCCATACATGACCACTGGAAAAACCATAGCCTTGTTACATTAATGGCCCCAATTCTCCACTCTTCCCTATGTCTGTGGCTTTTGCATGTAAATTATGTAATAATTTTAAGTTCCCAGCCACTCTGAGCAGGAGATTACACCCAGCCCTAAACACTGCAATCAGCCATGCAGTATGGTTTGTCCAATGGACTATTAGCAAACAAGTCACAAGAAAGGTGTTTGACCATTGCTTACACAATAGGAATTGTTTTCCTTTGTACCTCTATTCTCACATGACAACTTTCCTAAGTTATTCTGTTGGAGGGATGTAAGAAACGTATGGATCTGAACTGTAGCATACCAGCTGATAGCCTACCCACCTCAGTAAATAGCCAGCCAATTCCAGTCATGTGAGCAATTCAGCAAAGATGAAGGAGGAAAAAATGTGTAAATCTCTGATTTGCAAGCTGATAGACTAAATAATTATTAGCAAGTGAGTTTCAAGGCAGCTCTTTATACAGCATTATTGAGGCAATACATAAATAATACAGAGAAAGAAAGTACAAGTGTTTTAATTCCAAGATGATATTTCAGTATGCAGAAAATCTAAAGAATCTACAAATTAATGTAATTCACAAATAGATTAACAAAGTTGGTTGAATCTAAAGTCAATATTGGGCTTCCCAGGTGGTTCAGTGGTAAAGATCTGCCTGCCAATGCAGGAGCCTCAGGAGACATGGGTTTGATCCCTGGGTCAGGAAGATCCCCTAAAGGAAAAGGCAACCCACTCCAGTATTCTTGTCTGGGAAATCCCATGGACAGAGGAACTTGGTGGGCTACCATCTAAGGGATGCCAAAGAGTCAGAAATGACTGAGCACACACATAAAGTTAACATTAAAAATTTATTTGTGTTTATATATTCTGGCCAGAAGCATCTGTAAATGAAAACTTTAAAAATCATTTAAAATACTACAAAAAATACACATACTTAAAAAAATGATTCTAGTAAAAAATGTGAAAGACTCATATACTGAAAGTAATGGAACATTTAGAGAAACTAAAGAATTCTTAAATTACTGGAGGGTTCAATAAAGGCTCGATATTGTTAAAATGTCAAATAGCCCAAAGTTGAAATATAAATTCAAAGCAGTTGCAGTCAACTTCTCAGCAAGTCTTTGGTGTTATAGGTTGAACTTACCACTTAATTTATACAAAATGCAAAAGTCCTAGAAAAGTTAAGTTAGTCTTTAAAAATACAGTTATGAGAGGCCTAATATTGTGTAGGCCTAATAGAGTGTAGGAGGCCTACACTCCTAATTTCAGGAAATTATAAGGTTCATCAATTAAGGAAGGAGTTAGTTGCACAACGTTAGGCAAGTATATCAGCTGAGAAAAGAGCACCTAGAAATATACCCACACCCACAGAGTAACCTGATTTAGTCACCTTATTAGTAGAGGGGAGGATGGCCTTCTTTATGAGCTATGCCAGAATGACTGGTTGACCATATGAGAAAAGTATGAACCTTGAGACTTATCTCATACCTTACTCAAAAATTAATTTGAGTTTGATCTTTGACTTAAATATAAAACTAAAACAATCAAATTTCTAGAAGAAAACACGGGACAATATCTACATGACCTGAGTGCAGGCAAAACTTTTTGTACAGGAAAGAATAACAAATATAAAAGAATAAAATAAATTTCATCAAAATTAACAACTTCTTTCCTCTAAAGAAAAGTAAAGTCCCTTAGTCGTGTCCTCCTCTTTGCAACTCATGGACTGTAGCCCACCAGGCTCCTCCATCCATGGGATTTTCCAGGCAATAGTACTGGAGTGGGTTGCCATTTCCTTCTCCAGGGGATCTTCCCAACCCAGGGATCAAACTCGGGTCTCCCACATTGTAGACAGACACTTTACCATATGAGCCACCAGGGAAGTCCTATCTTTCCTCAAAATCATGATCAAACAGTGAATAGGCAAGCCACAGACTGGGAAAAACATTAAAATACAAATATCTGAAAAGGGTTTATATGAAGAATATAATGAATCCCAGGGCCGGGGGAGCCTGGTGGGCTGCCGTCTATGGGGTCGTACAGAGTCGGACACGACTGAAGCAACTTAGCAGCAGCAGCAACTTAGCAGCAGCAGCAGCAGCAGCACACATCAATAAGCAAAAGACAAATAAACTTTAAAATAATGAAAAGAGACTTAATACTGCACAATATTCAAATACCCAAAAAGGATGTGAAAAGGAACTCAACATCACTACTATCATTATTCATCACAGAAATGCAAATTAAATACAAACTGAGATTTTAATTACATTCTCACCAAAATGTTTAAATTAAAAAAAATGATAATATTAAGTGATGATAAAGATGTGGAGAAAATTTAAGTCTCATCCATTGCTAGAGAGGGGAAACAATTTTACACTCATTTTTTAAAACACCTGGACATTATCTACTAAAATAAAATATAGCTTACTGTGAGACAGAGCAATTTCTCTCTCCTTGATACATATTCAGACATATCTGTGCATATGTCCACATGTATAATAATGCTGAGAGCAGTTTGATTCACAGTAGCCAAAACTGAAGCAATTCAACAATAGGAGAATAGACAAAGAAATTATATTTTCATACAAAGTGATATTGCACAATAATATTAAGAAGAATCTATTAAAAGAGGTTATAATATAAATGAATCTCTAAAACATTAGGTGTACGAAAGTATAGAAAGTATAATAAAACTATTTTATTATTTTAAATTCTTTTGAATTTGAAAGTCAGAGATAATAACCAAATTCTATTTTTGTTGTCCTGTCGTCAGTTAATAACCCTCTACCAGAATCTGACTCAGCCTCTATTAGTGTCCAGATCAGCAACTACCCCCTGGGAAAAGTGGCAGAAACCTTCAGACATTCTGCCCCTCCCTGGAGAACCTTCAGCTCTTCTCTCTTTTTTCCATGGACCGATTCCTAAGTGGGTCTTTTGTTCCTAAATCCTGTGAGACTTGGAGGAATTCAGTTATATGTACAGGCCCCTTTGACCCACTGCAATTTTAAGCCAACACTAAGGCTTAGAATGATTTCAGAGAGATAGGAATCCTCGATTCTCACCTTAAAATATTTTACTTCTTCATAAAGTTTACTCTTCTAGTCCTCATTGCTTCCACAGCTGACTGATGTTTTAATATTTCTTTTCAGAATTTTTTAGTTATTTTCAGTGGGAACAATTTTCCTCACCTTCCCTTCTGATACTTCCCATGTTTAACAATATAAAAAAGTTTGAAAGCATTTGTTTTAATACCAGAAAACAAAACTAAAATGGCCTCTATCGCTTCCTAAGGACACCTGAGCCTGCATAAGGCAGTATCTTTCCAGAAAGCTATGTAGGAAGTGGACCATACAGAAATGGATATTTGCTATAGTCAGTCATTCATAATCAGGAATCAAAGAGAATACCTTATTCCAAAAACGTTTTGTTGCATCCAGTTTGGTGAACTGGGAGTTTAGAGAACTGTCACAAACAGTTTTCTGTAGCTAAAGATAGAAGATTATGACAAAGGGTACTAAGAAATCGAAGTGACAGCCTGAAGTTTCATTACAAATACCACCTGATTGAATCATTCTGAGGGGCTCTCTGTCTACAATACTCATGCATGCTGTATCTTAAACTGAAGTGATAGAAAATTAGGGAACTTTCAAAATGAAAACTGATTTCATAAATTACAGCCCAGAAAATAGCAACAAAAAAAAAGCTGTCATGGCCTTTAACAGCTTTTCCTTTACTTTCTGCAGAATCTTTTGTCTTCAACCTTTGAGCCTTACTATTGTCTCTATTTGGGCTTCCCTGGTGGCTCAGAGGGTAAAGCATCTGCCTACAATGCGGGAGACCTGGGTTTGATCCCTGGGTCTGGAAGCCCCTGGAGAAGGAAATGGCAAACCACTCCAGTACTCTTGCCTGGAAAATCCCATGGACTGAGAAGCCTGGTAGGCTACAGTCCATGGGATCACAAAAATTGTCTCTGTTGTACTCAAACCAGGACTTTCTTCTTCAGTGAAAGTGCTGGAAAAGATACATGATGATTTTAAACTTATTAGAGGGGAACTTTCATGTACAGATAATTCTCACAAGATCATAAATTGTGCAAATCAGAATATATGAGAGCCCAAGAAACATGGAAACTAGGAAACTTTATTAATGAAAATAAAGTTTTATCATCATACTGTATAATAAACAAATGAAATAAACACCTGGTTCATTAACTTGCCATCAGAAGGCCAGTTATGTTAAACTACGCCCAAAATGTCCAGTCTTTGGATGGATAGAAATTATAGTGTCTCCATCTCTATGTTTGAAACAGTATCCTCAAAATATATGAAAATATTGTGACTAATAATTTCTTAAAGGTTTCTTGATAAAGTTTTTATATCTTAAAAACAGGTCTTTTGTTCAAGCCTAAAAAACAGACAAAGATAAAAGGGAAAGTATATATTGTTGAAAGGTTAAAATATTTTATTCATTCATTCATTTATGCATTTATTCACTAAGCAATTACCTACCAGGTACATCCATGTACCAGGCATGGTAAGAAATATAAGACGAAGAATAAATGCCAAAAAATAGAATTTTGGTGCCACACTGTCCCGTGCTGTGCTTAGTCGCTCAGTCGTGTCCAACTCTTTGTGACCCCGTGGACTGTAGCCCACCAGCCTCCTCTGTCCATGGGGATTCTTCAGGCGAGAATACTGGAGTGGGGTGCCATTCCCTTCTCCAGGGGATTTTCCCAACCCAGGGATCAGATCTAGGTCTCCCACAGTGCAGGCAGATTCTTTACCAACTGAACCACCAGGGAAACCCAAATATATTGGAGCGGTTCTGACCCAGGAATTGACCTGGGGTCTCCTGCATTGCAGTCAGATACTTTACAGCTGGGCTATTAGGGAAATTGCTTACCATCAAATATAAAATATTTTTATTTAAAAGTTATTTACTTTGTTTTTATGAGTGCTTTATAAGAACTGAGGTAGACTGAGGTATTTTTAAATGAGATAGATAAGATCAAATAGAAAGTAAATAAACACACTGCCCTAAAACATATACCCAGGAAACTGAAAAAAATTATTGATAAGTGGCCATTTTCCAGGACTGCATGTATATACAGATATATACTGCATGTAAGTATATATAGATAGAGAGGTGACATCTTCACTGGCTGTAAAGAGTTGGGTTATACCTGTTTTCTTTTAAAAAATATGTCGATGTTAACTTATTCTTTAAAATATTGCTCTAAGTAGAAAGTAAAAGGCTAGACTTCTAATAACCCCTAACCCAGTTTCCTTTACTTACTGCATACCTGAAGAATTAATTTAAAAAATATACTCCTTAAGTTTTAATGATGTAAAGAGGAAATGGTTTGCAAACTACAATGGCAAAGTTTCCTGAATCACGATGTTCTTTTTTGATCTGAAAATCTAGTATTTAGTCATTTCAGAGTATTGCTTATTATTTTACTTAATCTTTGAGCCCAGTATATTTTTTCTTTCATTTTTAAAAATCTCTAGTCTAGTGTAATAACCTATGCAATATTCGAATATATATTTTATTAGCTTTCCTCATCTTGTGTTTTAAATATGTATTCAATGGGGTTATCTTAAATTTTCTTCCTATAAGAATAATTCAATTTTTAGTTCTTTGATGTTTCTAATTTATTTTTCAGTCCTTTAATGATAAGGTTTTGTTCAAATGTGTTTCTTTAGGGAATCAGTTCTTTGTAATATAATTAATATAGTTACATTAGCTCAACTTATTTCCTCTTTGAGAATAAGTTTTCTTAAATCATGCTCTCTTAAAGCACTTGTGGTGAATTTTCCTTTTTCTTAAGTTATATTATCTTCTAGACCAACTTTTTCTCCTTATAATGGTATGTTGTTTCTTCCTTCTTAAATTAAAATTTTTACTTCCCTATATCAATGTTACTATTATTAAGAGAATATTTCTGCATTGACTATGCCATTACCCTTCATCTTTATCATGCTTGAGCATCTGTATTTTCTCTGGTATGGTATAGGTATGGTCTCAACTAATTTTGTACTGCATTTGATGCCTGTTTTGTGTTTGTTTGTTTGTTTGTTTAACTTCAGTTTGAAGATAAATATGGCTTCTTTCTACTTATTTTCCCTATTCAGAGGGTATATGGATGGGCTTACCTGAGAATTAAGCCTTTTTGTGGTACACTGTGAGTTCTGTTGTTGCTGTTATTCAATGGCTAAGTTGTGTCTGGCTCTTTGCAAACCCATGGACTGCAGCACACCAGGCTTCCTAGTCCTTCACTATCTCTTGGAGTTTGCTCAAACTCATGTCCTTTGAGTAGGTGATACCATCCAAACACCTCATCCTCTGTCACCCACTTCTCCTTCTGTCCTCAATCTTTCATAGCATCTGGGTCTTTTGCAATGAGCAGACTCTTCACATCAGGTGGTCAAAATATTGGAGCTTCAGTATTATTAAATGCTGAGTATCAATACTCACCCGCTTGGTGAGGGAAAGGCTTCTTAACCCATTAGGAGATATGACAGGGTGGATAGCTAATAGTTCGGTTTACTCCCTGGACAGTAGGGGCAGTGGATACTTTAGCTCAGTATCGACTTGCCAAGTTTTACTTATTTCTCCCTAACAACTATTTCCATCACTCTACAGTAAAACAAGGAGAGAGAGAAAAATGCAAAAGAAGTTTTGCTTGCTTCTCTGCAGTTTTGGAATATTCCTGAAAAAGTATGTTTTTGTACTCATCACTTCAGCTATAAGAAATGGGGAGAGCCCTGTGAGCCAAGTCATACTGTGTTCCTTGGTTCTGCTCCCAAACCTAGGTCCTGTTTCTTACCCAATTCTTAATTGCTGCTGCTGAGGAATTGTACCCATTTTCCCCCCTTACATTGCAGAATTCATTTTGTAGATATTTTTGAAGAGGGACTTATTTTTTTAATCCTTTCATGAATCCTTTTATTCAAGACAACAGGCAAAATATCGATTTTTTTGAAAATGGTTAATATGCTATAAAAGTGAAATAACATATCAAATTATTAAGTATTCATGTTAAGAATAAACACAAAATATATTATAGAATGGCATTCTCATATTAAGAAACTAGAGAAAACTTTTAATTGAAAGATTTGGGGAAAATAGTCTTCTGTAGTATTGTTTAATCATCTTTCAATAATACCAATCTCCTTTCCTTCTGGAGAACAGGCTACAAATGACCATATATAGAATAAATGAAAAAGAGTTATAACACAAAATCCCTGAACAAAAGCAGAACATATTCATCTAATTTCTAACATATAATAGCACTCTGAGTATGTGGGGTATTGAACTAGCAAGCCCTAATGGAGAAATAAAAAGATGTAGGGGATACTGTGCGAATTAAATTTCTACAAGGGCTGTAGCGAAATGCTTTAAGAAGAGCAAAGAGCTACTATTAATATATAGATTAATGTATTTTCATCTGTAATACATCTATCTTATCAAATGATATTTGAAAAGAGAGAAATTTTAAATTATGAAATCAAAAGATATTTTAAAATATTCAACTTGGAGTAAGAAAAGCATGAATTTGAACCTTATTTGTATGACACTGGGTATTTTGTTTATGCTTTCTGAGCCTCTCTTTCAAAGAGAGTGAAATGGAGATAATGATGCGTATCTTACAGCAATGCAGTAAAAATGGAGTAGATATAAATGTGAAAATCTTAGATCAGTGCTGGGATACACAATCAATACAGCATATCATGTAATAACAGTAAGAGTCGTAGTTGGATTACTGGTAACTACAATTACTTGTATTAATATTATGCTGCCGACTAAGGTCTGTCTAGTCAAGGCTATGGTTTTTCCAGTGGTCATGTATGGATGGGAGAGTTGGGCTGTGAAGAAGGCTGAGCGCTGAAGAATTGATACTTTTGGACTGTGTGGTGCTGGAGAAGACTCTTGAGAGTCCCTTGGACTGCAAGGAGATCCAACCAGTCCATTCTGAAGGAGATCAGCCCTGGGATTTCTTTGGAAGGAATGATGCTAAAGCTGAAACTCCAGTACTTTGGCCACCTCATGTGAATTGTTGACTCATTGGAAAAGACTCTGCTGCTGGGAGGGATTGGGGGCAGGAGGAAAAGGGGACGACAGAGGATGAGATGGCTGGATGGCATCACTGACTCGATGGGCGTGAGTCTGAGTGAACTCCGGGAGTTGGTGATAGACAGGGAGGCCTGGAGTGCTGCTATTCATGGGGTCGCAAAGAGTCGAACACGACTGAGCGACTGAGCTGACTGAACTGACCATCTGAATAAAGTCAGTTTTTGTTTATTTTTCTGTTTCTGTTAGCAACCATTAGACCTTGACAAATGAACAGTGTGAATTACAATATTACAGGATTTGGGGTGGGACTAGAGTACTTTTGCCTGGAAAATCCCATGGACAGAAGAGCCTGGAAGGCTGCAGTCCATAGGGTTGCTGAGGGTCGGACACGACTCAGCGACTTCACTTTCACTTTTCACTTTCATGCATTGGAGAAGGAAATGGCAACCCACTCCAGTGTTCTTGCCTGGAGAATCCCAGGGATGAGGGAGCCTGGTGGGCTGCCATCTCTGGGGTTGCACAGAGTTGGACATGACTGAAGTGACTTAGCAGCAGCAGAGTTCAACTAATTAGAGTACTGTTTACTGTACATCAAACTTTGTGGGGAATACAAATAATTTAATTACCAACAAACTTACTATTTAAAAAAAAAATCAGTCAAAAAATAGCTGAAAGAAGTAAAGAAATAAACTAAAATCCTCCCCATCTAAGTAGAATTTGCCTTTTTAAAAAATCACATGTCATCCTGGATATTTCAATCTTAATGAGGATGCTCCCTTGGATTATCAAAAAATCAGAAAGAACTAAGTAACACTCAATTTTTGCATGTCTACAAGGATATCATCTATTTTCAAAATTATAAACTAGTTGAATTCAAAACAGTATATATCACTGAGTTAGTAGCCATCCTTCTCATACTCATTATATGGTAATATGAAGGAAAAGCATTTGTTTTGAAACTCAGTTCACAGGCAAAATTGTGAAAGAAATTTTTCTTGCTTTAACCTCTTCCCTTCTAGTTTTGGCCAATTCCACTATTTTCTATTCCTTTTTAGTTTCTGAGTATTTAACAACCACCTATTCCAACGAGCTCTCCCCAGACTGCCCTTCCTAACTCTCTCTAGTTAAAATCCTTATACTACCTGTTTTATTTTCTCTCAATTTCGAAACTTGCAAGTTGGACAGATAATTCTCCCAGGGCCTTGCACATAGTTTTCAAGATAATAGCTAGTTAATTAAACAATTTATGATCTATTTTATTCATTATCTATCTTCATCTCACCTCCCTGTAAGCTCTATGATGTGAGGAAACTGGTCTGATTGTTTAGGACGTAAATGACATCACTATGTTTGGTAATTTCACATTTATGATTTGTTTTTATTCTTACATTAAACCCTGAGATAAGTTGTTTTTATTATTCCTGAATGTTATGCACATGAGAAAATGAATACTCAGAAATATATATATATAATCTCAAGATCACAGAAATACTAAATTATATAGCTATGAACTTAACATAAGGTTGTCTGATTCAAAACTTCATATATCTGCTATTGCAATATGGTCGTAACTCTAATGTGCTCAAAAGATGATACATGAATGACTTTGAGCCACATGACAGACAATTCAGAATGGTATTTCATGGTTTTTTTTTTTCCATCTTGCTGATGGACAATCACTTCTTCAACAATAGTCTAGCCAGTGTATACCCAGATATAAACATTAAATTTCTTACAAACTGATCAGCAATTCACTGTGCTCATTTTGTTTTATTTTGCTTATTTTTGCTTTTGCTTTTTCTATTGTTAATATCTTTCCATTTCTTTCCATTTCTCCAAATAATATATATTTTCTACTAATATGCTCTTATGAGAAAAGAAATACTTTATGTGCACTCATTAAAATATTATTATGCTAGAAATACTGGCACTCCAAATCTTTTAAACTAGAATTAATGAATGTGATGTGGAATAACATTTAAATTTTCAAAATGTTTTGCCTATTTATTAATACATGCCAGAAAAACAGAATCGCTTTGGCTAGAAAAGTAAAATCACAGATATTTTGGACATTTCCCAAAATAAAAGCCTCACTGCCTTTATCATGGGCAGNTTTTAAACTAGAATTAATGAATGTGATGTGGAATAACATTTAAATTTTCAAAATGTTTTGCCTATTTATTAATACATGCCAGAAAAACAGAATCGCTTTGGCTAGAAAAGTAAAATCACAGATATTTTGGACATTTCCCAAAATAAAAGCCTCACTGCCTTTATCATGGGCAGAATAAAACCTGATCACATTTACTTCAAAAAGGAGAATCTTCTCACTTGAGAAATTATCATTTTTAAACCATAGCTTTTTTTCCCCTTCAGTTCTAAAATCTTAATCATTCCATTTTAATCAACTGTTTCTGGAATGGATACCCAAAGGATTCTACACATAGTAAATGGTTTCACATTTACAGTGGCAGCAGTAGATTTTGGTGTATGATATAACATTACTTTATTTCTTACTGTCATATTTACTATCATTTTAATAGCAATTTGTCTTTGGCATTAATCTTGCAAAATACCCAGGAAGATTTGGGGATTTCATTTGTTTGGTTGGTTTGGTTCAGTTTTCTGTTTGCCAGGAAACCATTCGCTCTTTTACACTTCTCTTAAAAATAAAAATCAACTCAAAAAGTATTGATTATGTGTACACATTTCCTATATTATTCTCCTTATTAAAGTAAAATTTATACACAATGAAAGGTAGAAATACTAGGTGTTCAATGAGTTTTAATGAATATATTTACCCCAATAATAACTCTTAATCAAAATACAGGACCCATGACATTTCCTGCATGCTGCATTCCACATGATCCCCATGCCGCACAGGCAGTTACTGTTCTGTTTTCAATCAATGTAAATTAGTTTTACCTGTTTTTCACTTTTACATATAAATGGAGTAATGGAGAACTCAATACCGTGTCTAGCTCCTTTCACTCAACATACTATGTTTGCAATTCATCCATGTAGTTGTGTATATCACAGTTCATTTTTTATTGCTGAGTAAGTATTGTCCATTTATGAACATTTGATTGTTTCCAGTGTGAGCGTGGAGGAAATTAGAATAAACCACAGTAAAACACGAGGCTTTCCTGGTGGCTCAGTCGTAAAGAATCCACCTGCAACACAGGAGCTGCAGGAGGCATGGCTTTGATCCCTGGATGGGGATGAACCCCTGGTAGAGGGGATGGTCACCCACTCCAGTATTCTTTCCTGGAGAATCCCTTGGAGAGAGGAGCCTGATGGGCTACCCTCCGTTGAGCTGCAAAGTGAGACACTACTGAAGCAACTTGAGCACACATGCGTACATCCTAAAATATATCACTTTGGCATAAGTATTATTTTGAGCTGGAAGCAAATGAGAATCAACAAATATATAGTGAAGCCTTCCCAGAGTTTCTTTTACTTCACTAAAAGCAGAAACTTCTGAGAAATTAGGACTGCCATAAATCCCCTCTCCTGAAGAAGTTTTATGCTTATGAAGAGCATGGAAAGTCAACGCCTGCAGACATGGACTTGCACAAATAAACCTTACTTCAGTAGTTTACCTCACAGTTTGCCACCTTTGGAAGTCCAAAGCCCCTCTTCCTTTGTCTTGTCATTTCACTACAAATGTATTGCTCTTTTTTAAGATGGTATGGGCTTCCTGGTGGCTCAGAGCAAACGATCTGCCTGCAAGGCAGAAACTGCAGAAGATGCCAATTTCATCCCTGGGTTGAGAAGATCCCCTGGAGGAGGAAATGGCAACCCACTCAAGTATTCTTGCTTGGAGAATTCCAAGGATAGAGGGGCATGGCAGGCTACAGTCCATGGGGTCGATCTGGAGCTACTTAGCATCAGATGTATGTAAGCATCAAGTTAAAACCATACTTTCGAGCTAATTATCACTGAGATAGTGCCCACATATCTGTGCCACACTCATTAATAAACTTTGTTCTCTTTTGTTAATCTATTAGTCTAATTTGCAGGGCACCAGGCAAAGAACCCAGAAGGATAGAGGGATAAAAATTAAATATTTCCTCATACACAGATTGTTTTGTTTAAAGTTGTTATAAATAATTTTATATGAATGTTTGAGGTCACGTGTGTATTTTTCCGGGTAAATACTACATTGTGACTCAAAGTCTAGGTATATGTTTATCTTGAGAAAATTCCAATGAAATGTTGGAAGTGGTTTGTCTATTTTATACTCCCATCAGTAATATATGTGTTCCAGTTGTTCATCACCAGCTTTTATGTTTGTGAGTCTTTTGAACTTGAGCCATTCTAATTGGTGTAAGAAACTGTCTCATGGTTGAGAGTAAATTGCATTTCCTTGATGACTATTGAACTCATTTTCGTGAACTTGCTACAATTTGTATACTTTCTTTTGCAAAGTTTCTTATATATTTATTTGGGATTGATTGACACTTTATCATATATCTAGAAAAGTCCTTTTTATACTCTGGTTACAAATGTATTGTTGTTTAGTCAGTAACTCAAGTGTGACTCTTTGCAATCCCATGAACTGCAGCATGCCAGGCTTCTTTGTCCTTCACTATCCCCCAGGGTTTGCTCAAATTCATGTCCATTGAGTTGGTGATGCTATTTCACCATCTCATCTTCTGCCACCATCTACTCCTTTTGCCTTCAATATTAACCAGCATCAAGGTCTTTTCCACTGAGTCAGCTGTTCACATCAGATGGCCAAATTACTAGAGCTTCAGCTTTAGCATCAGTCCTTCCAATGAATATTTAGGGTTGATTTCCTTTAGGAATGAATGGTTTGATCTCCTTGCTGTCCAAGGGACTTCACTAGCACCACATTTCGAAAGCATCAGTTCTTTGGCACTCAGCCTTCTTTATGGTACAACCCTCACATCTGTACCTGAGTACTGGAAAAATCATAGTTCTGATCATTTGGAACTTGGTTGGTGAAGTAAGGTCTCTGCTTTTTAATACACTGACTAGGATTGTCATAACTTCCCTTCCAAGAAGCAAGCATCTTAATTTCATGGCGACAGTCACCATCCACAGTGATTTTGAAGCCCAAGAAATAAAATCTGTCATTGCATCTACTCTTTACCCTTCTACTTCCCATGAAGTAATGGGACTGGATGCCATGATCTTAGATTTTGAGTGTTGAGTTTTAAGCCAGCTTTTTCACTCTCCTTGTGGAATTCTCTTCTTTCTCTATGATTCAATGAATGTTGGCAATTGGATCTGTGATTCCTCTGCCTTTTGTAAACCCAGCTTGTACATCAGGAAATTCTTGGTTCATGTACTGCTGAGGTCTAACTTGAAGGATTTTCAGCATAAGCTTGCTAGAATATGAAATGAACATAATTGCCCAGTAGTGTGAACATTTGTTGGCATTGCCTATCTTTGGGATCGGAATGAAAACATCTCTTCCAATTGTGTGGGCACTGCTGAGTTTTCCAAATTGGCTGACACATTGAGTGTGGCACTTTAATAGCATCATCTTTTAAGATTTGAAATAGCTCAGATGGAATTCCATCACCTCCACTAGCTTTGTTTATAGTAATGCTTCCTAAGGCCCGTTTGACTTCACATTCCAGGATGTTTCGCTCTAGGTTAGTGGCCACACCATCATGGTAATCTGGGTCATTAAGACCTTTTTGTACAATTCTGCATATTCTTCCCAACTTTTCCTAATCTCATGCTTCTGTTAGGTCCTTGCCATTTCTGTCCTTTACAAAGTGCCCATTCTTGCATGAAATATTCCCTTGATATCTCCAATTTTCTTAAAGAGCTTTCTAGTCTTTCTCATTCTATTGTCTTCCACTACTTCTGTGCATTGTTTATTGAAGAAGGCCTTCTTATCTCTCCTTGTTCTTCTCTAGAACTCTGAATTCACTTGGGAATAACTTTCTCTCTCTCACTTGCTTTTAGCTGCACTTTTCCCCCCAGCTATTTGTAAAGCCTCTTCAGACAACCACTTTGCTTTCTTGCATTTCTTTTTATTTTCAGGATGGTCACTGAGTCCTCTACAATGTCATGAACCTTTGTCCATAGTTCTTCAGGCACTCTGTCTACCGGAACTAATGACTTGAATCTAATTGTCACCTCCACTGATTAACCATCAGTTCAGTTCACTTCAGTTGCTCAGTCATATCCCACTCTTTGAGACCCCATGAATCACAGCATGCCAGGCCTCCCTGTCCATCACGAACTCCCAGAGTTTACTCAAACTCATGTCCATTGAGTCGGTAATGTCATCCAGCCATCTCATCCTCTGTTATCCACTTCTCCTCCTGCCCCCAATCCCTCCCAGCATCAGAATATTTTCCAATGAGTCAACTTTTCACATCAGGTGGCCAAAGTATTGGAGTTTCAACTTTAGCATCAGTCCTTCCAATGAACACCTAGGACTGATTTCCTTTAGAATGGACTGATTGGATCTCTTTGCAGTCCAAGGGATTCTCAAGAGTCTTCTCCAACATCACAGTTCAAAAGCATCAATTCTNAAAGGCTTTGGCATAGTCAATAAAGCAGAAATAGATATTTTTCTGGAACTCTCTTGCTTTTTCGATTATTAACAGAATGTTGGCAATTTGATGTCTGGTTCCTCTGCCTTTTCTAAAACAAGCTTGAACATCTGGAAGTTCCTCTGCCTTTTCTAAAATGATCCTGAACACCTGGAAGTTCACAGTTCATGTATTGCTGAAGTCTGGTTTGGAGAACTTTAAGCATTACTTTACTAGCGTGTGAGATGAGTGCAGTTGTGCGGTAGTTTGAGCATTCTTTGGTATTGCTTTTCTTTGGGATTGGAATGAAAACTGATCTTTTCCAGGTCACTGCTGAGTTTTCCAAATTTGCTGGCATATTGAGTGCAGCATTTTCACAGCATCATCTTTCAGCATTTGAAATAGCTCAACTGGAATTCCATCACCTCCACTAGCTTTGTTTACAGTAATGTTTCCTAAGGCCCACTTGTCTTCACATTCCAGGATGTCTGGCTCTAGGGAAGTGATCACACAGTCGTGATTATCTGGGTCATGAAGATCTTTTTTGTACAGTTCTTCGGTGTATTCTTGCCACCTCTTCTTAATATCTTCTGCTTCTGTTAGGTCCATACCATTTCTGTCCTTTATTGTGTCCATCTTTGCCTGAAACATTCCCTTGGTATCTCTGATGTTCTTGAAGAGATCTCTAGTCTTTCCCATTCTATTGTTTTCCTCTTTCTTTGCACTGATCACTGAGGAAGGCTTTCTTATCTCTCCTTGTTATTCTTTGGAACTCTGCATTCAAATGGATATATCTTTCCTTTTCTCCTTTGCTTTTCACTTCCCTTCTTTTCACAGCTATTTGTAAGACCTCCTCAGACAGCCATTTTGCTTTTTTGCATTTCATTTTCTTGGGGATGGTCTTGATCTCTGTCTCCTGTACAATGTCACGAACCTCTGTCTATAGGTCTTCAGGCAGTCTGTCTGTCAGATCTAGTACCTTAAATCTGCTTCTCACTTCCACTGTACAAGCAGAAGGGATTTGATTTGATCATACCTGAATGGTTTAGTGGTTTTCCCCACTTTCTTCAATTTCAGTCTGACTTTGGCAATAAGGAGTTCATGATCTGAGCCACAGTCAACTCCCAATCTTGTGTTTGCTGACTGTATAGAGCTTCTCCATCTTTGGCTGCAAAGAATATAATCAGTCTGATTTTGGTGTTGACCATCTGGTGATGCCCATGTGTAGAGTCTTCTCTTGTGTTGTTGGAAGAGGGTGTTTGCAATGACCAGTGTGTTCTCTTGGCAAAACTCTATTAGCCTTTGCCCTGCTTCATTTTGCACTCCAAGGCCAAATTTGCCTGTTACTCCAGGTGTTTCTTGACTTCCTACTTTTGCATTCCAGTCCCCTATAATGAAAAAGATATCTTTTTGAGGTGTTAGTTCTAAATGGTCTTATAGGTCTTCATAGAACTGTTCAACTCCAGCTTCTTCAGCGTTACTGGTCGGAGAGCAGACTTGGATTACCGTGACATGAATGGTTTGCCTTGGAAATGAATAGAGATCATTCTGATCTCTAGTAGCATGATTAATATTAATAGAATTTTAAAATTTTGAATGGAGCTCAGGTTACCAATTTTTATGTTCTCTAATATACCTTTACTTAGCCCACTTTCATGAAGGCTTTTGCCTATGTTTCTTTTAGAAACTTTATAGTTAGCTTTTAAATTTACATACCCTTTTATTGCAGCACTGGTTACTGAAACTCTTGTTTCTCTGTTAAATTACCATGATGTTTTTCTTTGCATAGAATTCTTGCTCTGATCCATTGATCTTTCTATTCATAAATATCACTGTACTGGTCTGATTACTATTGCTTCATAGAGTTGAATTTAAGCAGTTAATATCTTCCTTCTTTATTCTTTTTTTTTTAATCTGTTTTTGCTATTCAAGATCCTTTATATCTCCATATAAATTTTAGAAACAACTTTCAAAACCATATTAGAATTTTGATTCAAATTGCATTGAATCTACAAATCAACTTGGGGATAAACAGACCTTCAAAAATTGATTTTTCTACCTTATAATGTGATACATATATTCATTAGTTAAAGATTTAATTTTACTTCAGCATTCTTTTGTAGTTTTAAATATGTGTTTTGTATTTAAACTTATCACTAAGTACTTTGTGGTTTTAATGGTAACTTTGTAAAATTTCAAATTCTAATTATTTGCTGTTAGCTTACATAGACACAAATGACTTTCATATCTTGACCTCGAGTCTTTTGACTTGCTAAATTTAAGCACGTTTTAGCAATTTTTTAAATATACTCATTATTTTTCACATGAGAAATTATATTGCCTGTGAATAAAAACTATTTTACTCTCCTCTGTCCATTATGTATTTCTTTTACATTTTTTATTGCTTTCATTTGCTAGTTGTGACCTCTAGTACAATGATAAATACAACTAGTGAAAGAGGACACATTCATCTTTACCCCAGTCTTGGGAAAAAGCATTCAGAAATTTATTATTGAATGTGATGTCAGCTGCATAATTTTATAGATGTTCTTTATCAGGTTGAGAAAGTTGTCTTCTATTAATAATTTTATCTTGATAAGACTTTATGAAATGTGAAATTTCCTTAGATGAGTTTTATAAATTTTTTGTTATGATCATATGATTATTATGTTATTATTTTCATTCATAGATAAACTGATCAGTTTCAAATATTTAACCAAACTTGCCTCTTCAAATAAATTTTACTTTGTGATAACATACTCTGAATTTTCATCTGTAAGATCTTTGACATGTGTCTTGGAATGTAAATTCCTTGCCTCAAATTTCTAACTCTAGTTAAACAATATCAACTGTGTTTTCCAAATTGATTCCAGAGAGCACAAAACTTTGCTAAGTAGATCAGAAGGAATAATGCTCACCATATTCTATCTACTACCAGCATAGCTTTCCCCAAAACTGAAGTTAGGGAGGACTGTTGCTGTTCAGTCACTCATGTATGACTCTTTGCAACCTCATGGACTGCAGCTCACCAGGATTCCCTGTCCTTTAGCATCTCCTGGAGTTTACTCAACTCATGTCCATCGAGTCAGTGATGCTATCCAACCATCTCATCCTCTGTCAGATCCTTCTCCTCCTGCCTTCAATCTTTCCCAGCATCAGGCTCTTTACCAATGAGCTGGCTCTTTGCATCAGGTGACCAAAGTATTGGAGCTTCAGCTTCAGCATCAGTCCTTCCAATGAATATTCAGCGTTGATTTCCTTTAGGATTGACTGGTTTGATCTCCTTACTGTCCAAGGGATCCTCAAGAGTCTTCTCCAGAACCACAGTTCAAAGGCATCAATGCTTCAGTACTCAGCCTTTTATACTGTCCAGCTCTCTCATCCGTGAATGACTACTGGAAAAACCGTAGCTTCGACTAGATGGACCTTTTTGATAAGTAATGTCTCTGCTTTTCAACACTCTGTCTAGATTTTTCATAGCTTGTCTTTTGAGGAGCAAGTGTCTTTTAATTTCATGGTTGCAGTCACCATCCACAGTGATTTTTGAGCCAAAGAAAATAAAGTCTGTCACTGTTCCCATTGCTCCTCCATATATTTGCCACAAACTAATGGGACCAGATGCCATGATCTTCATTTTCTGAATGTTGAGTTTTAAGCCACCTTTTCCATTCTCCTCTTTCACTCTCATTGAGACTCTTTATCCTCTCCACTTTCTACCATTAGGGTGGTATTATCTGCATGTCTGAGGTTATTGATATTTCTTCCTACAGTCTTGACTCCACCTTATGCTTCATCCAGCCTGGCATTTTGAATGATGTACTCTGTGTAGAAGTTAAGTAAGCAGGGTGACAATATATACCCTTGACATACTCCTTTCCCAATTTTGAACCAATCAATTGGTCCGTGTCCAGTTCTAACTATTGCCTCTTGACCTGCATACAGGTTTTGCAGGAGGCAGGTAGTGTGGTCTGGTATTCCCATCTCTTTAAGAATTTTCCATGATTTGTTGTGATCCACACAGTCAAAGGCTTTAGTCAGTGAAGCAGAAGCAGATGTTTTTCTGGAACTCTCTAGCTTTTTCTATGACCCATGGATTCTGGCAATTTGATCTGTGGTTCTTCTGGCTTTTCTAATTTCAGCTTGTACATCTGGAAGTTCTCAGTTCACATACTGTTGAAGCCTAGCTTGAAGGATTTTGAGCCTTACTTTGCTAGCATGTGAAATGAGTGCAGTTGTGCAGTAGTTTGAACATTCACTGGCATTGCCCTTCTTTGGGATTGAAATGAAAACTGACATTTTCCAATCCTGTGGCCACTGCTGAGTTTTCCATATTTGCTGGAATATTGAGTGCAGCATTTTAACAGCACCATCCTTTAGGGAAGACTATATTACTAATTTTTGACCAAGGGACAGGGAGGAGAAGTCACCTGTGTCATTTTCAAGCCAAAGCATCAAGGAGCTTATGCATGACCTTCTAGCTCATTTACTCCTCCCCTACAAATGATGAACATGGTGTTCTCAAGCTCTAGAGGGTGCAGTTACAAGATAGTGGTGGTGTTCTTAGCCTGCATTCCAAAAATCTGTGTAGAGCAACACCCCACCCCCAAATGGCTCACATTATGTATCTACCACCAACAGAAAATACTTTATTTGATGAAGTCATTGTAGCTTTAATATTGTTGATTACTAAAGCATAGTTAGTAATGCCTATTCTGACTAATATTATTATGGAACTTGGGTATATAACATTCATATATATGGTGAGTGCAGCTATGATATTGAAAGACACTTGTTCTTTGGAAGAAAAGCAATGACCAACCTAGACAGCACATTAAAAAGCAGAGACGTTACATTGCCGACAAAGGTCCACCTAGTGAAAGCTATGGTTTTTCCAGTAGTCATATATGGATGTGAGAGTTGGGCTATAAAGAAAGCTGAGTGCCAAAGAATTGATGTGTTTGAACTGTGGTGTTTGAAAAGACTCCCGAGAGTCCCTTAGACTGCAAGCAGATCCAACCAGTCAATCCTAAAGGAAATAAGTCCTGAATATTCATTGGAAGGACTGATGTTGAAGCTGAAACTCCAATACTTTGGCCCCCTCATGTGAAGAACTGACTCATTGGAAAAGGCCCTGATGCTGGGAAATATTGAAGGCAGGAGGAGAAGGGGATGATGGAGGATGAGATGGTTGGATGGCCTCACTGACTTGGTGGGCATGAGTCTGAGCAAGCTTTGGAAGTTGGTGATGGACAGAGAAGCCTGGTGTGCTATAGTCCATGGGGTTGCAATGAGTCAGACATGCCTGAACAGATCACAAATGAAATTAAAATAATTAATCTTTGCATAGATTAGTGGAGGATTATTATAACACACCATTCATAGATGCACACAATAAATATCAATAGCAGCAATGAGATCAAAGCATAATGATAGAAATAAAGTAGTCATATTTAACTGCTAACAATCGTGAAAGTTTATAGATCTTACATTTGAAGCAGTAATAAACTATCTCCAAAAAATTTTATTTATTATTTTATTCAGAATATATTTATCAGTTGCTACTATATTCTAGACTATTTTATTAACAAAATAAGTGTTCTCACAACATACTTTGTGGTATAAATATTAATACCTCTGTATTTCAGTGGAGCTCAGTAATCATGTATAGGGATAATATAAACACAAAAATTCTCCCACAATTTATCTCACTGTTTTCTCCCCTACCATATTTTTAAAGCTTTCATGGCTTTATTCTCTAAAGCCTTTCTATAAACAATAGTCCTAAGGCCCAATGAACTTACCAAAGGATAAAGGGAAACAACAGTTAGGAGTACTTCACTGTGTAATTGGTTCTTTAAAAAGACAAGGATTGACTGAAAATTATAAGCCTACATTAAAACGACCTGCTGGACTTCCTTGTTGGGCTCAGTGGTAAAGAATCTGCCTGCCATTGTGGGAGAATGGGCTCAACTCCTGATCTGGGAAGATGCCCTGCAGCGACTAAGCCCTCATGCCACAACTGCTGAGCTTGTGCTCTAGAACCCATGAGCTGCAGCAGCTGAGCTTGTGCTCTAGAACCCATGAGCTGCAGCTGCTGAGCTTGTGCTCTAGAACCCATGACACACCCACTGAGCATGTGCTTTAGAATCCATGAACTGCAACTACTGGGCCCACATGCCACAGCTACTGAAGTCTGTGTGCCCTAGAGCCCATGCAGGGTTTGTGTTCTTCCACAACAAAAGGAGCCACCTCAGCAATGAGAAGCCTACATACCATAACTAGAGAATAGCCCCTACTTGCTGCTACAGGAGAAAAGCCAGTGCAGCAATGAAGACCCAGCATAGCCAAAAATAATTAAACAAATAAATGTTAAATGCATGCATGTTTAGTCACTTCAGTCTTGTCCAATTCTTTGTGACCATATGGACTATAGCCCACCTGTCCATGGGACAACTCTTCTGTCCATGGGGTTCTCTGGGCAAGAATACTGGAGTGGACTGCTACGCCCTCCTCCAGTGGATCTTCCTGACTCAGGGATCAAACTGGTGTCTCCTGTGTCTCCCTCATTACAGGCAGATTCTCTACCACTGAGCCACTGGGGAAGTCTCAAAGGTTCAATACATATTTTAAAAAATGACATGCTATTCAGAGGCAAACACTGTAGCCACTGAGAAATATATATTAAAAAAAAATATGTATAAACTTCCATAAATTTTTCCTTCTTTAATGACCTTCACATGAATTAAACTACTTCACCAGTTCCCTGGGGGAGAAGATAAACATCTCTTATTAATAACCAACTTGTATCAATAACTGGTTTTAGTTCTATTTCTAATCTATTAGTGTATAAAGGAAGGCCCAAAGATGACCCTTTCTTTGTTATTGTTCTTAATTCATTTTACCATTAACACAGTTTAAAGGTAAATAAGATCACCTGGACCTGCCACTATGCTAGATAAACAATAGGGCTCAAAATATGGCAAATGTAAGATTGTTAAAGCTTCCAAACACTCTTGCTTCCAGTTTTAAAATTATAGACATTGATTCTGCATGTGATTTTTTTAGTTGCCTGGGTAAAGATACTCTGCATATATATGAAATCTATATTGTGCCTGTCTATCTGTGAGCTGTCAAATGATGTCAAACTTGCTAACTTCATGGACTATTTATCTTGATGTTTACATGCCAACAAAATGATGGCTGTTTAATTTTACTACAAATGAGTTTTGCCAGCCAATTGTATAGCAGATGTTATTTACTCCCAGAACAACTGTCAAAAGACCAAAGCAGCATATCTAACAAATCAAAATGTACTGTATTGAGTTACATTTCACAGGCAGCACCCTTTATCATCTAGCCACAAGGTTTGCATTATGATGGGATGGGTAGCATCATTGAGTATAATAGTCAGAAACCTGCTTGTCAAAGTAAGTGGGATTAAAAGAGATGTAACTGAGTATACCCTACCTGGAGTGGAAACAGGGAACTGTTAATAAACATTTATAAAATCCTTCTAAATTTGTGTATTAGAGCTAAATATTATGTATTAGAGCATTCACCAAGTAGTTCCATGATGGCAGATGGGAAGAGGAAACACCCATCTTCTCTATTCATATGGTAACTGAACTGTAGTCAATGAAACATATTTTTCCCACAAAATTTATGATGCTATAAAGGTAGAGAAAATGCTAAAGGCATCTAGATAAAGACTGGATGATACTACAACTTGAATTTAGGAAGTATGCTACAATAAACTTGTTCTACGTATTGTTTAAACTTTTCTAAGCTTGCAGGAGCATTTAATTATGCCTAACACTTGTTTCAAATAAAACTTGACAGAGAGCTCTGCTCTAGCCCTCTTTTATGTAGTATGCTGGTATCATGCCAAGGTTTTTAATAAGGAGAGAAAATAAGAACTCTTAAAAGTTTAAAGCCCAATAATCTAAGAACTAAAATCTGATTAAGTAAAAAATAAACTTTCTACAATTAAATGATTCAATGGCAGATAAAATGGAAGCAGAGCCCAAGAAGTAACTCTTACCAATTTAATTTTGCACACGTCAACAAATTGGGATGATGTCTCTTTGCTTAGCACGGAAGTATTGAGGCAAAAATGGACCCTCATCTCTTTCAGCCAGAATTAATTCCACTGAAAAAGGTCAATGACTTGCCTTTCTTACTGGAGGCAATGCAAAAGGTCTTTCTTTAGGATCACTGTCCATAGCTCATTTCTATATAACATACTTGTTTTATGAAGAAAGAAGTGATTTATAGACCACTGATATATTTTCATATATCTAACCTATCATATCTCTAGTTTCTGCTCAGTTTTCCTAACTTTAGAAACAAACAAAATAAAAGCTTTATTTAGCCAGGAGACATAGGTAGCCTACGATTTTGTCTCTGCTGGTATTTCTTGCATAGTTCCTCATGTCTCAGACACAAGCATCTGCCGGCTTAGAAAAACAGTCTGGCAGGAAAATGGAACATCTAATACTAGAGATGAGGAAAGCTGTCAGATTTTCAGGCATTTATTTTTAAATTCCAAATTAAAATGATGAAAATGTATTCCAGTCAAACTCTTACCTTGGCATCCTTATCCTCTTTTTTCTCATACATATCTCTTATATTTTATTATTTTATGACAAGGGCATAATTTGCTAGCTACTAATTTTTATAACCTGAAATTATTCTGAGATTACATGAAAAAGAAGTTACTTTTTTAACTTCATTGAGGTGCAAGGTACTACTTGAGTGAATATTAATAAAAACATTAATTATTTTCCTGATAATACTGATGAATAAAACTGACATTTATAAATCATGTTTTTGCCGAAAGAAATCACACCTTCATAAGCATCTTACATAGACCACTGTATTTCTCTGAATTTATGAACCTATCTAAGTCTCTTATCAGATGGTAGTTTTCTTGGTCAACTTCAGTTTACTTAAACAATGAAATTATCAATAGCTGCGATCTCCTTTTCCTTTTCATTCTTTCCCCCTCCTCATATTATTGTAAAAACAATAATAAATATTTTATTATGACCATGAACTCTAGCATAAGACAATTACCATAAGACAGATGATTAAACTTGGAGATAAATGATAAAATCTATAGTCTTAGCCAATTATTAGATTCAGGACACTCTACCAACCACTTTTAATCTATCTCTGACTCACCTAATATTGATTCACCTAATATTGACTCACCTAATAGGCTACACAGTAGCACCATATACAGGAGTTTACAGAGAGTAAATACAATCTCTACCACTGACTACTTCACAGCTAAAAACTTTAAATATTAAGATTTAATCTAAGCATTGAATCAAACAGTGTGTATATTTCTGAAGCACAAGCTAGACATTTCTCCAAAGAAGACATACAGATGGCTAACAAACACATGAAAAGATGCTCAACATCACTCATTATAAGAGAAATGCAAATCAAAACCACAATGAAGTACCATTTCATGCCAGTCAGAATGGCTGCAATCCAAAAGTCTACAAGCAATAAATGCTGGAGAGGGTGTGGAGAAAAGAGAACCCTCTTACACTGTTAGTGGGAATGCAAACTAGTACAGCCACTATGGAGAACAGTGTGGAGATTCCTTAAAAAACTGGAAATAGAACTGCCTTATGACCCAGCAACCCCACTGTTGGGCATGCACACTGAGGAAACCAGAATTGAAAGAGACACGTGTACCCCAATGTTCATCGCAGCACTGTTTATAATAGCCAGGACATGGAAGCAACCTAGATGAACATCAGCAGATGAATGGATAAGAAAGCCATAGTACATATACACAATGGAGTATTACTCGGCCTTTGAAAAGAATACATTTGAATCCATTCTAATGAGGTGGATGAAACTGGAGCCGCTTATACAGAGTGAAGTAAGCCAGAAAGAAAAACACCAGTACAGTATACTAATGCATATATATGGAATTTAGAAAGATGGTAACGATAACCCTGTATGCGAGACAGCAAAAGAGACACAGATATATAGAACAGTCTTTTGGACTCTGGGAGAGGGAGAGGGTGGGATGATTTGGGAGAATGGCATTGAAACATGTTTAATATCATATATGAAACGAATCACCAGTCCAAGTTTGATGCATGATACAGAATGCTTGGGGCCGGTGCATTGGGATGACCTGGAGGAATGGTACGGGGAGAGAGATGGGAGGGGGGTTCAGGATGGGGAACACATGTACACCCGTGGCAGATTCATATTGATGTATGGCAAAACCAATACAATATTGTAAAGTAATTAGCCTCCAATTAAAATAAATAAATTCATAAATAATTTTTTTAAAAGTTAAAAATATTATGGCTCAAATTTGGGAAATTAAATAATTTCAGTACTGAATCATTTAGGATATTTTTGTATTAAAAATCTGTTTTATATTAAAAATGTGGTGTTTCAGTGTAAGGAAAAGGCTGTTAATGAAATGCATTATCTAGAAGTGAGACAGAGGCATTATTTTTATAAAGCTCCATCTATTATTTTGATGTACAATCTAATATAGAATATAAAATCCATATGAACATTTATGATCAAATGTAAAAATAAGAGATTAACCATTGACAGAGAGCTGAACATGATATTACCCTGCCAGTAGAACTGTCCTGTTGGAGATGTTTGAGGAGAATTTACCATTGAACACATTTCAAAATACATCTACTAGCATCCATTTGATCCAGTTAAATAAACTCCTCAAGACAGAACACTTAGGAAAACTGGTAGAGTTAGAAGAGTTCAGACATTTCAAACCTAGGTCTGAAGAGTTCAGACCTAGGTCTAAATGTTTTTTTCTGATTTGCTGGTTGAATAGCATTAATTAAATTATTAAGACTTTCTAAGCCTTAGCTTCCTTATCTTTAAAATTGGAATATATCACCTACTTCAAAAAGCCATAAATGATAATGAATAAGATAGTGTTAAGTGGTCTGTTACTCTAAAATGGTTCAACATATACAGTGTGATAAAACGTTTTCTGTATTAGTTTTAACCTGTATCTTAGGGATTGTTAGATATCCTAATCAGGAGAACACATTTCAGTATATTTTGTTTAGAGAACATTTGATCAAAGGTTTCTGGAAGATTTTCATTCAACAGAGTGACCTTGTGATGAGGTTTTCTTTCCTTACTAACTTTCCCATAGTTTATGCCTGTCTACAGACGTGTTTAGCAACATAAAAGAGGTGACTTAGAAATAAAATTCCTGATTATGACCTTCAGTGGGATTAAATGAAAATCACAGAAGATCTAATTCCAAAATCAGCTAAATAGTAAATCATTAGATGCTGGAATAATATGGTTGGGATGAAAACAGCACAAATATGATGTAAGGATTCTTACTCAGATTCAACATTTTTGCTTAATTGTGTTTCCCAAGCTTTCTTTAAATTAAATCAACCATGTGTTTTGGAAGTTTTACTATTTTGTTAATTGACATAAGACAATATGTATTTTAAAAGTTGTTTTTTACTCTTAATATTTTTTTTGTATATATAGCACATTCTTCTACATATGTGAGGTATAATGGACTCATATAACACAAAGTTATCTAAGATAAAATAGTAGAAACAAAACCAAAAACTCCAAGTATCAGGAACTAAAAGCTTGTTTTCATTATATTGGTAATTTTATAATACTCAGAGCTATCTCAATGGGTCGTCAAGAAAAAGAAGCAAAATATCTTTTCATGGCCATTAAATAGATTGTTTTCAAAGGATATACAACCATGAGCTGCAAACATAGATTAAATCACTTTTATGTATTTCTAATATTTTTCTCAAAATTCCCACCCATTAGTAAGAGATGGTGTCCATCAAGAAACACAGAAAAAAGGGGGGAAAATACAAACACAGTCATCCCTCTTAATTTTACATTGTTCTACTTCCAATAAAGGACAGAAATGGTACGGATCTAATAGAAGCAGAAGATATTAAGAAGTGGCAAGAATACAAATAAGAACTGTACAAAAAAGATCTTCACGACCCAGATAATCATGATGGTGTGATCACTCACCTAGAGCCAGACATCCTGGAATGTGAAGTCAAGTGGGCCTTAGAAAGCATCACTAGGCACAAAGCTAGTGGAGATGATGGAATTCCAGTTGAGCTCTTGCAAATCCTAAAAGATGATGCTGTGAAAGTGCTGCACTCAATATGCCAGCAAATTTGGAAAACTCAGCAGTGACCACAGGACTGGAAAAGGTCAGTTTTCACTCCAATCCCAAAGAAAGGCAATGCCGAAGAATGCTTAAACTACCTCACAATTACACTCATCTCACACGCAGGTAGTGTAATGCTCAAAATTCTCCAATCTAGGCTTCAGCAATACGTGAATCGTGAACTTTCAGATGTTCAAGCTAGTTTTCGAAAAGGCAGAGAAACCAGAGATAAATTGCCAACATCCGCTGGATCATGGAAAAAGCAAGAGAGTTCCAGAAAAACAGCTATTTCTGCTTTCTTGACTATGCCAAAGCCTTTGATTGTGTGGATCACAACAAACTGTGGAAAATTCTGAAAGAGATGGGAATACCAGACTACCTGACCTGCCTCTTGAGAAATCTGTATGCAGGTCAGGAAGCAACAGTTAGTACTGGACATGGAACAACAGACTGGTTCCAAATAGGAAAAGGAGTATGTCAAGGCTGTATATTGTCACCCTGCTTATTTAACTTCTACGCAGAATACATCACGAGAAATGGTGGACTGGAAGAAACACAAGCTGGAATCAAGACTGTGGGAGAAATATCCATAACCTCAGATATGCAGATGACACCACCCTATGGCAGAAAGTGAAGAAGAACTAAAGAACTTCCTGATGAAAATGAAAGATGAGAGTGAAAAAGCTGGCTTAAAGCTCAACATTCAGAAGACTAAGATCATGGTATCCAGTCCCATCACTTCATGGGAAATAGATGGGGAAACAGTGGAAACAGTGTCAGACTTTATGTTTGGGGACTCCAAAGTCACTGCAGATGGTGACTGCAGCCATGAAATTAAAAGATGCTTACTCCTTGGAAGGAAGGTTATGACCAACCTAGACAGCATATTAAAAAGCAGAGACATTATTTTGTCAACAAAGGTCCATCTAGTCAAGGCTATGGTTTTTCCAGTGGTCATGTATAGATGTGAGAGTTGGCTATAAAGAAAGCTGAGCACCAAAGAATTGACGCTTTTGAACAGTGGTGTTGGAGAAGACTCTCGAGAGTCCCTTGGATTGTATGAGATCCAACCACTCCATCCTAAATGAGATCAGTCCTGGGTGTTCACTGGAAGGACTGATGTTGAAGCTGAAACTCCAATACTTTGGCCACCTGATGCTAAGAGCTGACTCATTTGAAAAGACCCTGATGCTGGGAAAGATTGAGAGCAGGAGGAGAAAGGGACAACAGAGGATGAGATTGTTGGATGGCATCACCGACTCAATGGACATCAATTTGAGTAGAATCTGCCATTTGGTGACAGATAGGGAGCCCTGGTGTGGTGCAGTTTGGAAGTCGCAAAGATTCAGACACAACTGACCAACTGAATTGAACTGAACTGAACTGAACTGCTGAATATCCCTTTGCTATCTACACCTGAAGTCCCCGGGCAATCTCATACTAAAAAGATCCAAAAAGAAAATCCACTCTCTTATTCCTGCAGCCCTGAACCTAGGATTCATCTCAGACTCCGTTTTAAAATCTCTAAATCTTGTTCCATCTCATGTCTCACAGTCCCCAGGCCCTGTGGGTAAGGCAGTTTTACATCTCTGGCAGTTTGTTGTTGTTTCTCTCTGCCTTACCCTACCTTGCCACTATTCTCTCAGACCCTGCCACTGTTTTCTCATACCTTGGATGGATTATTATGTTTCCTAACTTACCTCTCTGCCTCAGTCCCACCATCCATACTCCATTCTTTAACCTGTTGCAGGAGGCCTTAAATCCTTTCATGTTACCCTGAGTTTGACTTCCTGTTAACAAAGAGAAGTATATCTGGCTATCTCCAACTATAACCATTAAAGGCGTTATCAACAACTGTGGAATAACTCATAACATAATGCAATAAAACTACTGGTAGTTTCCTTACCAAAAATATATAACTAAAACCTAATCAGGAAGAAACAATCTTTCAAGTTCAAAATAGGGTACCCACGCACTTCCCAGGTAGTCCTAAGTGGTAAAGAATCCACCTGCCAAGGTAGGAGACATAAGAGATGAGGATTCAGTCCCTGGGTTGGGAAGATCTCTTGGAGGAGGGCATGGCAACCCACTCCAGTATTCTTGCCTGGAGAATCCCATAGACAGAGGAGCCTAGCATGTTACAGTCCATAGGGTCGCAGAGTCAGACATGACTGAAGCAAATTGGCATGCACAGAAGAAAACCAGCTTTTCTTTCTCCTCCAGAAATCAGTAGCAGGAAAAAGTCTAATCACTATACTGAAATCTAGTTGTTTGCCAAGAAAAGGGGACATACAATTTGTTTCCCTTTTTTTATTCCTTAGTCTTCAAACTACTGAATGTGAATTTTATTTTGTGAAAGGTATTGGGTTAAAAATGTTCAGAGATATGCTGAGTTTTTGGCATGCAGTACTCGTTTGGAAGAAATGCATCACTGGTAGCTTCTCACGAGCAGAATGCACTGCAAACATTACCCACAATGAATGTTCTGTCACAGAGGGGACTGGGCAGGAGCATCTGTTAGAGTCTTTTATGACAGATCAGTATATAGGCAATGTTGCCAGCAACGGTTTTTCTCCATTATAAAACAACAATCTTCAGTAGAACCAGAGTTCCTAAAAGCAGGAAAACAGCTTGCTTTATGAAAGATGCTACCTTTTCTGCAGCCAAGAAATCACCGATCTGATGTTAAGTTCCTGCTATTAGTCTTTCTTCAGCTGCACAGGTGGCAACCGTTCCATGTTCCAGTTCAGCTCCCCAAGGTTACAGCTGTGAAACTGGGTAATGGCTGTGTTTATTCTCTGCGAGCCTTAAAAGTCTTCGGGGTAATGCTTTTTTTTTTTTTTTTTTGCTTTGCTTTGCTTTTTCTTGCTGCTCATTGAAGATTCCTTCTGGAGCAGATGTGCCTCTCCTCATCTTCTATAGTTTCTGTGTTTTGGGTTAAGTTGAACATTTTGGTTTTGTTTGTGGCTTTATTTTTTAACTGCTAATGGCATAGCCAGTTTTGAAGTTTGTTTCTGTATATCTGATGCTTCGTCTCTTGTCCCTAATGAAAAACATTCGTAGTAATCTTGATGTCAAATAGCTCATGCCCCAAGTGTTCTAAACCATTGTTGTTTACATTGTAGTCTCTGTCTGCTACTGCCACAGCAGCCTGGGTTTTAAAACCTGGATTACAGGGGCTAAAATAACACTTACCTGTACTGCTTTGTATACTTTTTCAGTATGTATTTCAGGCCCCCCAGCTCCTGTGAAGCAGCCTTCTATAACGTAGTCATTTCCAGGAGGCTCTAAGTGGTGTGTCATAGTTGCTCTTGTGTTAAGCCCTATCATTATATGAGTGGCATCATTTCTTTTCTCTCTAATTTTGGTCTGCCTCGGGTACAACAGGCATCTTCATTTTTGGTACTACTCCTACCCTCTGAGATTCTGTGATCCCCACAGATCTCTAACTAATTACAATATATTCTCTGGAGTCCAAATGCACCAAAGCCAAGCTGTCTACATAAAGACTATTTCCCTTATTTACTCCTTTCTGCCTTCATTTCTACCTACAATTACTAACCCATCACTACTACTAGAAGCTTAGCACTGTGCTAAGACTGGAGATAGAATAATTTACAAGAATGACACAGTCATGGCTTCATGCATTTGATCTAAAACAAACTGTGTTATAGTTGAAGGATTATAACATGCATTTGATCTAAAACAAATTGTTTGGTAATTAAAAAGTTACAGAGTGTGATGAACGCAAGTACATGGGCCCAAATCCAAGGGTCAATGGCCCGGAAAAGGCTTCCCTGAGGAAACGGAGAACACAGAGAAGAGAGTATAAGGTAGCTGGGTGAAGAGGAAAGGTAAAGTATTCCAAATAGGAAAAAAGGTACAAGGCCAACCTATCACTGCATCTGTGCAAAGTTTGTAACCAGCTTTTTAATGCAGTGAGGTACATGTGCCAATATTTCATAGATATTTTTTAGTAAATGCTTTATTAAATTTCTGTTTATAATAAGGGAAAGAGTTATAAAATGAACCCCTACACGTACATTACCCATTTGTCAGTCTGATCTATTAAATACTGAACATAGTACATTAAAATCTCTACTTATAATGGTGGAAATGTCTATTTATTTTATAGTAATTCCCATGCTGTAAAGCTATGCTACACGAATTCAAATTTGAATACTTATGTAATTCTAGTGAAATTAGTCCTGTGCTTATTCAGTAATGTTTTAACCCAAATTCTCTCTTTCTGAACAAATATAGCTACATCAAATTTTAATTTTGACCATTTGGAGTCTTTATATTTCAGATGCACCAAATGTAAAGAGTATATTGGCAAATCTCCTTTCTTAAATTAGTCTGGAAAATAACTGTCTTTTCCAATGTAATGCTTAGTCTCATGATTATAACTGTTGATAGACTCATACAAATTTCTACTGTTCTATTTTGGGGATTTTTCTTATGCCATCTTTTCTATATGTGTTTCATTTTTCCTTTGCTGCTTTCTTTTGAATATTTTCACATTTTTTCTTCTATTTTGTTTTCTATTGTCACTTTTGGTAGTTCCTTCTCTAGTCTACTTATTTGGTGTTAACCTTAGAAAACTTATTATACACACTTAATTCAATAAAAAAGATCTTATATCTCTCTTTTCTATTAGATACACTTAAAATTGCAAGAATGTTAGAGTTCTTTAACCTGATGATCCTGCATCTCATTAATGACATCGTTAAGAATTTTTTTATTTATACACAATTAAATCATAATAATGAAAATATATTATTATTGTGATCTTACACAATAATGTAAGTTTGTTTTTTACCAACATTAATTTTTTCTTAACTATTTCTCTTTGCAGTTTAGAATTTCAATCTGAGAATCACTTTTGTTCTGCCTTAAGCTTATTTTTCATAATTTGTTACCAAGAATCTATTAGAAGCCAGAAGTTTTTATATTCTAAAAAAAAGTTTTAATTATGCCCTCATTTTTAAAAGGTATTTTATGAGATATATAATTCTAAAGTTGAAAACGAGTTTTCCTCAATACACTTAGAGTATTTTATTAGGTTAGAAAGAAATTAACTATCAGTATAATTTTTCTATTATGTAGACTCTTCTTTTATCTTTAGTTGTGGCCTTTCTATCTTGATTTGTCTAAATATGAATTTCTTTTTATTTGCTATTATGCTAATATGCTGGGCTTTTTGGACTGAAGGTTAGTGTCCTGCCACAATACTGCAAAGTCACAGGCATTATCTCATTAAATTTTGTTTCCATTCCACTTTCTCTATCATCCTGTTTTATGATAAGATAAATGTTCACCTAGCTCACTCCATGGTGTAGTTGTTTTAATTTTTCCTTCATATTTTTCTTTTTTTCTTTGGATATATTCTAGATAATTGCCTCAGATCCCAACTCTAGTTTACTAATGTTCTTTTCAACTTTGAATACTCTGCCATTTAATATATCCTTTGATTTTTAATCTTTGTATGTTCTCATTTCTATACTTTTCATTTGGTCAGATATATTGGTCATATGTATAGCATCTTAGTTCATGCTCTTTTACTTTATTCCAAAGATTTTTTAAAATTTTATTCCAAATAATATAAAATGAATGTGCTTTATAATCTAAATTTTGTCATAATCCAAAATACATTCATTTTATATTCTTTGGATAATCTCAGTACAAGGAGCATTTTGCATGTCTGATTCTGCTATTTGTTTTCCTGTTGACTCAGGTTTATAAGGTTCTGCTTCCTTTTATAATCCAGTAAGTGATCATTCTCATCCTTCATGGATCCTCAAATGTGAATATGTCTACTGAATAATAAATTTTATTCAGTAAATAAATTTTTAACCCTAAATTCAATCCTCATGGCACTTTAATGGTCATATATGGACATGCACAGCATGGCAAAAATTTGAGTCACCTAACAAGCATATTCCCGGCTGAGGTCCAACAAGCTGACTCTCTGCCTTCTTATTTCAGCTGTCCTACTAAAAACAAGTGACCAGTCTGTAGTCTGTTTAGCTCCAAGCTCTTTTGCATTTTTGTCCTTGTGTCTGTGTATGTGTTTTCACACTTTAAGATGGCCCTCAAACACAGTAGTAAAGTGTTCAGTATGTTTAAATACAAGAAGACTTTGGTGTGCCAATAAAAATAATTACGTATATTGATTACTTTCATTCAGCGTTGAATGACAGTCCCTTGGTCATGAGTTTAATGTCAATGAATTAAGTATATATAAAATACAATTTAAACAGAAACTTCCATGACAAAAAAAATAATGTATTGATTGGTTAATGAAACATTGTGACTAGAGTCTCACAGAAACCAAACCCCTTCCATTATTTCCCCTAGAAGCAATAGGTCATTATTTGCTAATTCAGTGTTCACAGGTAACTTTATAGACCAAAAATGCCATAAATAATGAGAATCTATTTTATTATCTATTTATATTTTTCTGTGACTTCATATTTGTTGGGCTTTATCTGCTGAATTGTTCCATGGAAAAGTTATATTCCTCCAGAAATGGTTTGTATTTTCTTCTGCTAGTTGCCTGGTAGCAATACGATCCCAGCATGACTTTAAATAAAGCTATCTGCTTGAGGTTTTATTGCTAAACATTTTAAATGAATTCAGGCTACACAACTTTTCAAATAACTATTTATGTTTACAAATTCTCAAGAGATTTTTTGCTTTATCTTTTACTATGGATCATGTTGGAGAATTCATCTTTCCTTTTATTAACATTTGCTCAGAAGGTGTAGAACATTGGAGGTCCCAGATTTTTGTGGCAGCTTACTTCCTGGTTTAGCCAACAGGTTTATCATCTTACACAACCTGCATAACTGCATGACTATTGAAATTGAATCTCAAACTTATCAGCTTTGGCAGAATCCCTTCAGAAACATTTTGACTTAGTTGTTTCTATCTCAGGATTCTCATTGCTTCTTTTTTTGCTTTCTAGATGTGCTACTAAGTATAATTTTAGGGACTGCTGTTAAAAATATACAATTTTTTAGCTTTTGAATTTATTTTTCTCAGGAGATGCACTCAATGTGGTAGAAACACAGTTCCTCTTCTCTGGAAAGTTCATAATTCCAAGTTAGGGCCAAAATTTTAGATTCAAAAGAACTGTCAGCATAAAACATACCTCCCAGCAAATCCTTTTCCTAATACTGTCTTGCTGTGTGACTTAAAGCAATTTCTAAATTCATTTATTTGCTTTATCTATTTATTCACAATGGTAAGGTAGGGATCAGCATACTATGTGAGCTGTAATGGGCCATCAAATGAGATAATTCATGTGAAAATATATATCATCATGCTCCTATATGCTTGCATATCAATTGAAGGAGGGGGTGTGATCCAATAAATTCCTGAGATTTAGACCAAGAAATACCTGATTTTTTTTATCTTCTTCAACAAAGAATAAGGTGAGTGTCATTTGCTTATTTGAAAAAAGATAAAAATCTCACTTCTTTGAAAGACTTATATACAATCAAACACTTTATACCTAATTTGTTTGTAAAGTAAGGAGAATCAAATCATGAATATTTTCTGCTCACCTTGTATGAATGCTGCCAATTCAATACTTAAACTTGAATACCTTTCTGTTGACTGTTATGGTGACTCAAGTTTTTGTTAGGTTAACAGTAGCAGTAATTGTTACAGTAAATATTATGTTTACTAAAATAATGATACTGAATGTCACTGCCAAGTTCACATTCATTATTCAAATTTTTATAGTTGAATACAAAATAATAAATGTTACACTTTTGTAACTAGAATACACTAGGCTATAGTATATTTAGAACCAGGTGTGTAAAATGACTTGAGGTTATATCATAAACATATTACCATCCAATGTGAGTTTCCCCACTTGGAAGACTTTCCTCCATATTGTGATTCAAGGAAACAGACCCTTTCTATCTTGTGGTTTCAACAGCTTTCAGAGACTTGATATCCAAACCAGTAAAGAAGACTATAGTCAGTAGGCATGCCTTCTTAAATCTTCTAAACTGTTTTTACTCACAACATCCTGACTCTAAATGTGTAGCATTATTCCTACCACCAGGAAATTCTCAAATCCTTCGGTCACCATCAAAGTGTACAATTAAATTCAATTCTGTCACTATTGGGAGTTAGTGTGGATCCTACAGGTTAGCAGTTCAGTCCCACAGGACTCTGCAACTTTAGATGACCATTGCAAGTCCAAGGTTGTCATCTACACTTCTGATCAACCATCTATAAATCAGGGGTTCCCATGATCCTCTCATCAGGTTCGATAATTTGCCAGAATGGTTTCCAAGTATATATTTTCCATTACTGGTTAATTACAAAGGACACAAGTCAGAAAAAGCCAGATGAAAGAGATGCTTAGGGAAAAGTATGGGGAAATGACACAGAGCTTCCATGCAGTCTCTAGCACCTTGATATGTTTGCCGATCAGGAGGCTCACCATATCCCATCATTTATATGCTTTATAGAGATTTCATTAAGAAGGCAATTTGATTAAATCACTGATCATTGGTGATTCACTGAATCCCCAGCCACTCTCAGGCTGGGGGCTCAAAGTTCATGAATCATGGGTTGGAAGGGAAAGACTCAGTCCTCTAACATGGCTTGGTCTTTCTGGTAGCCAGTTCCATTCAAGCTAAGCACCCTGCAAGAGTTAACTCATCAGAACAAAAGATTCTCTTAGTATCCTACCACTTAGAAAATTCCAAGTGATTTAGGAGCTCCATTAAGAGCTGAGGACACAAACCAAATACAGGTATCCTCCACTACACTCAGCATCTCATCAAGTCTCCAAAGCTTTGAACTGTGCCAGTGAGAATCTGCGTTTATCTCTATCCCTTAGATGTGTCTTTAGGTATAGGCTTTGCTTTACACCACTTATGGCTTACAAACAGCTTCACAGAACTGCTCTATATTTGGATAGTGGGGTATGCTTATATGTATTTCTTATTGTAACACAAAGTCCTTGAACCAAAAATGGTGCATGTAATGTCTACTCATATTTTTGGTTAGAACCCAGAGATATGGCCAAACCAAAACACAAAAGAGTTTGGTAATTTTACCCTATTGTGTATCTCAGAAGAAAAGAAATCATAGGCTTTGGATCAGCTATTTTCTGCCAAACTANTATTTCTTATTGTAACACAAAGTCCTTGAACCAAAAATGGTGCATGTAATGTCTACTCATATTTTTGGTTAGAACCCAGAGATATGGCCAAACCAAAACACAAAAGAGTTTGGTAATTTTACCCTATTGTGTATCTCAGAAGAAAAGAAATCATAGGCTTTGGATCAGCTATTTTCTGCCAAACTAATGACAGGTAATAGTAACTAGAGTTAGCAAAGTATCTTTTGCTACAATATCTGAAATAGCACTAAACCATTTCTTTATATAATCCAAAGTTAAAATTAATGGATAATATATACTGATTATTAGAAAAATATGTTACAGTAAAAAGTATTCTTTATGGTACTTAAATTTCTGCTTTAGGTGGCATGTGAATAGTAAGCTTAGTTTATAAAATTTATATATTATAGCCTTGATTTTGAATAATCTTAATACTTCTATAAGTGATTATAACTTTTTTTTGGCTGTTTCTTTTTTTTTATTTTATTTTTATTTTATTTTATTTTTTTCCGTCTCAAGTGTACATGAGTTCCAAATCTTGAACCCCCTCCCCACCTCCCACCCCATATCAACTCCCAGTCCGAAGCATCCTATATCCTGTATCAAACATAGACTGGCGATTCGTTTCTTACATGATAGTATACATGTTTCACTGCCATTCTCCCAAATCATCCCACCCTCTCTCTCTCCCTCAGAGTCCAAAAGTCCATTCTATACATCTGTGTCTCTTTTGCTGTCTTGCAGACAGGGTTATCATTACCATGATTCTAAATTNTCCAGCAAAGCGCAGCCTCTGCTCCTTACCTTGGATAAAGTGTGTCTCCTCACCGCCGCCCTTCCTGACTTTCAACGTGGGATAGCTCCTCTAGGCCCTCCTGCACCAGCGCAGCCATCGCTCCTTGGACACGGATTGATCTTCCCAGCCCCTGACCCTGACCTCTGACGCGAGGTGGCTCCTCTTAGCTGTTCCTGTGCCGTTGCAGCCTGGCACTCTTGGCCGCTATCTCTGACCTCAGATGTACGGTGGCTCCTCTCGGCTGTTCCTGTGGCTGTCGCAGCCTGGCACTCTCGGCTGCTGCCCCTGACCTCGGAAGCGGGGTGGCTCCTCTCAGCTGTTCCTGTGCCATCACAGCCCAGCACTCTCAGCCACTGCCTCTGTCCTCCGATGTGGGGTAGCTCCTCTTGGCTGTGCTGAGTGCACCGGCCCAGCCATCATAGCCGCTTGCACTGAGTGCCTGATTATAACTTCTTAAAGAAAAACTGCTTCATTGATAGCATTCCCTGATCCTGGATGTATGTGAATAAAACACTTGAAATGGTTCTAATGCTTGATAGCAGAAATTGAAATAAAATTCCATTTAAATCAAATGCCCAGCACCATACTTGGGCACAAACAGATACCACACAGCAGCTAAAGGAACATGTTTTAACAATAGCATGTCATTTTGTCAAGGATGTCTTTGTAATCACTATGAAGCAGGTTAATAGGTGATTAGACAGAAGGCTAAATATGGCAAAAGTACAAAGCCCTTTCCTAGTGTCATTCCTGAGATATGTGGGTTGCAAATATTATTTCTGTTTGGTAGACTGAAAAATGAAATAGTTTGTGTATTCAGAAACATTTTATCAGTATTCTAAAACTCATTTTTGGCCCCTTTGTAATTGAAACCCAAACTGGTACCTAATTTTTTACCATCTTCAGCTATTGATAATTGCAAAAATACTCAAATCTATCATTTTTACTTATTATAATAGAGTAGAAAATGGAGAACACATTATTTAAAGTTACATGTTAGTACTGGATACTTCTGCATAAAATTAATGGAATTCAAAGAGCTTTACCAACCTAAAACCACAATGCTCAAAAGTCAAGTTTATGTAACACATTCTAATAGCAAGGATTGTCTTTCTGTCAAGTGTTGGGCTAAAGTTTGGGGATCCTACTAGTCTCATTTCTGATCACTGTAATCTTCTCTTGGACCCCTCTTACGGCTGTACTCTTCTACATTTTGTCACCTAACCAAACTATTTTACTCTGTATCTAAAATTTATGAATATTAGTAACAATCTTCTGAGTTGGGAAGAGAGCTAGAATACATTTTTATAAGTGCTTTATGATATATATATTTACTATTCTAATTGGGGCTTTCTTCTATACTCTGCATCTGTGATTTGCTGAAGGTTTACCAAATTTCTGTGAGACCCAAACAAATTTACATGAGTAACCAAAATGCCACTTGCTCTTATCAGCACGTCTAGGAAAATAGAAACGAATTTTATCAAAAGTAATTATTTTACTCTCACTTTTAGGAATCAAGTATATGACTACAAAAGTATAATAACAAAAAAAGAAGTGTGTTAATAGCAACTTATAAAAGGCAATTTTAAAATGAATTAAATTAATTAAAACTAAATTATATTATCTTTGCTAGCCTTCATATCCCTTCTGAGACAATTAATAATCATCCATCTTTACTTAAGAAATAATGCAATTTGGGTTTATAATAGCTTCTGTCAAATGTGTTTATCAATATATAGTTTGTAAATCTGACATAATTTTAATAATAATAAACTATGCATTGCTTTGTATAGAATGGAAATTGTCAAAATGAAAACTTGTTCATATGCGTGATAAATATTCAGTCTTCAATATTAGTTTCATCCTCTTAAAGCTATTATCAATTAAACTATTTTCATAAGCAAATGACTCTTTAATACACATAGCCTTCTGGATTCCATAACTATTTTTTTCCAAGCAATATTTATTTCCTTCCTTTGTCCATTGTAATTAACTTTAATGACTTGAAGATTTAGTTTTTGCAAACTTTGGATATTCTCTCTCCTTGGATTACATTAGCAACATTTGTGTCTTAGATATTTGTCCTAATTTTATAATTTGTGTTGGAATTTTCTGTCAGTTACACATGAAAAACTAGCCAGTTATTATTAATTGGTTAATGCCCATATGTCGAGAATGAGTCAAAACCAATTTTAAGTGGATTTATAAGTCTTGTTTACCTTTTGGTCTTTTCCATCATCATCATAGGAGTTGACTGTCACAGATTTCGTGCAAAATTTGAGGTAAATGCCCCCCTAAAAATATAAAAGAGATACAATTTGATTTTGTATTTCTATGTTTTATCTTCATTTCTCTCCTTGATTAAATCTCTAAACTCGTTACCACAATCCACTTAATCTAGATTTGCTAGCCATCTTCTTACCATCTTTATCCAGAATAAGCACAGTCACTCTTCTTTCTAACTACAGCTAGAGATACTGCTAAACTGGATAAGATCATAGAATAGTTGGTTTGCAACTATTCTAGCTGTTCTATTGCAACTATTCTATTCTAACTATTCATAGCTCAGTCACAAAGGAGGACTAACAGTTAATAAATGGAGAATAGGAAGAGAACATCATCTCTGTGAGAGACAGAGATACCTTTGGCATTTCCTTTAGGGTAGATGTAGTATTGATGAACTTTTAGTTTTGGCTTGTTTGAGAATTTTTGTAATCTCTCCTTTTCTAAATGACAGTCTGGCTGGTTAGAGTATTCTAGATTGCTTTTTCTCCTTCAGCACTTTGAATATATTCTTCTTCTTTCAATTTTTCAACCCTTAAGTATATTTTAAAATATTATATATATATATATATATATGACATTTGTTTTTGATGAATTAATTTGTGATGTAGAAATCATATAATTAAATTTTAGCATACTCCTCTCAGGTATTTGATTGTCAAAATTATCTTTTCTTTGATTAATTTGAAAGGAAGTCAACATATCTATGGCTGCCTTAAATGATATATAGTAAGAATAAGAAAGGTTATGATTATGACCAAATGTCTAAAAATTGTAAATGCTTGTCTTCAGGAAAAGTAAAACTTGACTGCTTTGCAAGCAAATATTGAAGTTTATAGCACAGAAGTCCTGTAATGCAGAAAATGGTTGGTTATAAATATTTTATTATTGTAGGGCAAAGATAGAATAGGCTAATATTTTTAACCATATAGTTTATTCTTGGCCTTGTATTGCGTTTTTTCTTTAGTTCTTTGTATTTTAATCCATACTTTTCAGGAGAGAAACATGAGATTTAGTGAGCATTAAACATCACAAGTAGTGACAGAATTAGTTTAAAATTTCTCACTTAACACACCTAGTAATATAAAGAGGAATAATAATGAACACATACTTATTTTCTGTAATGAAAACAACAATTTAGTAAATAAGGTCATAGATTGCAGAATATAGAAAATAGTATGCTAAGGCACCATTCCAAAACCTGATCAATGCAAGAAGCATCCATGGTTTCCTAGCAAGTCTCTATTTCTGCATATATTCTTTTTTAGTACTGCTGCCCAAGAGACACCATACTGGTCTCTACAATGCATAAAAATATTATCAGGTGATGTGCTTGAATATTAGTTCACTACTCTAAAGCATAGTTATATGCTTTCAAGGATTTATAAAAACCTGATTCAAGCAGAAATATATGTATTTAAAATAATTAATTATCTCATATGAAACATTTTCTCAAGCATTTAAATAATACAATTCAAAATCTATTCATTCCCTGGTGTTAATTATTTATCTTTCTTCTAAAATAGTTCCCAGAAGTCTAGAAACTTACTCTTACACAGACACTGAAATATTTCACTATTAAGAGGAAACATTTCCATTGTCATTACCAGAAAAGCATGGTAATATTTGGGCAGAATATGTTCTGTGATAGTAAGCTTATACATGATTAGAACACAAAAACAATATTTAACTTTCATCTCTAAGTTTAGTGAAGTGGAAACCATGCAATTTTCTCTGTCAGTGCTTACTAGCTTTCCTAACGAATGCTGGAGTAGTCTTCCATAAAATGGGTTAGATAACTATAAGCGGACGCATAAGAAGACAGGAGAAAAACAAGACAATTGAGCCATAACATTTTCTTTAGGAGGCTGATTTTTTTTAGAAAAGATTTCTTTTGAAACCTAAAATAAATGTGTGCCAATGAATATTAATGTGCATAAGTATCTAGTAATTTTTACAATATGTTACTATTCAGAACTTTGTATAGGAAGCTACTTCTTAAAGCAAGAACTTTTACTGTTGATTTTTAAAACATCAGTGTATTAATCNGAAGACAGGAGAAAAACAAGACAATTGAGCCATAACATTTTCTTTAGGAGGCTGATTTTTTTTAGAAAAGATTTCTTTTGAAACCTAAAATAAATGTGTGCCAATGAATATTAATGTGCATAAGTATCTAGTAATTTTTACAATATGTTACTATTCAGAACTTTGTATAGGAAGCTACTTCTTAAAGCAAGAACTTTTACTGTTGATTTTTAAAACATCAGTGTATTAATCAGAACAAATACATTTCTTTTAAAACTTAGTCCCTAAATATTTTTGGGTTTTTATCCTTCTTGAGGAAGCTATATATATATATATATATATATATATATATAAAGAATAAATAACATTTGACACCAATATGACTGGTGATACATAAATAAGTACTACAAGTAAATTGTAATGTTAATGGTCATAAAGTAATGAAAGCATAGCCACATTAATGTGCAGATGAACAACCTTCCTATTTTTTACCTCATCAATATCAGTTAAGATGAATATTATACAGTATAAGGATAGATATAACCCACAAAAATGAAACAGGATTCTAGGAAATTGATGGTGATCATGTCATAGTTTTTAATATTCCTGAATCCAAAGGTAAAAACAGACTGAACAACTCAGTAGAAAACCAGAATCTCATTGACAAACTTTATAATGAAATTGGTCAATAAACCACAGATAAAATGAATAGGAAAAAAATCAATAGCAAGAAGTCCTACAGAAGTATCAATATCTTTGGTGCAGAAGGAAAAGAAAACAGTAGAGAATCAAATAGATCTGAGAACAATAGAAGCCCAAATAGCCTATGTACTAAAAGCCATAACATATCAATTTATATGCAGGGACTAAAACTAAGAGGAGCTTTACATATTGCAAAAATGCATAAGTGATCATGAGATGTTGTGAAGGGTTTGGAGCAGCCTCACAAAATTGAACATCCAGGGTCCACTGCACAATAGTAAAATACTTTAATAAATGATATAAAACATGAAAGTACAGAAACTAGGATTACAAAAACTCTAAAATGAGATGATACGTGTACACCCGTGGCGGATTCATGTTGATGTATGGAAAAACCAATACAATATTGTAAAGTAACTAGCCTCCAATTAAAATAAATAAATTTATATTAAAAAATAAAGTAAAATGAGATGATAGACCACAGGACATAATTAGAAATAAAATATCATTTCACATATGCAAACCAAAGTAAAGGGAATGTAAGAACAAATAAATAAAACAGATTAGAATTCTAAAATAAGTAAATAGTGAAAAAGATGAAGTTTTGAAAATAAAAACATTGAGAAAAACTTTTAAGAAATGTTATGGAATAAATGAAATTGCTAAAAGATATTTTTAAAAAGAAAGAAAGGAGAGACAGAGAGATTAGAAGAAGAAAGTACAAAATGGATAATAGCAGAATCTAAGGACAAATACCAAAACAAAGGAATAGAATAAATATCAACTCAACTATAATTCAAGTACCTTTTCTGAACAGTTAGAAAAAGTTAAAGTGTCATAAGTGAAAATGACAAGGTAGGGAACTCCCAAAATCTGACGTTCCACAGAAGTGGATTAGTTGGTGAAGATTGTCAGGAGTACCTTTATTGGAATTTAGGAACTAATCGAAGATTTCCAGCAACCAGGTGATTGTTTAATGGAGGAAAACAAGGAATAGTCTAATCTGAGTGAAAAAGATTAGTGGAGTTTTAATTTGAACTGACCTCATCATCCACTCTCCAGCTGTGCAGCCGTCTTGAAGAAAATAGCCTCTATTCTTTGTGAAGACTATTAGTTTTCTAGGAAAAAAAGGGAGGGAGCAAAATGAACTTTACTCTGAAAGAATTGTTTTGAAATATCTTGTGATTACCTGAAGAGTCAGCTCAAAGGACTTGGCTTACCTCTGAACTTTCCTAAGACTGAGATGGTTATTTGAGAATGTGTTTGTCAAAATATTTAAAGGCAAATGCTTAGCCATTGCCACTTGGGGTAACTGACAAATAGTTGGGGCAAATAATAGACATAACTGAAAGCACAGTAATAAAGTCTAGGGAATGACATATTTCTGGGAATAAAGGCTAAGACAAGCTCCCACATACTGCTAAAAATCAAAAAGACAACAGAATGCCCATGGCTGATGTACAAAAGATGTGCTCAAACAATCAGATTATAGCTGCAAATATTTGCATTTTTTTGTTCTTTCTTGTTTCCAGGTATTTAGGGAAATTGCTGTCAAATCACAAGCTGACCAGTAGAATAATGAAACAACTTTAAGGACTATACAAAACCAAAAATATAGAGTTTACAAAATTTATCTGCAAAATCCACTAAACAAACAGTCAAGTGAAAAACTACAGCAAGAAGAACTGCAACAACAACAAAAAATTCCTAGTGAACAGAGGAATGCAATTTTCAACACAAAATTAGGAGAAATACTAAGAAATAAGAATGAATGACCCATATGCAGGGGGGAAAAGAAATTAGCATAAATTACCCTTGAAGAAACCCAAGAGATAAAGATTTTGTAAATATTTTACAGATACTCATATTGCTAATGAAAAGTATGGGAAAGACACTAAAGGAAATAATGACAACAATGTCTCAAAAAAAAAAAAAAAAAAAACAATGTCTCACCAAATAGAACCAACCTGTGTGTGTGCTAGTCACTCAGTCTTGTCTGACTCTTGCAACCCCATGGACTGTAGCCCACTTGGCTCCTCCTTCTGTGGGATTTTCCAGGCAAGAATACTGGCAAGGGTTGCCATTTCCTTCTCCACATAGAACCAATGGAGGGATAGAAATTATAAAAAGGAACCAAATTGCAATTCAAATTAACTAAATTATTAAAGATAAACGACAGAAATGGTATGGAACTAACAGAAGCAGAATATATTAAGAAAAGATAGCAAGAATATACAGAAGAACTGTATAAAAAAGATCTTCATGATCCAGATAATCATGACTGTGTGATCACTCACCCAGAACTAGACATTCTGGAATGTGAAGTCAAGCGGTCCTTACTTAGGAGGCATCACTACAAACAAAGCTAGTGGAGGTGATGGAGTTCCAGTTGAGCTATTTCAAATCCTAAAAGATGATGCTGTGAAAGTGCTGCACTCAATATGCCAGCAAATTTGGGAAACTCAGTAGTGGCCACAGGACTGGAAAAGGTCAGTTTTCATTCCAATCCCAAAGAANGGGCATATCATCGGATACACACTTTGTTTATCCAGAGTGAATTCAGTGGTTAAAATGATTAATTGAAACCATTTTGTGTTACTCATACTAGTTCTTGCAAAGGAGGTGATTGCTATTTTTTTTTTTAGTGACTCATACAAAGATGTCAGCAGTACACTGACAATAGCAAAATGACATTTCTAAATTTAGCAGTTTATAAATTGCTAAATCTGTAGGATGCCAGTAACATCCCATCCCCCCTCCACCATGCTCTTCTTCCACAACTTGCTCATATGTGCAGAAGTCCTAAATGTGCATGGAGACAGGATGGAGACGTCCTCAGGGCACATCTCTCTGTTCCTTTCTTAGTGCCTACCAACACCTCTGTGCACTCTGGGTGAAGCAATATGTGTATTTCCCAAATGATAGCTTCTATTATTCCATTAAGATGATAAATTTGTCTGGAAAAAATATATATAGAATATGTGCATGTTTCCAAAGATTCCAATTCAATGAATTATTTTCAAGGAGCAATGTGGAAATGAGCAAATTTCCTCCGTCCTCCTATGTTATCTGTTACATGATATGAAATATGCAGTAATTTCACAGTCTCAAGAAAATTTTTTGCTTCTATCATTTTCTCTGGTTGATACAAGGCATTTACCAAATGTATCATGCTCTCCTGATGTCATTTTGCCTGTTGTTCTAGGATGTCAGGGCTACAAATGCCCTTCAGAAATTTTACCAACATATGACTCACACAGTATGCAAAAAAAAAAGAGAGAATATAATAGTATTATAGTTGGTGCACTGAACATATGGCTAAAAGAGAAATTCCTGAGCAAAGTGACATACATGGACTTAGGGATTGTCATACTGAGTGAAGTAAGTCAGACAGAAAGACAAATATCATATGCTATCACTTATATGTGGAATCTAAAAGCAGGGGACAAATGAATTTATCTACAAAACAGAAATAGAGTTACAGAATGTAGAAACAAGCTTATGGCTGTTATGGTTGTTTTTGTTCAGTCTCTAAGTTGTGTTTCACTCTTTGTGAACCCACGGACTGCAGCACTCCAGGCTCCCCTGTTCCTCACCATCTCCCAGAGTTTGCCCAACATGAGTCCACTGAATTGGTGACGCCATCCAACCATCTCATCTTCTGTCACCCTCTTCTCCTTCTCCCTTCAATCTTTCTCAGCATCAGGCTCTTTTCCACTGAGTTGGCTGTTTGTGTTAGGTGGCCAGAGTATGGGAGCTTCAGCTTCAGCATCAGCATCAGTCCTTTCAATGAGTATTCAGGGCTGGTTCCCTTTAGGATTGGCTGGTTTGATCTCTTTGCTGTCCAAGGGACTCTCAAGAGTCTTCTCCAGCACCACAGTTCAAAACCATCAATTCTGCAGCACTTTGCCTCCTTTTTGGTCCAGCTCTCACATCCATACATGACTGCTGGAAAGACCATAGCCATGACTATACAGACCTCTGTCAGCAAAGTGATGTCTCTGCTTTTCAATACACTGTCTAGGTTTGTCATAGCTTTCCTTCCAAGAGGCAATTTTCTTCTAATTCCTTGGCTGCAGCCATCATCTGCTGTAATTTTAGAGCCCAAGAAGAAGAAATCTGTCACTGCTTCTACATATTTCTTTTCTATTTGCTATGTTATTGGAGGATAATTGCTTTACAGAATTTTGTTGTTTCCTGGGAAACTTCAGCATGAATCAGCCATAGGAATACATATATCCCCTCTCTTTTGAACCTCCCTCCCATCTCCCGCCTCATCCCACCCGCTAGGTTGATACAGAGCCTCTGTTTGAGTTTTCTGAGCCATACAGCAAATTTCCATTGGCTATCTATTTGACATACAATAATGTACCAGAGAAGAAAAAAGATCTACAGAATAAATCCCAAACAATTAAGAAAATGGCAATAAGAACACATATATTAATAATTGCTTTAAATGTAAATGGATTAAATGCTCCAACCAAAAGACGCATACTGGCTGCTGAATGGATACAAAAACAAAACCCACAAATATGCTGTCTATAAGAGACCCACTTCAGACCTAAAGACACATATAGACTGAAAGTGAGAGGATGGAAAAATATATTCCATGCAAATGGAAGCAAATGAAAACTGGAGTAGCAATTCTCATACCAGACATACTATTGAGTTTTAAGCTGGCCTTTTCACTCTCCTCTTTCACCCTCGTCAAGAGAATGTTTAGTTCCTCTTTGCTTTGTGCCATTAGAGTGGTATCATCTGCATATCTGAGGTTGTTGATATTTGTCCCAGAAATCTTGATTTCAGCTTGTAACTCATCCAGCCCAGCATTTCACATGAGTGCTCTGCATGTAAGTTAAATAATCAGTATGACAATATACAGCCTTGTGGTACTCCTTTCTCAAATTTGAATCAGTCAGTTGTTCCCTATACGGTTCTAATTGTTGATTCTTGACCTGCATATAGGTGATAAACTTACAGTTATCATAGGGTAAGGGAGAGGGAGAGATAAACTGGGAGACTGGGATTGACATATACACACTACTATATATAGAAGATATAACTAATAAGGACTTACTGTATAGTATATGGAACTCTAGTCAATGCCCTGTAATGACCTATATGAGTAAAAAATAATAATAAAAAAAAGAGTATATATGTATATGTATAACTGATTCACTTTGCTGTATACTTGAAACTAACACAACATTGTAAATCAATGATGCTTCAATAATTCTTTTAATAGTTGCTTTTAATCCCTCATTTGCACAACCTCTTCACATGGAAATCTTCCCATCAGTGAATGTAAGAGTCCATCATGTGGACTTCCACCTACTCAAAATGACTTCCTACAAATGGTTAAGTATATAATAAGCCTTTTGCCTCTCTTCCATTTTTTTTCACATATCTTTTTAAAATATCCCATTCTTGAGGTCAATGACAACAACTAAACTGTCATTTACGTGGGATGGGGTGGGAGGAAGATTCAGAAGAGAGGGGACATATGTGTTTCTATATGGCTGATTCATGTTGATGTATGATAGAAACCAACACAATATTGTAAAGTAATTATTCTTCCATTAAAAATTAATATTTTTAAAAGAGAAAAGAATAAATGTATCCAGCAGATGAACATACTAAAAGGCTGAAATTAATAAGGTAATTCTTTACAAAATACTAGCTCAGTGGCAAAGCTGAAGTATAGAAACACAGAAATTACAAGAAACAGCTTTATTCAAGGTAGGGAATGCACATTTTGTGACTATATAGAAGCACAGACATTTCCAAACAACCTTCCTCCACTCACATTTGCTTTCTCTCTCTTTATTTAGTATTATGCTTCTATCATTTTTCTTAGTTTCCCTATTTCTGATTCCTCATCCCTCAACACTTTTTGTTGTTAGAACTTCTAGAAGGAAGTCAACTGGATTAATTTTATTAGATAGTAGTTGTATTCTCTAATTTATAGAAGGCTTTCTGAACATGTAAAGAATTCTCTCTAGAGTAGAGATAGCACTGTATTCAAAAATGTAAACATCTAGGATACAAAATTTTGGTTGACATGTGACCAGATTAATCAAAACTTTCATCTTTCTTTGATATGTTATATATCTCCATTGGTAGAATTTGTCCTTAAGGGATTCTCAGTTACTCTATTTATGTTATCTGATGGGCTTACCATTTATATTACAACAATAGAATGTTCTGTATTCGAAACAGTTGAACTTGAACAAGCAATTCTTGACTTTGCATGTCTAAGATATAAATTTCAAAGACCCAGAGTGTGATATATTATGCCTGGTTACTGACTCAGCTAAGTATCTCTACAATGAAAATAAAAGCATCTGAATTAAGAGTCCCCTCTGGCTTAAGAAAATAAAGTAATCAGCTTTCCAGCTGGATTAAAGATAATGGTTACTCCTTGTTGGGAAGAAATGAGGTCAGATTCTGTTTCTACAATCAGGTGACTTTTAGGCTCCCTCCTGAAGATCCACTGAGGATAAACAGAACTTCCAATTATGTTTAAAGATAGGTTGTAGGGAAAGACAGGTCCAAAGTTTACTTCTTCAAGATGATTATTTGCTGAAGTTTGTTACTGAATTTATACCAACAAGTAAACTAAAATTGGACTTCCCTGATAGCTCAGTTGGTAAAAAATCTGCCTGCAATGAAGGAGCCCCCAGGTTGATTTCTGGATTGGGAAGATCTGCTGAAGAAGGGATAGGCTACCCACGCCAGTATTCTTGGGCTTACCTTGTGGCTCAGCTGGTAAAGAATCTGCCAGCAATGTGGGAGACCTGGGTTTGATCCCTGGATTGGGAAGATCCCCTGAAGAAGGGAAAGGGTACCCACTCCAGTATTCGGGCCTAGAGAATTCCATGGACTGTATAGGTCATGGAGTTGCAGAGAGTCAGATATCACTGAGCAACTTTCACTTTTACTTTCAAACTAAAATTAGCACCACTTTCATTTATTCCCATTTTCTTAAGCTTAAAGCACGAAAACAAGCAATACTACCCTGAATTTTTCTTTATTCTTTTTACAACTCAAAATGTACACATCTATCCTATTTTTTATGTCTTTTAGATATTGATGAATTATTTAGAATGTAGGAACCATGGGATCCAATTCTTCGGTGACAGTTGGTTCACCCATCCCAATCTCAAAGCAAATTATAAAATAACAGTTTCAGTACAAGGAGGGCGGTAACTATGTGATTTTTTCTTCTTTCTTTCTGTTTTTAGTCTATGGTAGCTCCTATTGTGAAGTGATAATTTGGCTTTTCATTGTTGTTATTTTAGTCCCTAAATTGTGTCAGATTCTTCTGCAACCCTATGGATTATTATTGCCCACCTGTCTACTCTGTCCATGGGATTTTTCAGGCAAGAATACTGGAGTGGCTTGCCATTTCCTACTCCAGGCGATCTTCCCAACCCAGGGATCTAACCTACATCTCTTGCATTTCAGCCCTTTCTTAATTGCTAAATCACCAGGGAAGCACATCTTTGCATTAATTGGTAAAGAAAATAAATAAATAAAACTTTCTTATTTCCCTTTCTTTCTCCCTTAGAGAGAAAAACTGTTGGCTGGATGCTGGAGATATTATTACTAACAAAACATCTATATGGTCTCTTTATTAATACAGGAATTTAAAGGGAGGTAAACTTTTATTTAAGAGACTTCTGTATAAAGACAATAATCTGTCAGCTAGGTGTGTATGGAACAGGGAGATGGAATCACTGACTCAGGTCTCAGGTGCAGAGGGAAAGACAATGTCACAGGAAACAATGATATGACAAACAGGCCTACACTGATTAACCTGGGGTATTTTCACAGCTAACTCCAGTAAATGCAGGCAGCAGAAAAACTAAGCTGTCAGTCCAATTCTCTCCCTTCTCCCCAGATATCACACTTGGCGCTAGAATTCTAGGAAAAGCAGATGCTCACTCTGCCCCTTGTACAAAGTCACTATTTACTGGCATCAGGACAATTTATTTAGGCTACTCCAATCCCTTTAGACTCAAAGCTTTCAGAATAACTGAAGAAATAGACATGGCTTGTCATGACCACACTCCTCAATAAATAGGAAAGTGAAATGCTTTTCTACATAAACATCTGTTGCAAAGCACATGAGTGAAAGCAGTGTAATTTTGTTTTCCTTTTTTTACTACCCATGGTGTATCCTCCCGTGTCACAGAATTTCTACACTTGCATGTTACAAAAAATGAGGACTTTGATGTACTATGGTTATAATGCACAGCACAAAATTTTCTTTCTCTTAAATAAGTTACAGTCATTTCATCCTAAAAATCATGAAATCAGAGGTAATTAAAAAGTGGCTGAAAGAGCTACTCAAACTCTAATCTCTTTCCTTTATAAGAAATGGGACCAACCAACTCCTCTTAAATAAACCATTAAGAAAAAAAAAGATGAAAGCTCACTAAAAAACGACATTAGTCAACCTCATGCCAATACATAGGCATCTAGAATGAGAATTAAGTTCATAGCATATCCTTGTTTTGTGTTGCGAAATAGAGACTACCTGTATGGCTAGAGAAGATGGGAAATTATAAAGCTTCTTATTAATTAAAAAAAATAGACCTGGAAAAAAATGTTAAAAATAATATACAGCAGCAACTTACTCTTGGGATAAGCAAAGTGGAGTAGCGGGAAATTAGTGGTCTGACTATGAGTAAACATTTACTTAGAAATAGAACTAAGATTGAAAAACAAGACTTGGAAGAGCAAAGGCTCTAGAGTCAAACTTTCTTTGAATACCAGCTATGCCTTAAGAAAAGTTACTTAAACTCTTTAGCATAAATCCTCTAATTGTGAGACAGAATTATGTATTAATACCTATATTGTAAACTTAAATAGTTGCAGGATAAAATGGGATAATACACTGTCTATAGAAGCTATTAGTAATGCGAACAAACTTGCCTTCTTCAAATTTAAATAATGAGAAAAATAATGGATCAGAGCTGAGAAAAGTGAAATACTCATTCAAAAAGACCTGACCAGAGTTACCAATCACAGCTAAAAGTGAGAGCAATATTTGGTGGGTTCTAGGATGGTCAGTCTAAAGGCAAAGAAAAACAAGAGACTTAAGCAGTTGTTAGCAGTGGCCATTCATGCAATACCCAGGAAAAGATCACCTTGTCAGGCAGACCTGAATATTTGATCCCCTGGATAAATAAATACATGTTATAGAAAAAGACAGAGTAGTATCCTCAAAGCCTTATTTATTAAGCATTTGTATCTTACAATCAAATTCTCCTTTTCTGGTAGATTCTAAACAAACATCAACTTATATGACTTCCTACTATAGTTTGATTATTGAGAAAACTATCCTAGGAAATTAACACATTGATACATTATATTAATTAGAACTTTGTTAGCATGAGTCTACATTCTTGAATGTGATCAAATTGGGAATCCTAATGAAAATTTAATTTAGGGATGAAAGCAAGTCCATCATTATGAATACACAGCAGTTGAGGTCACACTATATGTCTCCATAGCCTGCTGGTATTTTCCAGATGAATTCACTCTGAATTTTCATGTACCATACAGATTTTTGGGTAACTTCTCTAATAATAACTATTTAAAGTTATGCTGGAATGATTAGGGATATATTATATTTAAAGTATCCAATGTAAAGCCTTGGCATATATCTCAATAAGTATTCTTTTCCTTTACATTTTTAAGTCAATGAACTTTCCTCTATATCACTCTTATTCCAAGTTTCACCTTTGCACATAAAATTAATACAAATTAATTGACATATTTTAATTTTTAAAGATCTAAAAATAATTCATTTTTCCAATAAAAATAATAAATACACTCAATATGTCAGACAATGCTATCTGTTAATGATCCAATGAAAAATAGGATGTTCTAGATACAAAAATCCTCAATGAAATACTAGCAAACAAAATTCAACAATACAGTAAAAAGAACATACACCATGATTGGTGGGATTTACCCCAGGGGTGTAAGGATTTTTCAATATCCATAAATTAATCAATGTGATTGATTAACAAATTAATAAACTGAATAAATTAACAAATTGAATAACAAAAACCATATTATCATCTCAACAGATGCCGAAAAAGTTTTTTATAAAATTCAATACCCATTTATGATAAAACATCCCCAAAAAGCAGGCACAGAGGGAACAAATTTCAACATGATAAAGACCATATATGACAAACCAACAGCCAGCATCATACTCAATGATGAAAAGCTGAAAGCATTTTCTCTAAGATCAAGAATAAGACAATGATGTCACTCTTGCCATTTCCTTCAACATAGTTTTGGACATCATAGCCACAGCAATTGTAAAAGAAAAACAAAAGCAATCCAAGTTGGAAAGGAAGAAGTAAAATTGTCAGCATTGGCAGATGACATGATACTACACAGAAAATCCTGAAGACACCACCAGAAAACTATAAGAGCTTTCAACAAATCTGGTAAAGTTGCTAGATGCAAAGTTAATATACAGAAACCTGCTGCATTTCTACAGAACAACAAACTATGAGAAAGAGAAATATAAAAACAAGCCCATTTACCATCACATTAAAAAGAATAAAACATCTAGGAATAAATTTACCTAAGGAAGCAAAAGACTTCTACTCAGAAACATATGACACTGGTGAAAGAAACTGAAGACAACACAAGCCGATGGAAAGACATACCATATTATGAGATTTGAAGAATCAATGGTTAAAATGGCCATACTACCCAAGGAAATCTTTAGATTAATGTAATCTTTATCAAAATACCAATGGCATCTTCATAGAGCAAGAAAAAATATTTTTTAAACTTGTATGGAAACCCAAGAGAACCCAGATGGTCAAAAAAGTCTTGAGAAAGGAGAACAGAGTTGGAAGAATAACATTCTCTCACATCAGACTTTACTACAAAGCTGCAGTGGTCAAAACATTATGGTACTGGCAAAAAAAAAAAAAAAAAAAGACATATAAATCCATGGAACAGGATACAGTCCAGAAATAAGCTCATGCACTTATGGCCAATGATTCTATAACAAAGGAAGGAAAAATATACACTTGAGAAAAGACAGTCATCAATAAGTGATGCTGGGAAAACTGGTCAGTTACATGTAAAAGAGTAAACTTGAAATGTTCTCTAATACCCTATACAAAATAAACTCAAAATGGATTAAGATCTGAATGTAAGACTGGATACTATAAAACTCCTAGAAGAAAAGACAGACAAACTTCTCTGACTTAAATTGAAGCAAATATTTTTTGGAAGTCTCTCCTAAACTAAAAGATACAAAAGCAAAAGTAAATAAATGAGAACTAATTAAAGTTAAAAGCTTTTGCACTGCAAAGTAAGCCATTGACAAAACAAAAAGGCAACTTACTAAATGAGAGAAAGTATTTGCAAATGATATGACCAATAATGGATTAATATCCAGCTTATATAAACAGCTCATACAACTCAATAGCAGGAAAACAAACAACCCAATTTTAAAATAGACAGAATAACTAAATAGACATTTTCCCATAGAGGACAAGCAGATGGCCAACAGGCACATGAAAAGATGTTTAACATCACTAATTATCAGGGAACTGCAAATCAAAACTACAGTGAGATACTACCTCACATCTGTCAAAATGGCTATCATCAAAAACAACACAAATAACAAATGTCTTTCAGGATGTGGAGTAAAGGGAACCCTGTTATACTTTTGATGGGAATGGGAACTGGTGCAGCCACTGTGGAAAGTTGTATGGTGGTTTCTCTAAAAGCTAAAAATAGACCTAACATCAATTCAGTTCATTTGCTCAGTCGTGTCCAACTCGTCGCAACCCCATGTACTGCAGCACACCAGGCTTCCCTGTCCATCACCAACTCCTAGAGCTTGCTCAAACTCACGTCCATTGAGTCAGTGATGCCATCCAACCATCTCATCTTCTGTCATTCCCTTCTCCTCCTGCCTTCAATCTTTCCCAGCATCACAGTCTTTTCTAATGAGTCAGATCTTCATATCAGGTGATCAAAGTACTGGAGCTTCAGTTTCAGCATCAGTCCTTCCAAAGGATATTCAGGACTGATTTCCTTCAGGGTTGACTGGTTTGATCTCCTTGCAGTCCAAGAGACTCTCAAGAGTCTTCTCCAACACCACAGTTCAAAACCATCAATTCTTCAGCACTCAGCTTTCTTTGTGGTCCAACTCTCACATCCATACATGACTACTGGAAAAACCACAGCTTTAACTATATGGATCTTTGTTGGCAAAGTAATGTCTCTGCTTTTTAATATTCTATCTAGATTGGTCATAGCTTTTCTTCCAAGGAGCAAGCATCTTTTAATTTCATCTGCAGTCATTTTGGAGCCCAAGGAAATAAATTCTCTCTCTGCTTCCATTGTTTGCCCATCTATTTGTCATAAAGTGATGGGACCAGATGCCATGATCTTGGTTATTTGAATGTTGAGTTTTAAGCCAGCTTTTCACTCTCCTCTTTCACCCTCATCCTCACCCTCACCTTCACCTTAACCTTAACTCTAACTTCTTTTTATCAACTTGATAAACTTGATAAATTAAATAGAACTACCATGTGTGTATTAAGTTGTTCAGTCGTGTAGGCTCTTTGAAACCCTATTGACTATTGCTTGCCAGGCTCTTCTGTCCATCGGTTTCTCCAGGCAAGAATACCAGAGTGGCTTGCAATTCCCTCCTCCACAGGATCTTCCCAACCCAGGAATTAAACCTGCATCTCTAATGTCTCCTACATTGGTAGGTGGGGTCTTTACCACAAGCACCACCAAGAAAGCCCAGAACTACCATATGACTCAGCAATTCTACTCCTGAGAATTGAACAGAATTAAAATTATTAATTCAAAAAGATGCATACACACCAATTTTCACAGTAGCATAATTTATAATTGCCAATATATGGAAGCAACCTAAGTGTTCACCAATAGACAAATGGATGAGGAAGATGTGGTATGCACACACACACACACACACTCACACAAACACTACTCAGCCATAAAAAAGAAAGAAAATTTTTCATTTGTAGCAGCATGGATGGACTTAGACAACACTATGCTAAATGAAATGTCAGTAAAAGAAAGGCAGATATTTGATATCACTTATATGTGGAATCTAAAACTACAACAAACTAGTGGATATAACAAAAAAGAAGCAGACTCAGAGATGAACAAACTAGTGGTAACAAGGAAGGGGAATATTAGGGTAGGGGAGTGGGAGGCACAAACAAAATAAATTCTTAATATGTAATCATCAGGTAATGAAGTGGGAGAATTTTTTAATAGGGTGTTTCTTTGATCTGAAACTTCTTACTTTCTTCCTAGTTTCTTAGTTACAGTACTATGTGATTACTGTAATAACAGACGCAACAATATTATAAGACGGTGGGTGCAGGAGTAGAGCCTAGCCTTGGGGAAGAGTAAGAACATCCTATGGAACATAACAAATAAAATGTTTCTAACAAACAAGATATGGAGGAAATGTTTGGAGTAGGAGAAGGAGGAGGAAAAGGAGTAAAGAAGGAAAACTATGAGTAAAGGCCCAAGCATAAGAGCTAGTATAGGTAACTCAGGGAATTTAAAATTATTCAGGAAGATTTGAGGGTTAGGGGCTTATCCTGAGAGAATAAAGGATTTTGAAGAAACACAGTAACATTTGAGTTTCTTTAAAGAAAAAAACTAAACTCACTGGCTGCAACAGGATAGCTGAATGGAGAAGTAATGCCTGAGACAAGGAGACTGCTTGTTGTACAATCAAACTAGGAGATAACTTGAGGACATGGCATTGTGTGTAGAACATGGCCTGATTTGATAAACATTTAGTTGTGAGATTAAAGACAGGATGATTTCCAGGACTTTTGTTTAGGCAAATGACTAAATCATTTCTTTCATTAATACCAGAAGCAGAGTGGAAAGAGGTAGAGTGGAGATTACGGGTCATCTTGTGATATTTCCTTTTGAGAGAACTGTAGAATGGATTGATGAGCACTGTCTGAGCTAAAGATTTTATAGTTATCAGAATAGAGTAACAGTTTTGGAGAAATTCATTCAGGAAACATATGTGTGGTAAGGAGAAAAACTAATTACAAAATCCTGGATATTTAATAACACAGTAAACAAGAAATACATTCAGTATCTGAGCCAATGAATACATATCAAGCCCTCATCTCTAAAATAATTTTTTTAAGATATAAAAATGTAAGCCTCTCCCTCTTATTGAAATGTCATTGGTAAAAGATACAATATCATTTGTATAACAATTTAACCCTAAAAATAAGGAAGTCTGTTTAAATCTATTCAACATATAATTTAAGATTATAATGCCATGTATAATAAGCAGAATAATATCTCCCTCCTGGAACCTGTGAATATATGACCTTACATGACAAAAAGGGATTTCACAGAGTTGATTAATGTTATAGACTTTGAAATGGGAAGATTTTCCTAGATTATCGAGGTCAGCCTGTTTTAATCACATGACTCCTTAAAAGTAGAGCATCTTTCCTGGCTGTTGGCATCAAGAGATGTGATGATGACTAAAGAAAGTTCAAAAGGATGTTATTATTTATAGCTTTGAAGATGGAGGAAGGGGACTATGAGGAACGGGAGCTGAAAAAGTAAGAAAATGAAATTTTTCCTTAGAGCTTTCAGAAAGGAACACAGCCTAGATAACAAGTTGACTTCAGCTCATCAAGACCCATATCAGACTTCTAACATACAGTAAACCACTAAATGTGTGCTAATTTCTTTATACCAGCAATAGAAAACTAACATAGCAAAGCATAGTCATGAAGTTGTATATTAAAGAGTACACACATTGTAGGTTAGTACTTTTGAACATTCCCTCCCTTCATTTATCTTAGTGGCAAACTCATATTCAGCAATAAAAATGTGATTCAGGTACCAACCGCCCATAAAGTATTTCATAACTCTAAAACACAGTACAATTACCTCTTTCTATATACCACTTTTATGTTTTGAATATACATCACATTCTACATATTTGGGATACATATTTGGATACATATTTGTTTACCTCTACACTTGAGATTAATCCCATGAGAGTAGATACATTTTAGAAATTGTTTTTAGTATCCTATCCTAGTGGGCCAGAACATTAACTATTATGTATTCTGTGCTTAATAAGTGCTTTTGAACTACTTATGAATTGGGTTAGCATGAACAAATCCCTTAATCTCTTCAAGACTCCATTTATAAACAATATAACTGACATTCATGGCTTCTCAAGAGATAAAATCATATAATTTATGTGCAAAGATTCATGAAAAGGCTCAGTTCAGTTCAGTTCAATCGCTCAGTTGTGTCCAGTTCTTGGCGACACCATGAACCACACCATGCCAGGCCTCCCTGTCCATCACCAACTCTTGGAGTCCACCCAAACTCATGTCCATTGAATTGGTGAGGCCATCCAACCATCTCATCTCCTGTCGTCCCCTTCTCCTCCTGCCCCCAGTTTTTCCCAGCATCAGGGTATTTTCAGATGACAGCTGTTCACATCAGTTGGCCAAAGTACTGCAGTTTCAGCTTCAACACCAGTCTTTCCAGTGAACATCCAGGACTGATATCCTTTAGGATGGACTGGTTGGATCTCCTTGCAGTCCAGGGGACTCTCAAGAGTCTTCTCGAACACCACAGTTCAAAAGCATCAATTCTTCGGCGCTTAGCTTTCTTTATAGTCCAACTGCTAGTACTATACAAAGTTCATTATTTTAAATATATATAACCCTTAGCATCTAAAATTGGAATCAGGTGTTTATACCAATAATCTCAATAGTAAGCTTCTGACAATAAACTCAGATGAATTATTACTACCTTGTTTAACAGTATCAAAGAAATAAATTTTATTTAATAGTGGGACTTCTGACATCCCTGGTGGCTCAGAGGTTAAAGCATCTGTCTGCAGTATGGGAGACATGGGTTAGATCCCTGGGTCGGGAAGATCCCCTGGAGAAGGAAATGGCAACCCAGTACAGTATTCCTGCCTGGATGGAGGAGCCTGGTGGGCTACAGTTCACGAGATCCCAAAGAGTCGGACACAACTGAGCGACACCACTCACAGTGGGACTTTTAAAAGCACATGTAAGGACAATGCTGAGGACTAATATTTAGGTTGGTGCAAATATAATTATGGGGTTTCCCTCTTGACTCAGTGGGAAATAAGCTGCCTGCCATGCAGGAGACAAGTTCAATCCCCGAGTTGGAAGACCCATGGAAAAGGAAATGGTAACCCACTCCAGTATTCTTGTCTGGGAAATCCCATGGTCAGAGGAGTCTGGCAGGCCACAGTCCATGGGTTTGCAGAATAGGACATGACTGAGCAAATTAAGACATCAGATAAACACAATTGTGGTTTCAAACCATGAATTTTAAATCATTATAACTAGGCTCAAACACATCTTTATTAATCAAAATAGGAACCATTACAACCAACACATTTTTTGTCAATGAGAAATAAGTTTGTTTATTCCTGTAGCATAAGTCTGTGCCTTGGGATTCAGTGAACTCTTGGAAAGCAGTTTCTGCCTCCTGATGGTTATGGAAGCATTTTCCATGCAAAAAGTTATTGAGATGCTTGAAGAAGTGGTAGTCAGTTGGTGAGAGGTCAGGTGAATATGGCAGATGAGGCAAAACTTCGTAGCCCAATTTGTTCAACTTTTGAAATGTTGGTTGTGCAATGTGTGGTCCGGTGCTGTTGTGGAAATGATTTGGGCCCTTTCTGTTGACAAATGCCAGCTGCAGGCACTGAATTTTTCAGTGCATCTCATCAATTTGCTGAGCATACTTCTCAGATGGAATGGTTTTTCCAGGATGCAGAAAGCTATAGTGAATCAGACAGGTTGCGAGCAGACCATCAAACAGTGACCGTGACCTTTTCTTGGTGCAAGTTTGGCTTTAGGAAGTGCTTTGAAGCTTCTTGGTCCCATCCCTGAACCAGGCCTTGCACAAAATCCACTTTTTGCCACGCATCGCAGTCCAATTGAGAAATAGTTTGTTGTTGTTGTGTAGAATAAGAGAAGACAATACTTCAAAATGATGATTTTTTAGAATTTGTGGTCAGCTTACTTGGCGCCCACTGATCAAGCTTTTTCACCCTTCCAATTTGTTTCAAATGCCAGATGACCACAGAATGGCCAATGTTCAGTTCTTCAACAACTTCTTGTGAGGTTGTAAGAGGATCAGCTTCAATGATGGTCTCGGTTGGTCATTGTCAGCATTTGATGGGCAGCCACTACACTCCTCATCTTCAAGTTTCATGTCTCCCTTGCAAGAGGTGGTCTTCTTGAACCACCTCAGCACTGAAAGTCCATTAGAAGTTCCCGGGCCAAGTAGGTTGTTGATGTTGTGAGTTGTCTCCACTGCCTTACAACCCATTTTGAACTCAAATAAGAAAATTGCTCAAATTTGCTTGAATTGGCCTTTTATCTAACATAATTTTTATAGTATAAAACACATATGAAACAAACAGCAAGTTAGAAGTCATTAGCAAAAATCATAAAGCAAGAAATGCATATTAAAATTATGTATAACTTGACTACATTTATTTAAGAATGTATTACAGTATCTGAAGGCAAAGTTCAACAATGCAAAACCCCAATTACTTTTGCAACAACCTAACAATATTTTTCAGAAGTAGGTTTTTCACCTATAGATATTTGGACCAAATGAAAAAATAATAACAGAGAAGGACTTTGCTATACAAAGTTAATTTTCTAAGGACAACTTAAAGAGTAAAATATCCCTAGTGGTATATAAAGAGCCTGTAACAAGAACAAATGATCTAGTATAGATGATTGCAACAATCAGTGTAGAACAGGGAGTATTTTGCTAATTATTAATTTAGACACCATTGTCAATATTGATTCATATAACTTGTATTCTACCCATTGCTTAAGAAATAAGCTATTCTCTTTTAAAAGTCCTCTTTTCTCCCATTTTATATCAATGGATGCCAGGATACAGAATTTCAATTTAGCACTTTTAGTGAGGACTCTATAATATTTATTATTCAGTTCTATAGTCATCCAATTGCTTAAGGTAGATTCATTTCTGTTCTTACCTTTTATCATATATACAAAGCCACTTATCTTAGAATAACTAATCTTCCATTTTCCTCCACTCTACTTTCTTCATAAGGTATATTTTCATTGGTAGTAATGTTTTCATGTTATTATTATCTCCTGACTATAAAAATGAAATTACATGCCAATGGAGCAAACTTTTCACTCTGCATGTAAAAGCTAATGGCTTTTAGAACTCCATGCATTTCAATCAAGTAGTTTTGTAGTTAACAATAAGTTGCTTTCTTGGATGGTTGACTTAGAATGTTGGCTACCCAATGTGATGATATCAATTCAAGTGGAAAACTAAAGTGATAATTATCAATCATCAGTAACTACCTAGGAAGAAGCAATAGCTATGAAAAAAAAGGCTTAATCTTTCTCCAGTTAAATGTACACTTAATAAGAAATATAAAATGTTATTGCTTCAGAGTGGCTATTAGTTTTATGAGATACATTAATGTTTGAAAACATTGCAGAGATTAATATTTTAAAAAATGAAACGAACTACATTGCTGCTGCTAAGTTGCTTCAGTGGTGTCCGACTCTGTGCAATCGCATAGGCAGCAGCCCACCAGGCTCCCCCATCCCCAGGATTCTCCAGGCAAGAATACTGGAGTGGGTTGCCATTTCCTTCTTCAATGCATGAAAAAGAAAAGTGAAAGTCAAGTTGCTCAATCATGTCGGACTCTTAGCGACCCCATGGACTGCAGCCTACCAGGCTCCTCGGTCCATGGGATTTTCCAGGCAAGATTACTGGAGTGAGGTGCCATTGCCTTCTCCAAAACTACATTAGAGAACTTACTATTTTTTTATGAATATAATTTTGGATTTTATGGCTTCTGTCTACTCTAAAGTTTTTACTTCATATTTCTCTTTCAAAGACCTTAATGACCATTTTCTCTGATCTCATCAGCATTTCATGGATATTACATAGTCAATTTCTACCATAAAGGTCAAAAAAGGTTTAGAACTTGGCCATCATTTCTTGTCAGAACTGAAGGACTGATTTCTTTGTAACTCAGCCAGCAAAAACACAGATATTGCGTAATTACTGACCTGTTATAGAAAACAGTAACTGACCAATATACATTCAAATTTAATCAATGGAAATCTGACTAGATAAATGCCATTTTAAAGAAATGGACTTAGGAAAAGTGATGAGTCAGTTTGAGTTCGGTGATTGAAGGGTATAGAGAAGTTCTAGTAGTTAACAAAAGGAAAGGAAGTGATATAACCAATGCGTGTTTTGTGTTTGCTTAAATTCAGTCTCTTTAATGCACAACACAAATACAAAAGTTGACTACGTTTTATATGTGAGTTCTGTTGTTTATGAATAGGATGTTGGTTATTAACATAAGAACAATCTCTAAAAATTGTTTAACTCTTCAAACAAATTTCATTTTTAGTACATTTTTATGTCATTGCCTACAAATATTAAGTTCTTAAATTAGTTAACAATTATTTTTAAAAGCTTATTAGAAATAAAGAAAACATACTACAAAAATAACATTAAAATTATTTTTGCCTTATAATTACATTTTTACTATCAATCAGTGCTCTATAAAACTACTATTTGCCTATATTTTTCATTTCTTTCACTTAAAAATGAAAATATGATTAATCATAAAAGGGCTTGGTCTCTGTTGAAATTTGTTATTAGGATAGGCCCTGGGGGAAATTACTAGCAACGAAGAGAAATGGAGGAAAGATAATCATTCCAATAACAACAAAAAAAGAAATGAATGAGTGAATAAGCCCAATAGAGGACTGTGTGAAAAGCAGAATCAGCATGGGGCTCATGAAGCATCCTATAGTAAGATTAACCAATGATAAATGAAAGTCAGAATGGGATGTGCACTAAAGTTCAAAACCTACAGGATGGTGGGGTGCAAAGAGATGGGGGAGGGGTGGGGAACTAGAAGAAACATAAATGGTAAATCATTAGAAAATCTTAGACGAGGTAAACAATGACTTGGGGATTCAGGTGATTCCCAACTACTACTAAATTCATAGTGTAGTATAAATTATCTAGTCCAGATCCCAGAAAGGAATGGTCTTTGATGTGTCCCATCAGATATTCAACTGTACTTGTCACCTGGCTTCTCTCATTCTAGGTTAACATTATCTCAAAGACAACTTTTCCTACAGACTATATAGTCAAAGGAATGTTTTATAAGAGTGGTTAAAACTATATTCTGGAAGGAAGCATAAGCAGTTTGTCAGAGAGTTAATACACAGTGATCTAGGGTTCATTAGAACAACAATTCATCAAAGCAATATAATAAACATTCTAGAGAGAAATTTGGTAGTTGTTTACAGAGTAAGCTGCAGGTAAATTTTGGGCATGTTAAGGGTAGGAGGAGTGTAAATTGAAGGACAAATTTCAGTTGTGTAGCAAACTATGTAGATTCATATACACAACCCATTATGTAGACATATATATAATCACAAACTGAAAATATATACAGCTAAAATCAAATATTAATTTTAATCTCTATTCAAGGTAGAATAACAAAATTATCTCTGTCACCATTCTATTTAAATCCCTTGTTCATCACTTTGGTTTTGTATTATTCATGAATCTGCTTCAATAATCCATTCAGTTCCAGTTTGTATTCCAATCATCACATCCTTATTATTTCAGGTTTTATACATAATTTTTAGTGGTCCATGTTCACATTTTCTCTTGTTCAATTAAATATCTGTAACACTAGCTACTGTTATGCTTAGGTTTCTACTGAGCAGATCTAGGCAACACCAGCACTTTTTAAAATACATATTCTTCAGAAGTGTTCTCTGCAAGTGCCAGCTACATATTTCACAGAAATGATTGTATTCTTAACTTTGTAAATCACCTTATGCTTTCTTTGAAATAATAGGGATGGATCTGTAGATTATACCATTGTTTGGCAAATAAGAAAAACAGTACAATTTGCAAAGTTAAAAAATTTAAAAAATTTTCTCTACTGTGCAGTCCTCATTAATTCTCTGATATTTGCTGTTTTGCACTATAATGTCTTCCCACACTGGCAGTAAAGAAGGCAGATTTGCCTTACAGTTGTGAATATAGACTACCAGAATCAGCAAGCCCTGATCATGATTGTTGCTTTGCCACTTACTAGCCGTGTGATCCTAGATAGATTATCAAATTATGAAGTCTCATTAAACTTATGTGTAAGAGGAGACAATAATTCTCGTTACCAATAATTTGTGATGGAAATTTTATGAATAAACATATATAACACTCAGCACTGGGATTGTTATATTCTGAGTCAAGAAATGATGACACATTTTTTGTTTTTTTCTCAGTTAAATAATTTCCATCCATTATGTAAGGACTATATAAACAAGGAAGTTACTAGCAATTTACAAAATTAGTGAAGTAACAATCATGTTACCATTGCTCTATAACCAAACACAAATTTGGAGTAAAGAAATGGCAACCCACTCCAGTGTTCTTACCTGGAGAATCCCATAGACAGAGGAGCCTGGTGGGCTACAGTCCACAGGGTCACAAAGAGTCGAGCACAACTAAGGTGACTTAGCACAAGAGCCCTATTGCTGTACATTTATTTAAAATCTGAACTGAACCCTAATGAACAAAATAGTAAGCCACAGGTAGCTAGAGGAATACTAATCACTAAAGACATAATAAATGTCCTATGGAAAAATTTGACTTTTATTTAGGATCACAGCAGGTGCATTTTTAACCAGGTCAAGGCAAGAATAACTTGAGTGACTAAGGTTGTAGCTTACAGAGGTCAGCCAGATGATCCCCATGAACTGTGAGTTACTGGCTTTTGACATTCTTTAGGAATTCATAGAAAGAAAAAAAAAACTTACAACCCACTACAGTCACTTTCTAGGAGAAAAGTAATAGGATCCACAACAAAATAGGGGCTGGTATGCTTCTATAGGCAAAGCCATCAAATTGGCTTTTCTTCCCAGTGCCCTACAGTTACACAAAATTAATGTTTACCATGGACACTCATTATTATTAGAATAGTCCACTCATACCATACAGGAGAACCTTTCATTCTGCAATAGACCCCTACATCTTGAAGAATCTCAAAATATGCAGACAGATACATGTATTTTCATAAATGACATTGCTCTTTTGCAATCACAGATACACCCACTCTTTTTGTTTTTCACTAAATTTCCAAATAAAAACAGAAATCACTGGAGAAAATCTTTCTAAATAACAACTGTAATAATTGATGGGATAAGATATAAAGCTTTAAAAGTGAATATTTATTATAATTTTGTTATATTCAGAAAGTAACTTAAAGAGATAGAATACTTTGTCACATTTCACATGGTGATACTGGGAAATATTTACACACACACACTGTGTATACTATAGATACTTATAGTATACTTATTAGTATACTATTGGTATTCTATACCAATAGCGTATCTAAGAATACGTCTGTGGGAGATTATGCCTATGTGTGTTTGAAGTATTAAAAATCTGAGAATTTTAATTGTGTCTCTCAGGAAATTTTGAATTCCCTGAAGGTTAGTTAAAGTTTAGAAGGGATGCATAAAGAGTTATTCCCTATTTTTTCTTTCGGTTTGACCTCAATCCATGTCTGAGATTAGGATCAACTTGCAGGTGCTGTGATGTAAGCACACATCAAGTAAATACATTATGAATACACTTTCCTTCTCACCATCCCTAGAGATGTTCCATAAGACTCTTAGGATACAGCAAATGGAAAATTGTTGTCTACCAACTTAAGTTTCAGAAATCCTGAAATGTTATTATCTAGTTTCATTAATTTGTTTGTTTTTAAAATTTTCAATGAATGATATTATAGAATTTATGCTAGGCCAAATCCAGAAGTATGTATATGTAACACAATACACTTCCATCAAATACATTTTAGTCTTCTAAGAAAACAAAAGTAAATTTGCCACTACAGCTGTGATAAGTGTCACAATAAAAGCATGCAGATACTGAAGGGAGTCAGAGAAATGTCTTCTTCCCCAGACTTTCCATCAGGGAAAATTAACAGGCTGAGTTGAAGAATGAGTAGAAATAGGAATAAGTGTTGTGAAGAAATGGGAGGGGCTCTCCAAGCAAAGCAAAAGCAAGGGGGATGTTGGAGAAAGCAGAAGGTATTTGAGAAACAGCAAATAATTCAATATGGTGGAAAGAGTGCACGTGGGAACACTGTGAGAAAGAGGACTATGGAAATAAGAGGAATATTATTACATGTTTAATGAACTACTTATTCTAGGATGAGCAAGAGCCCAGTACTACACACATTAAGAAAAATTTTATGTGAGGGAACATAAATCAATAATTATGGGTGTGACTCTAGAATCAAACTGCCTTGTCTGAAATCTCGGCTCTTCCACTTACTAGCTGAGGGGTCTTGAGCAAAAATTTTAACTCGTGTCTCACAAAATCATCTATAAGATGAGGACAAAAATAGCACCTACCTCATGATTTATGTAAGGTACAAAAAGTGAAGCATTTAAAGGAGTTTCTGACACAATCAACTGCTTGTTATTTTTATAAAGAGAACAAGGTTCAGAGGAGACAGGCCTGTTTAATCCAACTTGTCATGAGTACCAGTTTCAGAGGGTCAGAATAGGTAGTGAGGCCTTCTTGATATATTAGTAAGAGAACTGAGGAGGACTCTGCTTGGAGGGTGGAGAACACTGGAAGATCAGCTAGGCATTTGAAAAGGCAATGATTTGGAGAAGATGCAAAGAAAAATAAGAAATCAAAGTCACAAAGTGTAAGAAGACACAGGAAAGAGAGAAGAAAACTCATGATCGAGCCACTTTTGTCTTCCATGAGTTTTGTCTTCCGTAACTCCTCTGCCTATGAATGCAGGCTCATTCTGTCCAGTACCTGAATTAAGCATAGAGTAGTAGAAACTCAACGGAGAAGGCGATGGCACCCCACTCCAGTACTCTTGCCTGGAAAATCCCATGGACAGAGGAGCCTGGTGGGCTGCAGTCCATGGGGTCGCTAAGAGTTGGATACAACTGAGTGACTTCACTTTCACTTTTCACTTTCATGCGTTGGAGAAAGAAATGGCAACCCACTCCAGTGTTCTTGTCTGGAGAATCTCAGGGACGAGGAAGCCTGGTGGGCTTCCCTCTATGGGGTCACACAGAGTCGGACATGACTGAAGTGACTTAGCAGCAGTAGCAGCAGCAGTAGAAACTCAAAAGAATTTCCCAAACCCCTAGAAGGACTGTTCCCTAAGAAGATTAATAATGCCAGCTCTGGATTTACTCTGAGCAGACTGGGCAGTGCAATACAAGTATTTCATATAGCTCATAGTTCTTGTGTGCTATATATAATGTCTGACTCTTTGCAACCTCATGGATCCTAGCTCACAAAGCTCCTCTGTCTATGGAATTTTCCAGGCAACAATACTGGAGTGGGTTGCCATTCCCCTCTCCAGGGCATCTTTCCAACCCAGGGATCGAACCTGCATCCCTTGTGTCTCCTGCATTGGCAAGTGGATTCTTTACCACTGTGCCACCTGGGAAGCTGCAGGCATTTCATAGTAAAGGTCTAAATATTCATTTCAAAAGTTGATACTATGGAATACTTGTAGCCACCATTAATGAGAGATGCTAAGACTGAAATATTTATATATTTCATGCACACACACATACTGTAATGCAATTCAATTCTAGCACTAACTTTCCAAAGTTAGAGTAGATTCCACAATTAAGTGTATAGTCCTCAATAAGACTGCTTTCATTTCATATGCCACCTGTAAATTCAGGAGTTCTCAGGCCTCTGATATTTATGACCAACTTGTCACATATTTAGTGGTTCCCATGATTTCCTCAGGATTGATAACTCACTAGACTGACTCATAGAACTCAGTAAAGTGCTATCCTTATAATTAAAGACACAAATTGGAGCAAGTCAAAGAAGACAAATATATGGAGAGTTCTGGGAAAGTCCTGAGGGTCCTCTCATATGGAATCAAGACTTGTTACCGCTCAACACATTGATATGTTTACTAGCCAAGGAGCTTACCTAAGCCTTAATGTCCAGAGATTTTATTGAAGTTTCATTATGCAGACACAGTGATTAAATCATTGGCCATATGACTGATCTCAATCTTCAGGTCCTCTTCTTCCCAGACGTTGGGCTTATAGCGTGTGGCTCCAAGTCCTAATCCTCTAGGCAAATGGTTGGTCTTTCTGGCCTGCCTCTATTCTGAGTCAACTTGGAAACTTAGCTGCGTAGGCTATCCAAGAGTCCATTAAGAAACATTCCATGTATATAAAATCAGTAGTCATCTCAGGAGCCCATCGTGAACAACAAATATACTCTTATCTCTCAGGATATTCCAAGGGTTTAGAAACTCGATCCCAGGATTCTGGGACAAACAGACAAATTATTTACTATACAATAGACACAAACATATTTGCATATAGACATTTTTATGTAAATGGAAAGCAGCTAAGTACTTGATATGCTATATATACTATATATATACTGTTACACATACTGAGAGAATAAGAAACAATTCTTGAACTTTAGGAAGTTAGCCTTTGATTACTAAGCTAGGGTGAGGGTAGCAGAGTGTCAATATCTAGCAATGTTAGGTTCTAGGAGGAAAAGGCAAACATTGAAGACTGTGTGTTCCAAAGCAAACAGGTGCTCACTAGTACAAACATTTCCCTGGAGGTCTTATCATTCTCACTCTTTCTGTAGCATAAACCTAGGCACAAAGGAGAATGAAGACAGAGTTTCACTTTCCCAGTAGGTTTGCCCTCTTTAATTTAGCCTCCCTTTTTAAGACCAAGGAAATTATAACCCTTTGAAACATTAAAATTTTGAACCACTTGGAAGCTTTTAGTAAGATATAATTAATAGTTAGGAGGAACTTTACTAGACATTTGGAATGAATTGAACCATTGCCTAATTATCATACTGAGAAAATCTTTTATAAAAAAGACTTGGGTAACCAAATCACTTAGGAAACTTAAAAATGCCACTTGAAGTGAATTGTTGTGGTTTTTATATATTGAAGCTCTCCTGAAGTTGTATAAACAGGAAACTACAAGGCTAAAATGAATATTTTAAAACCATAGCCACTGAGTTCCTTGCTAATTGTGCAATTTTATATATAGTGAAAATTTAGCACAGCTTAAGTTTTTCATGAGATAAGACCTTTTGAATTTGAAATTCTATTTTATTTCATTGCAGTTTTAATTTATTGGTTAGTACTATGTTAATATATCCACTTAACTTTCAACATTTTTTGCAAATGCCTTGAATTTTTAACTCCCAAGCATCTCTGAAACAAATGATAGCACATAGGCAAGGCGCTCCAGCTCCACTTGTCTAACTACAGATGAAAAAAGGCATTAAGCAGAGAAAATAATCATTAAAGGATCTTTTACAGTTGGTTGAGGGATTGTTATGATTGGAATGGGAGGGACATTAACTTGCACATTACTCAAAGCAAAGTCTAATGATATATTTTACAAGTTAAAAAGGCTTTGCCTTCTACTAAGATCATTTTCAACCATATAGAAGAAACAGCTGAGCAATTTCATAGTATCTTTTTGTCTCAGTGTATTGGATTGAAGCATAATTGATCCTTACTAGTTTTTATGAGTTGGGTACAAATGCACATCATTCATGTAGAACCTATTCAGATACTCCAGCTCTTTAATAATACACTTCTACTGGAAAGACTGTTTAGTCCTTACACCAGAAGTCCTTTTCAAACAGAGATGACTACTTAATACTCTGGCCAAAGTTCAGCACAGCTCCAGTCTCTGATAACAATCACATCATGACCTCATTGAGGGGTGTTGAGTAAACATTAGGTTAGAAGCCTACAGACTTATTGTTAAACTCCTCCTTGGATCTTTTGCTCCAGGCTCTCCAATGCCACCAACAGAAAGGGAGTGTGATCACAACTAGTGATCATAATCCTTTCAAACATCACAAATCCTTATTTTCTGGCTCAAGAACATCTAGAGTTTCTCAAATGTAACTGCACATGCCCTGAACTGTGCTTATTTTCACTGATGTGACCCAAATATCATGCTCCTTTACCTAGGAAAGCAAAGTTCAAAGAAATAAAGAAACTTGTTCACGGTCTTGTTTTAGTAATGAGTAAAGTGGGAATTTAACTTACAGTTTCTGACACCAAGTTATTGTTCTTTGTCCTGTAAGAAGTTTCTATCCTAAATGATGCACAAAATTGAACTTTATCTAAGGTTAATCTACTTCACAATCACTAGACAAATGGGATCATCTTCCTCTATCTCTAAAGGTTGGTTCTATTCTGATTCTGTTGTGGTTGAAAGGTTTTATTACAATTGTCCTGTGAGTTTACTCCTGGACTGAAACAATTCAAGCAATCAACCTCATGTTCAGTTAATGAATAAAGTTTAAAGGAGTGTCTAATATATGCAAATCTTCATTCCAGTCTCACTGAGAGGAAGAATTATATATGGAGAATTATTAATCACATACTCATACACAGTCATATATTCAGGAATGTCAACCATGGCATTGTAACAGCATAGAATTGGAAACACTTCAATTATTTTCTGTGTACTACCAGTCTTTCCTAATCCATCCTAAAAGTTGTTGCAATTTCAACTTCTGAAAGCCTAGCTCTAGTAACTTTTAAGCTCAAAAGCTGTCATCCTTTACATCCTTTGCTTCTCTAAGTAAATAATGTAAAACTTCTCATTTGCCATCCAGTGGGCAGTGTCTTGAGGTGGGCATGGCAACCCACTCCAGTATTCTTGCCTGGAGAATCCCATGGACAGAGGGCCCTGATAGGCTACAGTTCATGGGGTCCCAAAGAGTCAGACACGGCTGAAGCAACTTACCATGCACACACAGGCAGTGTCTTGGGCCTTTAGTTAGTTAGTTAGTTAGTTTTAAACCTGTAGGAAGTGTGATAGTATTCTAACAAATTTTGCATGCCCCTCTCCTACAACTCAATTTTTCAGCAAGTATTATTATTGTTCAGGCAATCTAGGCGACTCCATGGACTATAACCTGCCAGAATCCTCTGTCCAGGGGATTATCCAGGCAAGAATAATGGAGTGGGTAGCCATTCCCTTCTCCAAGGGATCTTCCCAATTCAGGGATCGAACCTGGTTTCCAGCAATACAGGCAAATTCTTTACCATCTGAGCCATCAAGAAAGCTTAGAGCCTATCAGGGAAGGTTAAAATTTAACATTTTATAAACAGGAGCTGTCCTTCTCAAGGTGAATCAACAGATGAGAAAATATTTCCAACTATGGTGATTTTTTTCATGGGAGCTGAGGAGTGGAAAAAAAAAAAAAAACTGGAATAGGTACTGCTCTCCTTTAAACTGGAGAAGGAAATGGCAACCCACTCCAGTATTCTTGCCGGGAGAATCCCAGGGACAGAGGAGCCTGATGGGCTGCTGTCCATGGGTTTGCACAGAGTTGGACACAACTGAAGTGACTTAGGAGCAGCAACAGCTCCTTTAAACTGGATTCTTAATGTCAATCATGTATCATTACTCATAGGCCATCAAACATGTCTTCATTTTTCTGAATCACAGCTGTGGAAAGGGTTAAGCTTCTATCCAAGGTGATTTGGGACCAGTAAAAATCAGGGAATGTAGATAGATCACCATATCAGAATCAATGTGCCTAGAGTAGAGGAAAATACTTGACGATTCCATTGTCCTTACACTGGAAAATAAACATGACTTTAAACTACCAAAGCACCACTATCTGTACCAAAATAAACTCTTGGAAAGAAGCAAGTCAAACACAGCAACTAGAAACCTAGAGGGAGTAGAGAAGAAAAGGGAAAAATGACCTAATTTCACATGCCTCCATAGGCTGCACAGCCAAACCAAAGTACAGCAACCTGCTGCCATAACACCTACATTAGCATCACCCTTTATATTTTACAGGGTATTTTATATATATTATCTTATTCAATCTGAATTTCTGTTGCATTGTGGTAGCACTGTGATATCAGAGATATTCACATCCTAATTTTCAGAGCCTGTGAGTATTTTTGGTTACATAGCAAAGATAATTGTGATTGCAGATGGAATTAAAGGAGATTTCTTTGGAATAGCCAGCTGGGTCCCGTGTAATTCCAAGGGTCCTGAAAGGCAACAGAAGAAAGTCGTGCATAACTGATTCACTTTGCTGCACACCTTAAACTAACACAACATTGTAAACCAACTATACTCCAACTGAATTTCTTTAAGAAAAGAAGAAAGTCAGAGGGAGATACAACTACAGAAACTTGCATCTGTAGAGATGTGGTGTTAAGGACTTTGAAGATGGAAAAGGGGAACCACAAGCAAAGGAATGAGGATAACACCTGTAAGTCATGTAAGTAAAGGAAACGGATTATTCTCTGTAGCCTCCATAAAGGAACAAAGCCCTGACATGGCCTTCATTTTAACATAGGGAGAGCCTTGCCAAACTCTGAACTACAGACAGTAAAATAATAAGTGCATGTTGCTTTGAGACAATACATATATGGCCATTTGTTCAACAGCCTTGGGACGGTTTTTATGTATACTCCTACTTTAACATATGTATTCACACCATCTCCCTTCTACTGCTTATGTATTCCTTGTGGGTATGGTTGCCCTACTCATCTTGGCATCTTTCAATCTAGAATGCTTAGCACAAAATTTAATAAAGACTATAGCCGATATAACTTCTGCTTTTTAGTCTCTGATTAATATTTTACTTTTGAGTCAAACTTTCATATTTTTGTTACCATATGCTGATGTATCAACTCCCACGTCTAGGAGTTTTGAGAAGACTAAGTTCACATTTCATTTATTTAGTGCCTGGCATGTAAAAGAAACTTAAAATATATTTGATATGAAAGGAAGAAAGGAAGGGAAAAAAGAAGGAAGAGGAAGGGTGCAAGCTATGAAACTAAAGCATGACCACAGATATCATGATACTAAATATTTAAGAATGTTCAAGTTACAGCTTTGCATAACTAATAGTGCCTACCTAGTCCAGAATAGGTGTTATTTACATATTTGCCTAATGACTATCTAGATTTGCTTAAAGTTTTGTTAAATGGATGCGTATCAACCTTTATTAAGTTTATTTGATTAGGGTATTCAGGAATGCTCTGTGTTCTATTATTGAATCTTCAACTTTTTACAAGTGGATAACAGATGGGCCAAAGATTTCCAAGTAACATATGTAATCAACCAATAGAATGACAGTATTATGAAAACCGGAAACATTTTAATCTTCTTATAAGGACAATTTGCACTTCACCCTTAGTTAAAAATATATTTGCAATCTTTTGGTTAAAGTCAAAAAACATCAGCTCAATTCAGTAGCTCAGTCATGTCCGACTGTCTCGACCCCATGAACTGCAGCCCACTAGGCCTCCCTGTCCATCACCAACTGCCAAAGTTCACCCAAAACATAGGAGTTGCCAATTTTAGCATGAAAATTCGAATATAATGTGAATCATGTAATGACACAAGATTCTGTGACAAACTGTTTCCTTAAAACTTCAGAAATGTTAACTTTATTAACAATGTTCATGTCAGACCACTCATTTTTAGACTTGATATCTGAACAAACTCCTACCTCTTAACTCTATCACAGAAGCTGATAAAATATTTCAACTTCAAGTAACCTATTTTATAGGAGATTATTGCACCAAACTGAGCCATTGCTTTCATTTTCCTGTTAGTCTCACTTCTCCTTGGATGGTTTTGTTTTGTTTTGTTTAGCATGCAAACTGATTTGTTCCTTTGAGTTGCTGATGTTTTTAACCAGATGATCAAGTTTAAACTGATCCGAGATTTTTATAAAACAGAGCTGTTTATCCTTTGGCTACAACTATATTTTCCTTTCTTAGTGATTAAAACTTGGAGAGCCATATGCTCACTCTTATCTAAGTCATATCCTTTTGGGTTTTGGCCTTAGTCCTTCCTGCTGTTGGCAAACAAAAGGAAATGCTTCCAATATGTAGGGCTGCCCTCTAGTGAAACCTATAAACCAAAGGGGGCACTCATTTCTAAAGGTGGATTTAGTTTTAAATTACCTTTCCAAAGTAGATAATTCTCCAGGTTCCCTCAGATTGATCTGCCAAGCCAGCCACTTTGTTAGAATTAACATGGCCTCTTGAATTTGCGAACCACAGATGGTGAAGGCATATAAATGTAGTAGTTGGAAAACAAGCTTCTATAAGGATTCCTAAGCAGCATAAATTATGAATGTATTTCTCACTTACCTTTTAATTACAGGCACAACATGTAACTGAAGTGATATACTGAAGGAAATCTCCCACTAGTTATACTTGCCCATCCTGGTCGATTCAAGAGGTTTTGAAGACTAAGAGAGAAAACCTATTTCTGTCTAAGTAGGTCACAGATCTGAATACTATTAATGAGTTGACCATAAGGTATTTTCTATTAATAATTTATTTTTTCACTGCAGTTCCTTCAGTCTTTCTATATCTCTGTTCTAGTTTCCAATTTAATACAGTATTTACAGTACTCACAGGCAAAGTTATGCCATCCTCCTTTTGTTTCTGACTCAGTTTTCTAGTTTATTGTCTCTTATTCAAGCAAAAATGAACAAATGAAAATATTTAGATATCAACTTTCCATATGAAAATGGAAAAACAGAACATTCTCTTCAATTAAGTTTGGAATTGTGATTTATCTTCCTTGAATTTTAATTCTCATTTTATTAGCCAAACAACATGCTTGATCTCTCCTATCATTTTTTAGAAAGCATAGCTTTGAAGTGTGGCCAAGGTGGTGGAATAGGAAGACTGAGCTTATCTCCTTCTACCAGCACACCAAAATTACAACTACTTACAGAGAAATTATCTTTGAGAATGACCTGAAGATTAGCAGAAAATATTTTCCACACCTGAAATATAAAGAAGGAACCACAACTAAACTGGTAGGAGGGATGGAGGTGTGCTACAGTCAAAACCCACACTTCTAGAAAGGTAACGCACAAATAGGAGGAATGTCACAATTATAGTGTTCCTTTCGAAAGAATGAGATTTCTGAGCTCTACATTGAGCTCTCCAGCCCAGGGATCCTGAACCAAGCTGCTGCTGCTGCTGCTGCTAAGTTGCTTCAGTCATATCCGACTCTGTGCAACCCCATAGATGGTAGCCCATCAGGCTCCTCCATCCCCAGGATTCTTCAGGCAAGAATACTGGAGTGGGTTGCCATTTCCTTCTCCAATGCATGAAAGTGAAAACTGAAAATGAAGTCGCTCAGTCGCTTCTGACTCTCAGCGACCACATTGACTGTAGCCTACCAGGCTCCTCCATCCATGGGATTTTCCAGGCAAGAGTACTGGAGTGGATTGTCATTTCCTTCTCCTTCTAAATCAAGACAAGCCTCCAAAATGTCTGGCTTTGAAAAACGGCATTGCTTACATTTGGGAGAATCAGTGAGCTATGGGAAACAGAGACTTCACTCTTAAAGGCAGACACAAAATCTCACACCCTCTGAGTCCCAGCACAGAGGCTTTAGTTTTAAGAGAGCCTAGGTCAAACCCACTAGCTGATATTGCAGAGCTTCCTGGAGAGGCAGGAGGAAACTCTGGGGACAAAGATACTAGCAACAGTCACTTTAGTGTAAGTCACTTTAGTCGCTTACACTATCACAAGGACACTAGTGTTGGCAAATGCAAAGTGCCATTTTAAAGTCCTCCCTTTAACCTATTAGCAATAGGGGCTTGCCCATCCACCACTTGGCTGGAAGCAGCCCTGCACCCCCAGGTCACATAGTAGATGGCAAGGGAAGACTATCCCACTCTTCAGTGGGCCAGCAGCCACCAGAAGAGGCAGGTCCTCACAGACAGCCAGTCTGGGCCAACTACCCCTGCCCACCCGGGCACCTATGCTACTCCGCCTCACTGTAGCAGAAGAGCTCACAAACTCACACCGGGGCACTCGATAGGTCTAGTGATCAGAGGGGAGCATGCTGCTGGGTCCCATAGGACATCTCTCACTTAAGGCCACTTCTCTATCAAGAAACTAAATCAACCTGCCTAAGACTTAGAAATTAACATATACAATTGGGCGAAATGAGGCAATAAATACATTCTAAACAAAGGAGCAGACAAAACTTCAGGAAAAAAAAATAAATGAAGTAGTTATAAGCAAGTTATCTAATATAGATTTCAAGATAATGAGCAAACATATGCTCACCAAACTCAAGAGAAGAACAGATTAACAGAGTGAGAATTTCAACAAAAGTTTATAAAAATAAAGAAGAACCAAACAAAGCTGAAAGATACAATAATTGGAATAAAAAAATGCTAGAGGGAATCAACAGCACATTAGATGATACAAAGGAACAGATTAGCAAACTGGAAGAAAAAGTAGTAGAAATTACCCAAGATGATCAGAAAAATAAAAATGAATATTTAAACTGAGAATAGGTTAAGAGAACTTTGGGACAATGTCAAGCATAATAATATTTGCCTTATACAGAGGAAAAGAGAAAGAAGGGGATAGAGAACTTATTTGAAGAAATAATGGCTGAAAACTCCTCTAATGGGAAAAGAAACTGACATTCAAGCCCAGAAATCACAGACAGTCCCAAGCAAGATGAACACAAAGAGGTACACACCAAAACACATTATAACCAAAACAGTAAAACTAAAGAGAAAATATTTAAAGCAGCAAGAGAAAGTACCTAGGTATGTATGAGGAAAAACACCATAAGAATATCAGCTGACATTTCAGCTAAAACTCTGTAGGCCAGAAGGGAGTAGCATGATATATTCAAAGTGATGAAAGGAAAAAAGCCTACAACCAGGAATACTCAACCTGTCAAGTTTCAAATTCAGGTATAACGAAGAGTTAGATTTCTACAGAAAACAAAACAGAGTTCTGCACCACCAGACCAGTTTTACAAGAAACATTGAAAGGACTTCTATAAAAAAGAAAAGAGGCACAGCTAGAAATACAAAAATTATGAAATGAAAAATCTCATGGTAAAGGCAAATATAATACATGTTATATCTAAATATAATACATATTATATCTAAATATAATACATATTATATATATATACATATATATATATATAAAGGTAGGTAGTAGATCAACCACTTATAAAGCTATTAGGAAGGTTAAAAAACAAAAATAGTAAATCATATATATTCACAACAAGTAATTAAGGGATCCACAAAATAAGGTGGAATAGGTGGTCATCTCACGTGCCTTCCTAATATCTTATACAGACCTTTACCATCGTATTTTCCATTCTTTTTCAGTATGATCTGCTCATGTACATCTTCTCTCAGAGTCAATAATATATCTCAGAAGAACAAGTGTAGGCTTATTTTACCTTTGTCTTCTAAAGTTTACACAAAGGTATTATGCTCTCTCACAAACGTTGGCACTTAATGGGCATCCTCTATATACTGGTTAAATGAAGCTGAATTGGTTTTTGTCTGCCTCTTTCAATTCCGCTGCTCTTTTACTTTATCTCTGTGGCCTCCTGGATCATACCCCAAAGACAGTTCACTTCCACTGGTTATTCTGTCTGTTTCCTCTGCGACTGGTCCTAAAGCTTCCCCATTCTCTGACCAGTTCATCTGATCTTCTAACCTACTACAATGCCCGATGATGACAAGTAGATGTGTGGCAAAGACAAAACCCAGACCTGTCTCCCAGTTTTCATTGCCCATGTGATTGCACTAACATTCAGAATATCACTAATTAGTGGACTGAATAGAGAAATGAATGAAAAGAATGAAAGACACTATCAGATACACTATACAGAGTGCTGGAGGAAAACATGCTGTCAGATAGCCTTGGGAATAAAGCAGCCTCTCTCTTATATAGACTGATCCACAAAATAGAACATACATGCATACCCTGGAGAAAGAATTTTTGGAGACAAATTGGATGAAAGTCAGAAAGTCAACCTATTTTTTTAAAATTTCCTTGCCTGACTTTTAAAACTTTCAATAATTTCCCTTGCTGTTGATTAGGAGATAGATAGAGAATTATTGGGTTTCCCTTGTGGCTCAGCTGGTAAAGACTATGCCTGTAATGTGGGAGACCTGTGTTCAATCCCTGGGCTGGGAAGATCCCTTGGAGAATGGAAAGGCTACTCACTCCAGTGTTCTGGACTGGAGAATTCCATGGACTGTATAATCCATGGGATTGTAAAGTCAGATATGACTGAACGACTTTCACTTTCATAGAATTATCTCTGTAATTAACTTTGTATTTGAAGTTCTCATATTGCTACCATCTTTCTAACCCAATTAAGCATACCTTTATCATGCCTCCTGGTGGGGTTATTCACTATGTGCTAAATGGTTTAATTAAAATCTGTCCTATTTCCCTAATGCCCATTTGGAAGAATACCTTTCTCAAAATAGCAATTAAATATATAACAACCCATTACTTGGGAAGAAAAAGAATCACCAACTGTTCACTAAAGGTCAACAAGCAGACTTTCAATTATCTCACTTTATAGCCTACTTTATAAATATATAATGACGTGTTTCTTTCCCTTTCTAACTGTATTGGCCAAAGTAATCCCCCAAGTTGGGAATTTAGATATCTTATAATAGAAAGTGCTATCATTAGAGTGGATGAGAACTATACAACGGCAAATACAGTGATGCTGTCAATAGGAAAGATGCATGGTATAGTGAAGAGAGATTATTTTTCACAGATGAACCTTCACTAATTCTAATGTGGGTAAGCACTGTGCCAATATCTTTATGAATAGTATTGCAAATCCTTATAAAGTTTAATATTACTATTTGCCTTTCATAAATGATGATAATGTAGCTTGAGGAGGTTTAGTGGTTCTGCCAAATCCGTTAGCTATTAAGTGGAGGACAGAATTTGAACCCAAGTTTACCCATCAGTCAGTCAGTTCATTCACTCAGTTGTGTCCGACTCTTTGTGATCCCATGGACTGCAGCACACAGGCCTCCCTGTCCATCACCAACTCCTGCAGTTTACTCAAGCTCATGTCCATTGAGTCAGTGATGCCATCCAACCATCTCATCCTCTGCCATCCCCTTCTCCTCCAGCCTTCAATCTTTCCTGACATCAGGGTCTTTTCAAATGAGATAGATCCTCACATCAGGTGGCCAAAGTATTGGAGTTTCAGCTTCAGCATCAGTCCTTCCAATGAGTATTCAGTACTGATTTCCTTTAGGATGGACTGATTGGATCTCCTTGAACTTCAAGGGACTCTCAAAGTCTCCAACACCACAGTTCAAAAGCATCAATTCTTCAGTGCTCAGCTTTCTTTATAATCCAACTCTCACATCCATATATAACTACTGGAAAAACCAAAGCTTTGACTAGACAGACTTTTGTTTGCAAAGTAATGTCTCTGCTTTTGAATATGCTGTCTAGGTTGTTCATAACTTTTTTTCTAAGAAGTTAGCATCTTTTAATTTCATAGCTGTAGTCACCATGTGCAGTCATTTTGGAGCCTAAAAAAATAAAGTCTGCCAGTTTCCACTGTTTCCCCATCTATTTCCCATGAAGTGGGATTAGATGCCATGATCTTAGTTTTCAGAATGTTGAATTTTAAGTCAATTTTTTCACTCTCCTCTTTCACTTTCATCAAGAGGCTCTTTAGTTCTTCTTTACTTTCTGCCATAAGGGTAGTGTCATCTGCATATCTGAGGTTATTGATATTTCTCCCTGCAATCTTGATTCCAGCTTGTGCTTCATCTAGCCCAGCATTTCTCATGATGTACTTTGCATATAAGTCAAATAAGCAGTGTACTCCACAAACACCCACTTTTTCCTTTCCAGAAGAAATCAATGGAAGCTTTAAGTGTAAGTTATATATTACAAACTTTGGCTGAACTTTATCTTCTTTTCCCTAAGATCTAACTATAAGTCTCTGCGCTTTCACAAAGGATGTGACTTTAGGGAACCAACAGCATCACTCTGGACTCAGAAAGGGCGGGATTTTCTTTTTTTTACACTTAAGATTTCTCCACAGGAAACAGCATAGCAGTAAGAACATGCTTATGGATGCTTACAGAAATCAGCAATGTGTCCCAAATTAGAGCCCATAGAGAAGAGTATATATTATGGTTGAGGCAATGTTCTAAGGTATTCAATCCTTATGTGATAGTAAGGATTTTTAGCCAAATTTTTAGCTTTCCTTCCCTAAACAAGGTCCTGACACAGATGGTTTGAAATGATTTGCAAAGCTTAATACATGCTCACTTCCTGTGGCACTCCCAAAGAATGTCTACTGTAGACTGGCAGGGCAGCCCTCCTACTGCTGCTACTGCTAAGTCGCTTCAGTCGTGTCCGACTCTGTACGACCCCATAGACAGCTATCCTAAATAGCTAACTATTTGAGCTCAATCTGTTATGTGGAGAACAGAAGACTAAATTCTCCAAAGCTGGATTCTCATGCATTTTCTGCCAACAATAAATTCACTATAAATGAAAAGAAAAAATTAAATGTTAAACCTAGGAATATCCTTAAATGTCTAAGATACATGACAGAATTGAGCTGTCTTTGTACTAAGTTTGTTCAATGATTGAAAATCATTCTAAATAGTTATTTCTGAAGTCAGTGATTAATTTACAGTTGTTCCAGAAATCTCTACTTTTAATTATTTCTTCTGTGTCCAATAAAATAATCCTTGAAAACAAGAACCTAGAATTCTCCCCACACAGGAAGCAAAAACTCAGACTATCTGGCATAGCTTATACTGGGCTTCTGGAAATTCATTTTTAATAGTCTTGGTACACAAAAGAAATTGTGTTAGATTTCCCCAAATAACATTCTTTAAACCAATAATCAGTAAAATAATGAAAAACAGAGAGGGGGGTATAGAGAATGCTCTTTCAGGATCTGTCTTAACAACACATATTTATTCATACAGGATGCAACTGATACGTATTTAGAACCTTTGAGGTAGAAATTGAAATTTACAAAGCTGAGGCCCAAGGCAAGAAACATAATCAGGAATTTTCTTGAAGGTTATCTGAACAAGTTCGCTAAATATAACAGCAAAATGGGAAACAAGACAGTATTAGAAGTGTTAGGTGGGATTCAGCCAGGATCACATAATATGTTCTCAAAAAAACAAATGAAAGGAACACTTCAAATAGTAGAAATATCTCCCCTAATTAGAAATATCTGCCCCTTCATGGGTATATCAAGGCAATAGACTCTCCCATACCAAAGTCCCACTCACTAATTTTTATTTTGTCTATTTACAATATTATATTAGTTTTAGGTGTACAACTCATTGATTCAGTATTGTTGCAGGTTATAGTCCATTGTTGGTTACAAGATAATTGCTATAATTACCTGTGCTATATAATATATAACTGTTTTCATCAATTTTATACATAGTAGTTTATATCTGTTAATTTTATACCCTTAATTTGTCCCTCCCCCTTCTCTCTATCCTTTGGTAACACAAGTTTGTTTTCTCTATCTCAAGTTTGTTTCTCTTTTGCATATACATTCATTTGTATTTATTTTTTAGATTCCATAGATAAATGATTTCATACAATGATTGTTTGACTTCTTTCACTAAGCATAATATTCTCTGGGTACTTCCACATTGCTGTAATTGGCAGGATTTCACTCTTTTTTGTGGCTTAATAACATTATATGGTGTGTGTGTGTGTGTGTGTGTGTGTGTGTGTGTGTGTGTATCACATCTTCCTGATCCATTCTTTTTTTTTTAATAGAAGGATATCTATTTAAAATATCATGTTAGTTTCAGGTGTACAGCACAGCAATTCAGTTAGACACACATATACATATATATATATGATAATTCATATTTTCTTCACTTATACGTTATTACAAAATATTGAGTATAGTTCCCCGTGCTGTACCATATGTCCTTATTGGTCACCTATTTTATGTATAGTAGTGTATATATGTTAATCTTTACCTCTTAATTTATCCCTCCCCACAAAATACTATCTGTTGATAGATACTTGAGTTGCTTCCATATCTTGGCTCTTGTAAACAGTGCTGTCATGAACACTGGTTTGCACGTATCTTGTTGAAGTAGAATGTTCATTGTTTTCTAGACATACCCAAGAGTGGAATTGCTGGATCGTATGATAGTTCTATTTTTAGTTGTTTGAGAATCCTCCACACTTTTTTTCCATAGCGACTTCAACAATTTACATTCCCACCAACAGTATACAAGTTACTTTTTTATTTATCTTTTTCCTTTCTGAATTTTTAACAGTAGCTCAACAGCTTTAGCCCTGTACTATGGTCTGCTTCAGAGTCAAACAACTCTGATGGAACATTAGTTAGTGGCTAGAACTGGTCTCTCTTTAAAGCAAAAAGTAGTCCCCTCCAATGTTACTGAATAACCTTTTCCTCTCCCCCAACTATGAGCTTTTCTGCACAAACGTAGAGAGGAGAGTGCAATTACAAATTAGATAATCATCCTAAGGAAGAATAACACTCATTACATATTTTAACACTACCCTTCATTCTAAATAGTTAATTATGGATCTCAAGCATTAAAATAGAAAGCCTTGCAGCCTGTACAGCAACTCTCTTGAAGTTACTGTTTCCAGAAAAATGCCAGAAGTGCCTCATCTTCTCCCATAAAAGCCAGAGAATATGATGACAGTCCAGCTGCTCAGCAAGGACTGCTCACCCTTTATGGGCTCCCAGAAACTTACATGCAGCATAAAGAAATTCATATTTTTATATTGCCTCATATTCTCTCAGCATGAAGAAGAATTTACATTTCTTAATTGGATTTCTTTCTCTCAGCACAAGAAATTGCAACTATATCACTAGACTCTACTGTTTAGCAGCCCCCAAGAAGCAGTTGTATAACTTATTTATAAGGAGGGTGTAGGGCAAAGTTTTTCAGTAAAGTCCAAGGACTACTTATATTAGGACTGCTAAAATGTATTGTATAAGTGCAGTCCTAAGTGAAGTGAAGTGACTCAGTTGTGTCCGACTCTTTGCAACCCTATGGTCTGTAGCCTGCCAGGCTCCTCCACCCATGAGATTTTCCAGGCAAGAATGCTGGAGTGGGTTGCCATTTCCTTCTCCATTCCTAAATTGTAACTACAAACTAACGGTGGGATTCAGAAATATGTATTTCAAAAGTTCTGTATGCTTTTCATTTATGCATAAAGTTGAGAATTACTGATTTAACGGAAATGTCATAGAGTTGTGAACCCATTCAGGAAACCTTTTCTTTAACTGTTTTTTCCTAGGTTATTAAGTTTGAAATGGTGAATTCTACTCATGCTCTTTTAAGTTCTAAGGGTAGGATATTTCTAAGACATGTACCTGGAATTCATACAGTTAGAAAAGTCCTGAACTTTTTAATTCAAAAGGGAAGCTTAGACTTCTAAACCCATTCCTCTAAATCACAGACACAGTCAATTTCTTTTCTACAACTGTGAACTCTGAAGGCACAATCTTACAGATTAAAAATGTTTTGTAGAATGAGACCCTAATACAGCATTAGGAATATTGTCAGTAATACTGTAAGAGCCTTGTATGATGATAGATGGTAGCTCTACTTACCCTTGGTAATCATTTTGTAATGTATTGAAATATCAAATTATTATTTTGCATACTTGAAACTAATATAACATTGTAAGTCAATTATACTTCAATTAAATAAACATGTAACTAACTTTGAAATTTAAAAAAAAAAATGAGATCCAGTTTCATTTCAAAGTTCCAGTAAAAATGGTCACTTTGATATGAAGAATTTAGCAAGTTTTCTGGATCTGTCAATTACCAAGTTTTATAGTTCAGTGATGGGACCAAAACTTGACTATTTAGAAGTTAAAGGTTGAAGATCTATATATATCTGTATATCACTTCTATTGGTAGTTCCAAAAATGTATTGAGTCAATATAATCATAATTTTTACTCTATATGCTGCTTAGGTACTTGTAATTATATTAAGTAATTATGTAGTTTTTGAAAATATTAAGAACTAAGCTGAAAACTCCAAGCTCTGCCCTATTGATAACTGCCTCAGAACCACAGTTAACTGAGCCAATTGAGAAGCCAAAAAACAAAAACAAACAAACAAGAAAAACTGATGAACATGTGTCAGGTACTTCTTCATATGAGTTCATATATTAGATGTTGTATATTCATTTTCTCAATTAATTTGAACCTGGTGGAGTGTATACTGGGCTTCTCTGGTGGCTCAGATGGTAAAGAATTTGCCTGCAGTGTGGGAGACCTGGGTTTGATCCTCGGGTTGGGAAGATCCCCTGGAGGAGGGCATGGCAACCCCCTCCAGTATTCTTGCCTGGAGGATCCCCATGGACAGAGGAGCCAGGCTGGCTATAGTCCATGTGGTCACAGTACACAATTGAGCAACTAAGCACAGCACAGCACAGAGTGCATACTATCTCCACTTCCATAAAAGAAGCAGAGAGACTTTAGAAAGCAAATAACTTTTCCTGAACACATTTTTATCTGTGACTAACCTAGATAGCATATTGAAAAGCAGAGACATTGCTTTGCCGACTAAGGTCCGTCTAGTCAAGGCTATGCTTTTTCCAGTAGTCATGTATGGATGTGGGAATTGGACTGTGAAGAAAGCTGAGCGCCAAAGAATTGATGCTTTTGAACTGTGGTATTGCAGAAGACTCTTGAGAGTCCCTTGGACTGCAAGGAGATCCAACCAGTCCATTCTGAAGGAGATCAGCCCTGGGTGTTCTTTGGAAGGACTGATGTTAAAGCTGAAATTCCAGTACTTTGGCCACCTCATGCGAAGAGATGACTCATTGGAAAAGACTCTGATGCTGGGAGGGATTGGGGGCAGGAGGAGAAGGGGACAACCAAGGATGAGATGACTGGATGGCATCACTGACTCGATGGACATGAGTATGAGTGAACTCCGGGAGTTGGTGATGGACAGGGAGGCCTGGCGAGCTATGATTCATGGAGTCGCAAAGAGTCAGACACGACTGAGTGACTGAACTGAACTGAACTGAAGATAAAATCTGAGCTAACATCTGATCATCTTTAAAGCATATGTTTTCTCCAGCCAGAAAGAACACAGAAATGAGATTAAGCAGCAGAGGAATAGACATAAGAAAGAGAGAAAAACCATAAAGAAATTTCCATTGTAGGCTTTACTGAAATTAAGACGTTTCTAGGAGAAATTGTTGTGCTGAGTCAAAATGCAGAGAATAGGGGCTATGGTGTATTCATAGGCATGGTAGTGTTCCAGTAAAATATGTTGTAATGGTGTCCATAAGTATCTGGTACCCTTAAGAAAGAGTAGAGCTCTGGCATCCATTCTAGTTTGAACCCCACATGGCTACAATAATTTATCAGAATGCCTTTATCCATTAGTGTAACAGAGAGAGAACGAAAATATCTGATAGCCAGCCTCTTTTGCAAATAGAGAAAAAGTGTCTTACAACAAAGTTATTTTCCTACGAATAATGTCAACTGGAGACATTTTGGGTCCTATTGCAACATTGTCATTAAATGTGAAAAAGTTAAACCTTTTTTTTCTCTTGTCTAAAAATAATTACAGGCACTCAGCGCAAGCGGCTGCGACTGCTGGGCGGGCTGGCACACTCAGCACGGCCGAGAGGAGCTACTCCACGTCGGAGGACAGAGACAGTGGCCGAGAGTCTCGGGCTGTGACGGCGCAGGAACAGCTGAGAGGAGCCACCCCACTTCCGAGGTCAGGGTCGGTGGCCAGGAGGAGCCACCCCGCGTCCGAGGCCAGGGTCAGGGGCTGGGAAGAGCCACTGATTGATTAGCACTCAGCATGGGTGGCTGCGACGACCGGCACACTCAGCATGGCTGAGAGGAGTTACCCCACGTCCAAGGTCAGGGGCAGTGGCCAAGAGTGCCGGGCTGCGACGGCACAGGAACAGCCAGGAGGAGCCACCCTGTGTCCAAGGTCAGGGTCGGGGACCAGGAAGATCAACCTGTGCCTGAGGAGCAGTGGCTGCGCTGATGCGGGAGGGCCTGGAGGAGCTGTCCCACACTGAGGGTTGGGAGGGGCTGCGGTGAGGAGACGCCCTTCCTCCAGGGTGGGGAGCGGAGGCTGCGCTTTGCTGGGGCAGCCGTGAAGAGATACCCCACGTTCAAGAGAGAAGAAATCCAGCTCCACCCACCAGAACTCCAAAACAAGCCTCCCTAACCAAGNAGGTAGCTGAATAAGTTTTAGCCAGAAAATTACCCACCCAAACTTTGAATTAAAATTTTATAAAATATCATTAATGCTTTTATAAAGAGATCTTTCTTCCTAAGAATCTTCATGGTATCTTTGAGAAAATTTTATATTAATATATTGATAATTTTCAAAATGTAATGAAATGGGAATCATCAATAGTATCAGCCTTAGAATTTAGTAATCCAATGAGTCTAATCTAATGAGTTATGGTCAGGCCCTAGGACAGAATGTCCAGAAGAGACACTTTCTGAGGGCAAAGTGATTATAGAACTCACTGTTCAGGAGCTAATTCACAAGCAAATATGTCCTTCTACTGCAGTGAGCTACTTCTGAGTTCTCTACAATCCTAAAGTTCTTCTTGGTTGCATTATTAGCTACATTAAGAAGGCAGAAAGGAGAGAACTAAGGAAGTCAGGTGAACAAAGATCTATCAGTCCATACTCCAAAAGCATGGGCACTCACATAGATTATATTTGGGATTTCCATAAGATTTTTTAAAGAGCTTCCATGGTGAAGTTAGGTATATCAGATCGATGTTACAAATATTTGCTCTACAGCACCACTGCAGTAACATCATCAGTATTCTAGGCACCTCCCATCATGTTCTGTTGCTTCTATCCAACTGACTTAGACTAAGTAGCAATCTCCTTCTTAGGATTGTCTATTGGTCCTTCTCCCCTCTCCCCTTACTGAACAAAATTGTGCTCAATATTTGCTATGAGAGAAAATATTCAGACAGATACATGCTGACATCAAGTAGAACTACTGTTTGTCCCTTCTGCTATGAGAATACTTTTCTATCATCAACTAGCCTTCTTTCAAAGCAGAGAGTCTGGTGAGGAAAATGAGAAATAGGGATTGATAGCAAAGGAACTTACTAAATATTTATATTTGTGAGTAACAAAAATCTCTAACTAGAAACCATAGTGAGGTAGCACTCAACATATTCAACTGGCAAACAGCAACAGATAAAACGGAAAACATCAATTTTAGTATGAAAAAAATTAATTTGAAGGACAAAGTTTAGTATGAGAACACTGATTATAATCTATGAAATAGGCAGAATTCCCCTTTCAGTTACTTGAAATACTGGACAAGGACATCTATATTCATTTGTCAGGAAAATCTTTTTCCTTCAGGCAGTTGTATCTCAAAAAGAATGAAATCAATCTGAACATGCCTAATTCATCCTCTCCAAATTCATCTAGCAGAGCAAGTCATTCCACTTCCCAGGAGGCTAATTAATAACAATAATTTTTTTGTAAAGGCAAAAAATAGCAGGATTTGAGGCAAGAATCTCCCCCTAAAAATTCCTGTACAGGAAAGTTTCACCTTTTTGTCTATCATAGTTTCTGAAAAATCACTAGTTCACTACCAGAGATTCATTCCTTTGAGTAAAAATGCCTTAAGTAGAGTTTCTTTTTAATTTAAATGACTCCCAGAGGCAAAATACCATTAGCTCCTAAAATTTTTACTATACTGGCAGAGATTAGAATAACTTTAAGGAAGAGAGGGATCACAGAGAATGACTCATTTTTCTCTGAGCATCTCTCGTATATACATGAGGTACAGATGTTAATAAACTTGTTTTTCTCTTTGAAAGAAAGAAAGAAAGAAAGAGATCAGAGTGGTAATGGAAAAGGGAACAAGATTACTGGTAAAGATCAGAAAAAGTAGTGCAATAACTAGGTCACAGGGCTGGGTCAGGAACACTAGTTCCAGTTTAGATTGCTTCCTTTGCTTCCTTACATCTCAGAAACTCAATGATCACTGCTGTAAAAATTAATGGGTTAAACACATTAGATCTAGAGTTCCATCCAATACTATCAATTATGGCATAACTGGGAGCAAATATAGAGATGGAACCATAGCCTAAGTTGCTGAGGGTAACAGTAGAGGGAGAAATGTAAAAGGAATTCATGACATAAGACAAAACAAAACTATTTTCCACTTCCTTAGAGAATCTAGCTGCTTAAAATTTAATCCAGACTTGTTTCTATTTTGCTTCACCCATCAGTATAAAAATGCAATATAAAAATATCATCTTCAATGGTCTAGACAGCTTACAATCTTATAATCAAAATATAAAACCTACGGAAGCGTAATGTAAAATGTACATTCTACATATTTTTATAGATATATTAATACATATTCTACCCTTAAGCCAGGATCAAAGTCCCACTCTTAAGTCCCACTTCAGTCTCTTCAGTCCCACGTCACTTAGAGGAACAAAAACTCAAAGACCAAGAGGGCAGACTGTGATAGAAGACTCATTTTAAGCTGAAACCCGAATCATTATAATTACACACAGTTCATACATGCAAATGGTACCCATTTCTTGGCAGATTAAAAAGCCAAGTGATAAGAAATATTGCTGAGCTAAACTTGTCTGTTTAATAAGCCATGCAAATAAACACTCCTATTATCCCTTGACACACACACACAAATTGTATCTGTAAGTCTAATAAAATCTCATTTGTTTTACCTAAAGGTCCTATGAACCACCTGGTGCTTATCTGTGTGCTTCTTATTCTCTATTAACTTATGCTTGGTAGGAATTAAGGCTTTTATATAATTATTCTTTCCACTGGCTTTAAATTACTAGGTCAATCCATGCAGCTGGAGCCAGTGGTACAATATGAAACTATTAGGAAAAAATATTGAAGATCAAATGATACTAGCAATTTTATATTGTAAAATTTAGACTGTAATTAGGCCTATGGGTTTTTGTAATGACAGCTTTTTGGAAATACTGTACAATGCTAAGTTATATTCACAAAATATTTTTTCTAGTTTCAGATTTTTATTATAAACTTCTTCTTCCTCTGGCTGCTATATCTATAAACTTTTCAGCATGTCATATCACTACATGTCAATATAAGATCTATTCTTAGCTTTAAGTTGAATGATATAACCAATTAAAAAGCTTCATAGAATAATATGACAAACATCTTCAAATTTAAAATACTACTGCTAAGGAGTAAAGAAACCTGAAGTGACAAAGAATTGATGCTTTTGAACTGTGGTGTTGGAGAAGACTCTTGAGAGTCCCTTGGACTACAAGGAGATCAATTCCATCAATCCTAAAGGAAATCAACTCTAAATACTCATTGGAAGGACTGATGAAGCTGACGCTCCAATACTTTGGCCATCTGATGCAAAGAAATGACTCACTGGAAAAGACCCTGATGCTGGGAAAGAGTAAAGGCAGGAGGAGAAGGAGATGACAGACGATGAGATGGTTGGATGGCATTACCGACTTGATGGGCATGAGTTTAAGCAAGCTCTGGGAGATGGTGAAGGACAGAGAAGCCTGGCATGCTGCAGTCCATGGCGTCACAAAGAGTCGGACACAACTGAGTGACTGGACTGAAGGAGTAAAATAAATATAGTGACTAAAAAATTGAGAAATTTCTCAAGGGATAAATTTTGTGACCTCTCATTAATAAGTGTTTTTAGAATAGGAAATTAGTAGCCAACTATCTGCATATAAATCCTTTAGCAGTTGGGCTTTATATAACTTGTTGGGAAGGAAAATTCTTCTTTTTCATACTGTTGAAAAAAACACTAAGAGAAAGCTTTGTAAATAAGGCAAAGAAGGGTTGCCCCTGTCACAGGCTCATTTATGGTGCCTCTATGGGAAGCTGTTCAAGGGTAGAAATATACGACAGATGTAATTCCAGATTCTGTCAATGTATGAGCAGGAAAATGAAAAGGTCTACTGTCAAGCATATTTGTCAAGTAATCAAAGTTTGGTTTCATAATCTCTATTCTGTTCTTCTCTCTCCATTCTGCGATGTCCTTTCATCTGGGAATCTGGATATCCTCTGACTTATGCTCTAACTTTTCACCAATCCTTAACTGTCAAGAGGAAACTGACATAACTATATAACTACACGCTCTTCCTTGACATCTTTTCCAGTCTATCTGTTGCTAGATCACCTCTCCGTAACATCATTGCCTTATTGCTTTCCAGAATATGAGTTGATCCACAAAGAGCTCATTGCTTCCCAAGACTGTTCATTTCTGATTTAGATAATACTATTACATTTCTTTTCAAAAAATTATTCCTTGTGTTAAACCAAAATCTTCATCCCTTTATTTTCTTTCCATAGGTTCTGGCTCTGCTACCTATTTTTCCCACAATAGCCCTTTAAAAATATTAAACATCAGATATTTTATATCTGAGTTATCTTAATTTACTACACAACAAATATCAATAGTGCTTTATACTGTTCCTCATATAAGACACTGCTTATTGTTACTAAATCACACGATGGTTTCTGCACAAAAGAGAAGAAACTATGCAAGTGAAAGAGAGTAAAAAATAAAACTGAAATTGAGCGTGGGAGGTAAAGGTGAATGAGTGAGAGGAATCCAGTTGTTATAATAATTCTGAAGAAATATTAATGTTAAGACTATATGGTCAAAGAAAACATTCTTAGATCTCACTGGAGTCAAAATAGATTTCTTGCTTCTCTGGAATGTATTTAAAAGCAGAGATGCTATGATCAGAACCCTCAGTTTCAACTGCAAAGTCCACAATAGCATAGACATGATCAGTTCAGTTCAGTCACTCAGTCGTGTCCGACTCTGCGACCCCATGAATCTCAGTGCACCAGGCCTCTCTGTCCATCACCAACTCCCAGAGTTCGCTCAGACTTGCATCCATCAAGTCAGTGATGCCATCCAGCCATCTCATCCTCTGTCGTCCCCTTCTCCTCCTGCCCCTAATCCCTCCCATCATCAAAGTCTTTTCCAATGAGTCAACTCTTCGCATGAGGTGGCCAAAGTACTGGAGTTTCAGCTTTAGCATCATTCCTTCCAAAGAACACCCAGGGCTGATCTCCTTCAGAATGGACTGGTTGGATCTCCTTGCAGTCCAAGGGACTCTCAAGAGTTTTCTCCAACACCACAGTTCAAAAGCATCAATTCTTCGGCTCTCAGCCTTCTTCACAGTCCAACTCTTACATCCATATGTGACCACAGGAAAAATCATAGCCTTGACTAGAAAGACCTTAGTTGACAAAGTAATATCTCTGCTTTTGAATATGCTGTCTAGGTTGGTCATAACTTTTCTTCCAAGGAGTAAGTGTCTTTTAATTTCATGGCTGCAGTCACCAACTGCAGTGATTTTGGAGCCCCAAAAAATAAATTCTGACACTGTTTCCACTGTTTCCCCATCTATTTTCCATGAAGTGATGGGACCGGATGCCATGATCTTCGTTTTCTGAATGTTGAGCTTTATGCCAACTTTTTCACTCTCCTCTTTCACTTTCATCAAGAGGCTTTTTTAGTTCCTCTTCACTTTCTGCCATAAGGGTGGTGTCATCTGCATATCTGAGGTTATTGATATTTCTCCCAGCAATCTTGATTCCAGCTTGTTGTTTCTTCTAGTCCAGTGTTTCCCATGATGTACTCTGCATATAAGTTAAATAAGCAGGTGACAATATACAGCCTTGAGGTACTCCTTTTACTACTATGGTGAGCCAATTTCACCACATTTGAGTATCATTATCTGAAAAGTGTAAACACAGTAGTGAATCTGAAGTTTAATGAGATAATATGTGTAAATTTTTCAGTGGTAGGCTCATAGGCTCATAGTAGTTTAATAAATAGTTTATGCTTTATGTTTTCACTGTTACAAAACTGATAGTCTTCTAGTGCAAACTAAATGAAAAATAATGATTTTATCATTTTTACTGAGAAAGAGAACATACTACCTTGAACATTAATGAATACATCCCCAGAGTTCTGTAGTTGGAATGTTTGGCTAGCAAAGAGAGATACTTAGCATTCATTGGTACTTTTTGCTGAGGGGAGATTGGTTCAAGATGGTGGGTGGAAGGACCTGTGCTCATCTTCTCCCACCAGAGCACTAAAACTGCAACTAGCTGTTGAACAACCATTGAAAGGAAGACGCTGGAACCCACCAAAACAAGATACCCACATCCAAGGACAAAGGAGAAGCTGCAACAAAACGGATCTCCATAGGACTTTGGAAAAAGAGACTCCACTCTTCGAGGGTACAAACAAAACTTTGTGCACATCAAGACCCAGGAAAAAGGAACAGTAGCCCCACAGGAAACTGAGCCAGACCTATCTGTGAGTGTTTGAGGGTCTCGTGCAGAGGCATGGGTCAGCAGTGGCCTGTCATGGGAAAAGAGGCACTGGTAGCAGAAATCCTGGGAGATTAATCTCTAAATCCTTTAAGAGGTCCCCAGTAGTCAGNGACCCAGGAAAAAGGAACAGTAGCCCCACAGGAAACTGAGCCAGACCTATCTGTGAGTGTTTGAGGGTCTCGTGCAGAGGCATGGGTCAGCAGTGGCCTGTCATGGGAAAAGAGGCACTGGTAGCAGAAATCCTGGGAGATTAATCTCTAAATCCTTTAAGAGGTCCCCAGTAGTCAGACACGACTGAGCGACTTCACTTTCACTTTTCACTTTCATACATTGGAGAAGGAAATAGCAACCCACTCCCATGTTCTTGCTTGGAGAATCCCAGGGATGGGGGAGCCTGGTAGGCTGCCGTCTGTAGGGTCACACAGAGTCGGACATGACTGAAGCTACTTAGCAGCAGCAGCAGCAGCAGCAGCAGTAGCCGTAGCATAGAGCCTGTAGATCCTAGGCCTAGGTCGCCTCAGGCCAAACTAACAGGGAGAGAATGCAGCCCCACCCAGCAGCAGACGATTAGATTGAAGTTTTACTGAGCATGGCCCTACCCACTAGAGCTTGACCCAGTTTTCTTCACAGTCAGTCCCTTCCATCAGGAAACTTACACAAGCCTCTTATTCTCATCCACCAGAGGGCAGACAGAAGAAATAACTACAAGCCCATCAGCCTCCAGAACTAATACCACAGTCACAGTCTTTTAGAAAGCTTGGGAAGGAAGCAATTTGAAAAATGAATTCAAATGTCTTAGCTGGAGTTTTAATTCCTGATACTTATAAACACGATTTTAAGGTATACTGTTAAAGATGAGGTCACAAGTTCAGTTCAGTTCAGTTCAATCGCTCAGTTGTGTCCAACTCTCTGCGATCCCATGAATCGCACCATGCCAAGCCTCCCTGTCCATCACCATCTCCCACAGTTCACTCAGACTCAGAAAAGTTATGACCAACCTAGATAGCATATTCAAAAGCAGAGACATTACTTTGCCAACAAAGGTCCGTCTAGTCAAGGCTGTGGTTTTTCCAGTGGTCATGTATGGATGTGAGAGTTGGACTGTGAAGAAAGCTGAGTGCCAAAGAATTGATGCTTTTGAGCTGTGGTGTTGGAGAAGACTCTTGAGAGTCCCTTGGACTGCAAGGAGATCCAGCCAGTCCATCCTAAAGGAGATCAGTCTTGGGTGTTCATTGGAAGGACTGATTCTGAAGCAAGTTCCACTTTAGCACACTGTAAAAATTTATGACTTTGATTTTGTTAGAAATATTTTGAAAATCTTGTGATGTTTCAAAGTTTTATTATATAGAATACTGACATGAATGCATTTCATAGGTGCTTGCCAAGGAGTTCGAAGTACCTTACTAGATCTAAGTACCTTGTCTTTCTGTGCTCTTTATTAGAATTCTGAGGGGGGAAGGGCTCTTTGCCTATGAATCAGGATATGAAAGATATCTACAATAACTTTCCTAAGAAGATAAAAAGACAATAAAGTGCTTGATACAGAGCCTTGGGTTCCCTATTCACTGCAAACTGTCCTTTATTTTTATCAAACAATGTTGTGCTTTCCGTTTCTTTACACTGAAAAGTTGTATTTCAGATCCTGAACTCTGCTCAGCACAGTACTGACTCCCTGGGAGGTATAGAAGTGACTCCAGGTACAGAGAAGTTAATTTGGGGTGCCAGGGGTATAGAGGATCTAGTTGCCTCTAAGTATGGTCTCTTGTCTCACTAATTATAATATTATTCACATTCTGATTTTAATAGCAGCATTTTCAGTTTTCTATTAAAAGCTCTGTAATTACTAAAATTGGAATCATATGCACCTTTCAACATATCAGTCTTACAGGATTATCTGAGAAGGCTGTCTGGAAGGTGAGTTGTTTACTTTACATGGCAGGTTTCTGGGTTAGGCAAATACCCTAATATGGTAAGAAGATTAGATACATTTGAAGTGTATACTTCCTGGTTACCAGATGATTATAGAAACTATATAGTTTTTTTTTTTTAACATGTTGCCCTTAGTTAAGCCATTTTATTCACTCTAAAAAAAAAAGTCTTTCCTTCCACTTTAAGTGAAATTCACACATTAACAATTCCATGGGTAAAACCCACATAAGCTATTAATAATAACCAAACATTTTCTGTGGATCTATCATGTACCAAGGCTTCCAGGGAGGCACTAGTAGTAAAGAACCCATCTGCTAATGAAGGCGCCGTTGAGAGACGTGGGTTCCATCCCTCGGTTGGGAAGATCCTCTGGAGGCGGGCATGGCAATCTACTTCAGTAATTTTACCTGGAGAAGCCTGGTGGACTACAGTCCAAAGTATCGCAGTGTCAGATATGACTGAAGTGACCTGGCATCCACGCATGCACCATGTGCCAAATCCTGTGCAATGTGCCTTTCATAAATCATCCCATTTAATCTTCTCAACAACCATGGACTCTAACGCAAAGGAGGAAAAAATAACTGAGATGAAGTGCAATTTAATCTCAAAAGTAGATTTGTAATTTGCCAAACCTGTGATAAATTCTCACAGGTTTTCTCTCTTATCTTTCATTTAAAACTAAAAACATAAGCAGGGCAGTTTATTTTCAGAAAAAGAGAGGGAGAGAGAAAGAGATGGTTTCAAGTGACATGTAATCTAGATTCTACAAATTTAATTCATCCCTTCAACTGCTATTTTTTGAGCAAGCCCTTCAAATCCTTCCTTGGAATACAAGTGACCCAGAATCTAATATTATAGCTCACTTAACACTTAACATTCTAGGGGTCTATCTTCTTTACCACAGTTTCCTTATCTGATTTATAGCTCTTACTTTTGGAATTTTTGTTACCATTTGCCTGCCTGGAGTGTTTACTCTTGTTTTTGCATTTGACATTTACAGATTTCCTTGTAAATTCCCTCAAATGTGTCTGGTTTTCCCTCTATGCCAAATAGGCCAGCAGTTAGCAAAAAAAAAAAAGTACCTAATGCTAAAGGAAATGGGTAAAGACAAGCTATTTGTGATCTGACCTTTCCTGCTATGAATGAGAGACCTGAGTCATTCTCATTTGGTCTAGATTGCTGTGTGAAATTCAAACTTTCCCAAAGGAAGTAGAAAAACTGCTGCCGTGTTCCACCTCACCTCAACCGCTGATGAATGCAGTTATCCCTGTGAATTCCATGCACACTGATTATATTTACTGCATAACTTGGGGAAGAAGATCTAACAGATTAGAAGATGACCAGGTGCTTTGGCACAGGTTTGTAAATAAGAGTCTGATCACTGGTCTATAATATGAACATGATGTTACCTTTTCTCATTTTAAACTCTCTGGAAATTATGCATTACACTTCTGCCCACTGCTTCCTCCTAGTGTGAAATAACTTAACTGGAAAAGAGAATCTATGAATAATCAAGCACCTGGAGGTCTGCAGCTAAACAGTAAAGATGACATGAAATCTGTTGATAGTGACTCTCGGTTCCTGAGCTGTGAAGTTAATTTTTTAATAACATTTCTAATCAAATGGCAACAGAGTTATCACTTTTTCAGGCTCTGTTTCACCTGAAAACAACAGTGAAGATTTCCATTCAATCAAATAATTTCCATTCGATCGAAAAGGTATTTACTGTGTATACTTTAGTGGTGGATATCAAAAATAAATACAAATATTAATTCAAGATATTATCTTACAGGGAACATATTAAGAAATTTTCATGCATAATCATAGGTAAAGAAGCTACTCTTTAGAAAGAGTAGCTTACTTGCCTAAGTAGTAGCTTACTTGCCTAAGAGTAGCTTTACTTGCCTAAGTAATAGAGCTGAGAGTGACAGAACCTGGATTTGAACATAGAACAATTTCTCTTAAGGATCTTGTTTCTGAATTGCTATTGCTACTCTAATATGGTTTTCCTAAAAAAAAAGAAAAGAAAAGCAACCACTAATGTTGCATTCTCTGACTGCAAGTTCATTTTCAATGTAAGAGATAGATACAGACATACAGAGTCAAGCCAAAACATTAATGAAAATGCAAATCATACATGTAAATAAACTAAAAGAAAAGCAGCCAAGTGTAATGAATACAAAAGAAATGAAGGAAGTATAATTCTTAATGGGAGAATAGTCTCCATTCTGCCTTATACAGGTCCAAGAGTTATTGCACTTGCTTCTAGTCCCCCATTGTGTGTTTAAGCTATTCAGTTTCCTTCGTCTTCCATGAACCCCTCTTTGTGATAGATGCTGCCAATTATCTCTCAGAATCTGTTTTGCTTCTACAGAAATAGATATCTTGATATTTTATTTTGGCACATGGTTACCTGGAGTAGAGGCTAAATTTCAATGTGAATCAATCTTGGCTTGTGGAATATAAATAGTATCTGTACAACTTACAGAAATTTTTCTTAATTGTAAGAGTATGCCCCTTCACTTTTCTCTGTCTTGATAGCTATGAAGTAGAGCTGAATCCATATCTTGGACCACGAAGTAAACTTGGGAGGAGACGCTCCTTATTGGAGGAGCAGTAAGATCTATGCATTTTGATTACCCTAGAAAGTAGGGCAATCTATTATTATTACCTCTAAAATGTTACCTAAAAGTGAAGTAAACTTAATCTTGTATATTCTTGCAATAACAATAATCAAAATTTTGTAATTGCAGATTTCTGATTATCATACTGAATCAAATTCTAACCAATCTAACCTCTTTTGGGGTTCATGAAATCAGGGTTTATTAACTTACACGTCTTCAATGCTAATTAGTTCCTAATTAGTTCCTTATGTTTATTAAGGACATGGCATCTGGCACACATAATTTCCCTCCACTCTAACTCTCACCATCACTACCTATAAATTCAGTGTTCCTACACTTGCTTTCCTTGGTACAACCCTATTATGTACACTATACTCAAATACTTTCTACCTATCATCCCCAGAACTGTCTTATGAGAAGGCCTGAGAATAACAATGCTGCTGCTTCAATAAGCATAAGCAATTAGCACAACTCTTTGATCTTGGTTTCCTAATACTATTTCCCACAAAAACTCATGCTTATCTTCTGATAAATGACAACTATCAAGGCTGAATTAGATAATATGCACCTGTAACAACTTGTACCAGGAAACAAAAAAGTGCTCAAAGAATAATGTGCACACTTGCAAGCTAAGTCGCTTCAGTCATGTCCAATTCTGTGAGATCCTTGGGCTATAGCCCACCAGGATCCTCTGTCCATGGAATTGTCCAGGCAAGAATACTGGAGTGGGTTGCCATGTCCTCCTCCAGAGTGTCTTCCTGACTCAGGGATCTAACCCAGGTCTCCTGCGTTACAGGCAGATTCTTTACCATCTGAGCCACAAGGGAAAGCCCAAAGAATGAGGCAGGCATGTCAAAAGGACTTTGAAGCCAGCTTCAAAGAGTTTCCCACTGTTAAATAGGCCTTGGGGTATCCAAATATATTCAATATTCATTATCCACAGATCCCATATTTATAAATCTGCCTACATGTTAAAATTAACTTATAACCCCAAAATCAATACTAACGACAATTTCAGTCATTCACAGAAAAACAAAGAAACACACAAAAAAATGACTTGTCTGATATACACATTCCCAGCTGAGCTCAAACTTGATGACACACCACCTACTTGCTTTAGCTCTCACACTATAAAAACGTGTCCTTTTCACAGTCTACTCAGTGCCATGTTTTTCATAATTAGTGCTTTTTGTTGTTCACTTTACTCTTTAAAAAGACTTCAGGTACAGTGCTGGTATGCAGTCTAATGTTCCCAGGTGCAATAAGAAGGTGAAATGCCTTAAGAAGATAATGTAGGAGATAATTTTTCATCAGACATGTTATAGTAATGTTGGGTGTGAGTTCAATATTAATGAATCTACAAAATATGTTAAAAAAGGTCCCTTTAAAAAAAAGATTATTTATGATCAGTTGATTAAAATGTTGTAGTCAGAGGCTCACAGAAACCTGACTTTATATTTCCCCCAGGAATAAGGCTTAAATAGTCACAATTCAGTGTTCATTGTGACATTATGGAGCATAGAATTACCACAGATAAAAAGAATTAATTGTAAATAATAATAACAACACATTGTAACCTACTAATTAAAACAGAAACCCACAAATCCATACAAATATAATTAAATTAAGTTAAAGTTTGATGAAAAATAAGATATTTTCATAGTCTCTACTAGACAGTTTATACTAGATATTAATTGAAAGTATGTACAACCTGGTAGGATGCTTGAGAATGTGACATCTTTTCTGTGATATTCCTATAAAACTTCCGTATTCTGCATCTAATCATGAGAAAACATAAGTCAAGCCCCAAAGTATCCAGGTTATAAAATCAAAGAAAGATGGAGAAACTCTTCCAAATGAACACTAAGATGACATGACAATTTCATATAGCACAAAATTCTGGACTGGGTCACTTTGCTATAAAAACACTATTAGGACAATCAGCAAAACTTGAATGGAATCTGGTAATTAGATGGTAATAATGTATCAGTTCTGATTATCTGATTTTTGTCTGCATTGTGATTTTATAGGAGAACTTCTTATTTATAGTAGAGAGCCAGGAGTGATTAGAGCACCCAGTTGGCAACTTAATCTCAAATGGTTCTGAAGAAAAAAGTAATTTGCATTGTACTTCCAATTTATAAGTTTGTGGTGTTTCCAAAATTAAAGTGCTTTTAAAAATAGACATTGGTTTCAGTTTTTTTAAATCTACATAAGCTATGTCTTCTACTGAGAAGATCAAACCAGTCAATCCTAAAGGAAATCAATCCTGAATATTCATTGGAAGGACTGATGCTGAAGCTGAAGCTCCAATACTTTGGCCACCTGATGCAAAGAGCTGACTCACTGGAAAAGACCTTAATGATAGGAAAGATAGAAGGTAGGAGAAGAGGCTGACAAAGGGCTAGATAGTTGGATGGCATCACTGACTCAATAGACATTATTTTGAGCACGCTCCAGAAGATGGGAAAGGACAGAGAAGCCTGGTGTGCTGCAGTCCATGAGGTCGCAGAGAGTCAGACGTGACTGAGCAACTGAACAACTACCAAAAAAAAAACCTGTAACATTGTCCATTGTGTCTTAAATAGTAAGTCAAGGAGCTTTATAGTCTGATGAATAACACATTATTTTTTAAGGTTTATGTGATAACATAAATAAATTTATACTGAATAGCAGGAAAATGTGCCCAGTTGCATATAGCAGTTGGTTGGTCTACGATCCTCCACTTCATAGGCCATTCATGAGACCCTATCCTTTCACTTATTAACCTCATTTTTATGTCTTAGTAATTTTACTCACAGTACATTCCTCATTCACCTGAGAGAGAAGTTTCTATAGGAAATTATGAATATATCAGTGCCACATGGAATGAGAGAAATTTAGTGCTTCCCTGATACAAAGCTTTTAGTAGCAGCTCCAGCTTTTTTTTTTTTCAGTTTGTGCCTATGAATCCCAAATTCATAGGCTTACTGATCAAATTTCTTAAAACTCCTCTTTCTTCACTAGACAATTCAATATAAATGCTCAGTAGTCAATCTATATGCTCACAGTAATGTCTAACTTCTATTTGTTAGACATATGGGCTTTGCTCCCAGGGGTCATTTGCAAACAGGATCCACATAAATGAAAAAAATTCACATCAGGTTATTAGTGTTCCATTTTGAAATAAGAATTGTGTGCTAATTTATTTGAAAATCATGTCATCCCCCAAACATTTATTCAGCCACATTCCCCAAAGATCTTTTTCAGTAACCAGGAAATATTAACACATTTGTATCAAACATAATCAGAGAATCTCTGTCAGTTGGGCATCAGTATTTAAACCTAAAAAAACACAGGTGACTGATGTTAGGAATGACACATTTCTCAGGTCTTTTGACTCTTTCACATTCTTATGTCTAGTGGATTTACTTCTCTCTATTCATTTTTGCTATAGGAATGCAATTTTCAAGGTCCTGAATTTCTTTTTCATGCACAGTGATTGCAATTCTTAGTCCCAAAGGATTGTTCAGTGAAGTACTATTTGATTTTGGTGCTCCTTTTGTCATTAAATCTAATGTGTATGACTAAATTTACCAATTAGTTAAAAATTTCTACTAAAAAATTAGAGTGGCATATATTGAACTCTAAGTAAAAGAATTGCCATCATGTATAGTATAGCATAGCCAAATCTTGCTATGTTTTGAAAACTTGTATTTAATGACTTAGTGTTTTTTTGTTTTTTTTTTTTTTTTTTTTGGTTTGGGCTGCAGCTGAAAATTCCTTTAGGGTGGCCTGTCCAGCTCACAGTGACCTCTTTTTCTGATAGGTGTGCCCTCATATGTGACTGAGCCCATGGAGCAAATCAGACCTAAACTTAGCCAAATCTACTCTTCCTCTTATAAGTCTTGGGGTTGCAACTGAGGAAAAAAATTCCAGTCTTGGCTGGACTCATAAGTAGAGGAGAAACTTAGCAAATGCAAAATGTCTGTATACACGAAATATCAGAATCAAATTGAGGGAGGACAAAGCTGATACTCAATGAGATTCAGAGGCAGTGGATAGGAACTGAACAAAGTGACCCAGATTCCAGATAGAGAACTGTGTTTGGATTCTACAAGATTCATCGGATCTTATTAATTTATTTATTTTTTGGTAGTTCTATATGGCATATCTTAAAAAATTGTAGGAAAAAAATTTAACAACGTTGTGGTAGTTCCAGGTAAACAGTAAAGGGACTCAACCATACATATACATGTATCCATTCTCCCCCAAACTCCACTCCTATCCAGGCTGTGTGGCAGCCTGAATAATCATGTCATTTTTAATAGAGAGAGCTTTACTTCTTCATTCCCAAACTTTATGTATCTTGTAACTTGTTTTGCCTAATCATTCTAAAAGAGATGGAGAAGTAAAGAGAAAAGGAGCTCCAGATTGAGGCAGAGAATTCTTGAGTTTTAATTAGATTAGAAATGACCACTAATTAGATTGAGCTGAGCACTAATCTACACCAAAGTGTTAGGGAAAGAACAAAGGCAAATAAGCAGAATAATCTTTTGGGCTCACACGGCCTGATAACACTTAGTGTTTACATCAGTCAAAATGGAAAGGCTTCCTAATACAGGGGACATTTGGTAGAGTCCTCAAAATACAATGGCATTAAAAAGAGTCCAAATTAACCTTAAAATAAAGGCTCCTTTGGATTTGCCCGAACAATCTTAAAACCAAGACTCAAAAGGATCAAACTAATTCCACGCAATTAACTACAATCCAAAACAAATTCAACAGTATTTAAAGGAATATCTCAATAACCAGTAATGTGTAGTTCATATTATCCAGAGTGTGAATGAGTAGGAAAATATAATTCAAATCATGGGGAATGTCAAACAATTTAAACAGTTCCAAGAATTTCACAGAAGGTAAAATTAATGGAAACAGTTATTAAAACAAATATTATAAATAAATTTAAAATATTCAAGATAATAGATGAAAATATGAACACGATGAAGAGGAAAACTGAAGGTCTAAGAGTCCCAAAGAGACCTTCTCAAGATGAAAAATATAATAACTACAAAGAAAATATACTGGGCATGATTTACAAATCAGAGACTTTAGACAGAGGAAGTCAGTGAATATGCAGACACATTAAAAGAAATGATCCAAAATTTATAACTCAGAGGAAAGCTTAAAATACTGGACAAAATGAACAGAACATTAATGACATGTGGGTAAGTATCAAGTTGTATAATAGATAATACAACTGTAGGCACAAAAGGATAGTAAAGAGAAAGGATAGGAGAAAATATTTGAAGAAATAATGTATACAACTTGCTAAATTATATGAAAATTAAGAAGATATAGACTCAGAAACTCAGGCAGAAAAAATATTTTTTAAAATAATATTTTTCTCTTACATTCCCACTTTTGGTAATATTGTTACTTTTTCACATGCTACAAATCCCATAATACTTTGTTTTTATTTCAGACACAAAATTATCTTTTAAAAATTAAAAACTAATTAAAAAACAATAAATATGATAAACATATTCACCTGCAGTTACCATTTCTCACACTTTGCCTTCCTTTTTGAAAGCATTGTCTAGGCTGACAAATTTACATATTATCTTGGCATTTAAAAGAAGGCCTTCCCATTGTCTTATACTTTCCATTGCTTTTATGATAAACCAATGTAATTACTTATCAGTGTTCTATTGATTGATGACTTTTTTTCCTGTCTTTTTCTAAGATCATTTTTTAAATATTTTCTTTTTGACCTTTTCACTACAGTGTGTCTAGATGTAAGTATCTTTATGTTTATTCTATTCAGTATTCCTTGAGCTTCTTTTCCTGAAAGGTTAACATTTATCATAAAATTTGAAATATTTTTCAACCATTATTTCTTCAAAAATTTCCTTCCCCTATTTCTCCTCTATTTCTCAGATTTCAAATATATTCATAGTGGACTAACTGTTTTTTTTTTTGTTTTTTTTTGTTTTTCAAATAAATCACTGAGGTGTAGTTCATTTTCACAAGCTGTTTTTCCAGTTCTAGAATTTTAATTCTTTTTACATTTTTATTGCTCTCTGAAATTACCTGTTCAATTATTATGCTTATTTTCCCTTTATATCATTTAAATATTTAAAATAAGTGCTTTAAAGTCCATGTCTGCTAACACTAACATTTCTGTTATGGCATTTTATTTACTTATTTTTTTTGATTTGGATAATTCTTGAGTAACATTTTACACAGGTTTAACAATTTTTATTGTGTTTCAAACACTGTCAATGATACATTGATGAGTGTGGAGGTTTGTTGTTTTCTCTTTTTTTTTAAGTTTTGAGTTTTGTTTTTGAGTGCATTTAATTTATGATCAGATCAACCTGCCCCCCCCCCCTTTTTTTTTCTTTTTCCACTTTTTGAAGAGGTTTTACACTCCAGTACTCTTGCCTGGAAAATCTCATGGACAGAGGAGCTTGATAGGCTGCAGTCCATGGGGTCGCTAAGAGTCAGACACAACTGAGCGACTTCACTTTCACTTCTCACTTTCATGCATTGGAGAAGGAAATGGCAACCCACTCCAGTGTTCTTGCCTTTGAGAATCCCAGGGACGGGGAGCCTGGTGGGCTGCCATCTATGGAGTCGCACAGAATTGGACACGACTGAAGCGACTTAGCAGCATCAGCAGCAGTATGACACAGTTCAGGGCTAGAATAACTCTATTCAGAATACATGTCTTTTTGGAGGTCTCAATCAAATGTCAAGGTCTCTCTTTGCTATCTTATCAGACCTACATTTTCCAGTACTGTAGAAGCACTGGAATGTCTGTTTAGCTAATGATTACACTAGCTTTTCTCCACGATGCTTTACAAAAATTCTGCTTATATATATGACCTTAGTGTTCATCCAAAAGATTAATGCTGCTGCCATGACAATTTGGGGCCTCTCTGGTAGCTCAGTAGTAAAGAATTTGCCTGCCAATGCAGGAGATGTGAGTCCAATTCCTGAGTGAGAGGATCCGTAGGAGAGGAAATGGCAACCCACTCCAGTATTCTTGCCTAGATAACCCTATGGACATGGGTGCCTGGTGGCTACAGTCTAGGCAGTTTCAAAAGAGTTGGACATGACTTAGCAACTAAACAACAATGACAATTTGAGAGAGCTCTATATCTGTGTACCTCTGACTTTTCTGGGACTCTAACCACACCAAAGTGAACTCCTTTAGCAGCAGCAAATTTATATTTCTAATTTCTCAGTTCAGTGAGATCACCAAAATGCATTCCCCTGAATTGTGGTCCAAAATGTACATCCAGGGTGAAATCCTATGCAATCATGTGTACCACCCTTTTCTTAGGAATTATAATCCTCCACTGCCTATTGTAAAAAGCCTGAAATTCAAGCTTCCTATAATTTTTTCCAGGTTTATATAGGAGTTTATGTCAGGAAGCCTAGACTAATGTCCATTATTTCAAGATGGTCAGAGCAGAAGTCCACCTAAAAGCAATTTTAAACCATAGGACAGATTACTTATTTTCTTCTCACTTCAAAATTGAATTCCAACTTAACCTCCAGAATGAGACTGAATGTTACCTTTTCAAGCAAAGAAGATTTAAAAGAAAATACTTCAAAGGTGAGTTTACACAAGCCCCAGTCTTACATTCTACTTGATCATCAATCTCCCTACAACTGTTAGTGCTGATATTAACATCAGTTAGAGAATTTGGCTTTTCCAAATCTTCAAGCTCCAAATCAACACCCTGTCAGTCAATGTGGATTTCAGACTGCAGACTGAAAAGATCGCTCTTAGAAATGCTACATTTTCTTCTCTTTTCACTTTCCGATATGGTGGTGGTTTAGTCGCTAAGTCGTGTCCAACTCTTGTGACCCCATGAACTGGTCCCATGAGGCTCCTCTGTCCATGGAATTCTCCAGGCAAGAATACTGGGTAGGTTGCCATTTCCTTCTCCAGGGGATCTTCCAGACCCAGGAATCGAACCCCAGACTCCTAAACTGTAGGCAGACTTCTGCATTGCAGGTGGATTCTTTATTGGACTGAGCTATGAAGGAAGCCATATCTTATTTCAAAACAAGTTAATTCCATGTAATTAGAAAGGCCTAGGGCTCCCCAGTAGCTCAGTGGTAAAGAACCGGCCTGCATTGCAGGAGACCTGGGTTTGATCCCTGGGTCAGGAAGAGGCCCTGGAGGAGGAAATGGCAACCCACTCCAGTATTCCTGTTGGGAAAATCCCATGGTCAATGTAGCCTGGAGGGCTACAGTCCATGGAGTTGCTAAGAGTTGGACATGCCTGAGCGACTGAGCACAGAGGAAAGATAAGCTTAAATCATGTTTGACCAGACTTCTGGCTGTGTGATTGTCTTGGTTCCATTCTTCTATGTGTCAGCATCACTTCCTAGTTGACTTCCTTTATCGGGACAATAAGACTGCACCATATGCAAATGATGCCACTGTAATAGCAGAATGAAGAGAAATTAAAGAGCTTCTTGCTGAGAGTGAAAGAGGAGAGTGAAAAGCTGGCTTAAAACTCAACATTCAAAAAACTAAATCATGGCATCTGGTCCCATCACTTCATGGCAAATACATGGGGAAAAAGTGGAAATACTGACAGATTTTACTTTTATGGGCTCCAAATCATTGAGGACAATGACTGCAGCCATGAAATTAAAAGATGCTTGCTCCTTGGAATACAAACTATGACAAACCTAGAAAGCATATCAAACAATAGAGACATAACTTTGCAAACAAAGGTCCGTCTGGTCAAAGCTATTGGTTTGACAAGAACCAAAGCTACTGGTTCTTCCAGTAGTCAAGTATGGATGTGAGAGTTGGGCCATAAAGAAGGCTGAGCACCTTCAGAATTGATGCTTTCAAATTGTGATGCTGGAGAAGATTCTTGAGAGTCTCTTAGACAACAAGAAAATCAAGCCAATCAATCCTAAAGGAGATCATTCCATTCATTGGAATGACTGATGCTGAAGCTACCGTTTCAATACGTTGGCCGCTTGATGCAAAGAGCTAACTTGAGGACAGGTGGAGAAGGAGGTGACAGAGAATGAGATGGTTGGATGGCATCACTGACTCAATGGACATGAGTTTGGGCAAACTCTAGGAGATAGGGAAGAACAGGGAAGCCTGGAATGCTGCAGTCTATGGGGTTGCAAAGAGTCAGACACGACTTAGTGACAGAACAGCTAACAACAAGATCACATGCTCCAACATTAACCTAGATTCCCAAATAAGGCTGAGTGCTCTGGAAAAGAGAATAGCAGCTCAATGCTTAGGAGGCAACTGTTTATTACAGTTGTAGTCTGATCTTATTTCTTTAATGTTATATCATAATCATTTTCCAGTCTTCAAAAATTTTATTTATCATAGAGATAAAATAAACTGTACTTCATAAATTCTGTTGTGAAAACTAAATAATTTTCTGGAAGCTTCTTTTTTTTATCCTGACCATGTCACTGTGAACGAAGTTAAAGGAAGATAAGTATTACATACTCCAATTCACAGATAAAATAATTTTGTCATAATATCTTAAATGGTTAGGTCAAAGTCACAGAGAGACCAAATCAGTACAATGCCAGTTATCACACCAAAATTTCATGTATCAAACAATCCTCACACTAAAACAGCTATCTATGTATGGAAAGGATAAATTAATAATTTTATTCAGATTAGTTAAATTTCAAATAAAGACTTTTCAAGATTTTTCAAATGAAAAAAGATACTGTTAATCAAAGGGCACATAATAAAAATTCACTTGAATGTTTAAATTTTTAGTTTAAAATGTATTATACTCCAAACTTATAAAATCATTTGTCCTATTCTTGTGTTAATCTTTACCTATATATTATTATGTTCTTTCAGATACGTATTCACTCATTCCTCCAAAATTCTTTCTGTGTCGCTAATTTGATACTCAGTTCTTTTTCCCTCTTTGACCTCTTCTTTACTCTCTCCTTCCATTTCCTCTTTTCTCTCCTTATTCCCACCTATTACCTCACTGCCTCAAAGACATAATAAATAGGTGAGAGAAAAATACTGGAGCACTTAATGATTAACAAACTCAATCACAGTATCAAGTAAGTACATTACTATAGTTATATCCCAACCATATCCAACCTAACTTTTTTCCAAAACACTTCACAACATGCTATAATATGTGTTCTCAATTTTATAAATATTTCTTACATAAGTTTCATAACTTTAGTTCAGTTCAGTTCAGTCGCTCAGTAGTATCCAACTCTTTGCAACCCCATGAATTGCAGCACGCCAGGCCTCCCTGTCCATCACCAACTCCTGGAGTTCACTCAGACTCGAGTCCATTGAGTCAGTGATGCCATCCAGCCATCTCATCCTCTGTCGTCCCCTTCTCCTCCTGTCCCCAATCCCTCCCAGCATCAGAGTCTTTTCCAGTGAGTCAACTCTTCACGTGAGGTGGCCAAAGTACTGGAGCTTCAGCTTTAGCATCATTCCTTCCAAAGAATACCCAGGGCTGATCTCCTTTAGAATGGACTGGTTGGATCTCCTTGCAGTCCAAGGGACTCTCAAGAGTCTTCTCCAACACCACAGTTCAGAAGCATCAATTTTCGGCACTCAGCCTTATTCACAGTCCAGCTCTCATACTTATTCCTAAAAGTCAAAGAAAAAATAAATCAGATAGTTTATACAGAGGATTTATACAATGCCTGTACAAAGCAAACACCTAATAAACATTGCCTATCTTCAATGTGTTATAAGAAAAATACATATTCCTTAACTAATTATACCTGAAACAATAAAAAGAAAAAAAAAAAAACCTAGAATAGAAATTTCAACCAAAAAAAAAAAACCCTCACCCATTGAAAAGCTACACTGTTTCCTATTTCTAAGTGCTGTGTGGTCATTTTAGCTTGTGGATGGCACTATTTCTCACAACTTGTTTTCTGGGTTTTTTGTTTTTTTTTTCCACTACCAGGTCTATCCCTGTTTAGGAATTTTAGGTGGAAAAAAATCCAATGATTCCTGTGATTGGAGCTGTATGAGATACAATTGAGGACTGTGTGCAAGAAAGATTTGGTAATTACGAGAGTCTGAGAAATAATATTCCTAAACTATTATCAGCATTTTAAAAGAATGAGGTACTACTAGTCTTTTGAGCTCTTTGATTCATACCATTAGTTTATTCAAAGATAAGAATTGCTGAAAATTGCACAAGATAAAATGTTTTGCATTAGGCCAAAAACTTGGTAACCTGAAGTAAGATTAAAGAACTTTTCTCTAGGGGATCAAGTTGGATATATCCTGAAGTGTTTTCCTGGTCCTCTGAACTGTGACAGAGCCCTCTAGCTCAGCCTCCCACTGGGTTGCTGGTTACCATCCCCTCCCTCTGGGGCAGAATTAATTAGTGTCTCTGGGAAGCTCTTCCAAACTACTGTCCAAAGGACATACATAACAGTGGCCCCTCAAGCATAATCATCCTGTCAACCTTTTACCACCCCACAGCCCATTTACACAGCTGATGTTTTAACACTTATAGTCCTGCAGTAAATTTAGCACAGCAACATGCAAAGTGCTACTCTCCAGAGAGACCATATTTAATATTTTCCTTTGCAGATTAGTGGTCCTAAATTTACTTCTTCCTTCTTGCTATTTAGTATAGCCTTATATTTGGCATGCAACCTTAATAGAAATGTTTTCCTAAGCCTTTGAAATACAAACAGCATCAAAACAATTTCCAGGCAGGGCACCAAATGAGTGTCTGTTGAAATAGGGAATCACAGCTGTAAAGGGACTGAAGACTACTGCACACACACCATCCATCATATGTCTGTCTGAGGCACAGAAGCGGGGAGAGTTTGTCGCCTTTGCTGCTCCTGGGAGTACAGAGCCCATCAATCTAGCCATTTCAGTGATGTTCGCTATGCCTTTCACTCTCCACCCGCATTGGAGATCTGGAGCCTTTCTGCAGATGATCCCTGCCCTTCCATCTGCTTTGGCATCTGTGCTAGGAGCAGGAGCAAAGCCTCACAGCTGTGATTTCCCTTGCCCAAGCCTCCAGGACCAACTCTGCAGATGCTCTAAGCACAATATAATTGGTATATTCTTTCAACCACTGCTCACATATTCCTTTGAGTAATACAGGGACAAAAATAAAACCTATCAGAAGTAATCATGAAAAGAGAGGTTTCTTCTCTCTATCCAAAGAGCCACAACAAATTACTAAGGCAAACAATTTACCAAGATTTCTGCTAAGGATGATTCACATCACCGATAGTCTCCTGTGGAATGAGTAGAAAGAAACACTCTACAGTACTAAAGATACAAAAACAGCTACAATCAGAGCAACTCAATTTAGAATTTTTTTGTTCTACAATTCATTGTGTATGTGTGCACATTTACAGAAATAATACATGCATATCGTAGAAAGTTGGAAAAATGTGGACAATTATTTAAAAGAGGGATTGGAAAATTATAGCCTGTGGGACAAATTCAACCCATTGCCTATTATTTTATAAGCAAAGTTATACTGGAAAACAATGATACCCATTTTTTTTAAACCAGTTGCCATGTCTGTTTCCTGGCTACAGCCAGAGGGTTTCTTAGTTGTAACAGAGACAGGAGATAGCCATCAAAGCCTATAACATTTATCATCTGGCCCTTTAGAAGAAAAAATATTATCTATAATCTGATAACTCAGATATAATCACAGTTACAGCTTTACATAATGATTTCTCTCTTTAGGCCCTTAGGGAAGGGAAATACACCCTTTTCTGAAATCCCATTTTACTTCCTCTTTAAGAAGAAGAAATAATCAGATTGTAAGAAATAGACTTATGTATGTCTCCTAGTGAATAGAAAAGCCAGCAAATAGTAGGAGAATTAATCTTCCTTTTTCACATGGGCACTATCATCTCTACTGTTTCGCATCTTCCTTTGAGACTGTTCAGTGGTAAAGTCTAGATCTGGACTGAGACAGGGAGTGAAATAAGGATAAGAGGTTTATGGAAGCTTTCCGATAGGAAAGACTGACTGAGGGAAACTGGGTCTTATTCTGATTGGCAAGGCCAAGTTCAGTAAATCTTTAATCCAGTTTTCTGCAAGTGGATGGGGCTGTGTTTCCTTCCTGCTGTTTGGCTTGAGGCCAAACTGTCTACCTAAGCCTCCACCAGAGATTCCTAGACACTCACAGAGAAGTCTGACTCAGTTTCTTGTGGGGACACTGCTCCTTACTCCCTGCTCCTGGTATGCACAAGGTTTTGTTTGTGCCCTCCAAAAATCTGTTTCCCCAGTCCTGTGGAGGTTCTATAATCAAATCTCACTGGCTTCCAAAATCAAATTCACTGGGGGTTCTCAGTTGCTTTGCTGCGCTCCCAGGTTGGGACTTCTGTTGTGGGACCTAGAACTTTCTTAATAGTGCAAGAATTTCTTTGGTATAATTGTTCTGTGTGGTTTCTGGGTCATCTGCTCAGTGGCTCTGTGGTGAGGCTAATGGTAACCTCTTCTGAGAGGGCTCATGCCCCATGCTGTGCGACCAGGTCTACTGCAGCCAGAGCCCCTGTCCCCACAGCAGGCCACTGCTGACCCATGCCTCGGCAGGAGACACTCAAACACTCAAAGGCATGTCTGGCTCAGTCTCTGTGGAGCCTCTGGGTCCTGGTGCACACAAGGTTTTGGTTGAGCCCTCTGAATGTCTCTGTCAGGTATGGGGTTTGATCCTAAACATGATTTCACCCCTCCTGCTTCCCTGACACCTCAGTTGGTCAAGAATCTGCCTGTAATGCAGTAGATCTTGGTTCAATTCCTGAGGAAGGAAGATCCCCTGGAAAAGGGATAGGCTACCCACTCCAGTATTCTTGGGCTTCCCTTGTGGCTCAGCTGGTAAAGAATCCACCTGCAATGTGGGAGACATGGGTTTGGTCCCTGGGTTGGGAAGATTCCCTGGAGAAGAGAAGGGCTACCCACTCCAGTATTCTGGCCTGGAGAATTACGTAAACTATATAGTCCATGGGATCGCAAATAGTTGGACACGACTGAGTGACTTTCATTTTTCACTTTAACCATCTTGTTGGGCTTCTCCTTTGCCCTTGAACATGGGGTATCTTTTTTGTTTGTTTCAAACTACCACACAATTGCATGCTTAAAATTCTCCAAGCCAGGCTTCAAAATATGTGAACTGAGAACTTCCAGATGTTCAAGCTGGATTTAGAAAAGGCAGAGGAAGCACAGACCAAATTGCCAACATCCATTGGACCACAGAAAAAGCAAGAGAGTTTCAGAAAAACACCTACTTCTGCTTTATTGACTACACTGAAGATTTTGACTGTGTGGATCACAAACTGTGGAAAATACTTCAAGATATGGGAATACCAGACCACCTTACCTGCCTCCTGAGAAATCTGTGTGCAGGTCAAGAAGCAGCAGTTAGAACTGGACAAAGAACAATATACTGGTTCCAAATTGAGAAAGGAGTACATCAAGGCAGTATATTGTCATCCTGCTTATTTAAATTATATACAGAATACCTCATGCAAAATGCCAGGCTGGATGAAGCACAAGCTGGAATCAAGATTGCTGGGAGAAATATCAAAACCTCAGATATGCAGATAACACCACCCTTATGGCAGAGAGTGAAGAGGAACTAAAGAGCCACTTGATGAAAGTGAAAAAGGAGAGTAAAAAAGCTGGCTTAAAACTCAACATTCAAAAAAACTAAGATCGTGACATCTGGTCCTATCACTTCCTGGCAAATAGATGGGCAAACAATGGAAACACATACAGACTTTATTTTGGGGGACCCAAAAATGACTGCAGATAGTGACTGCAGCCATGAAATTAAAAGATGCTTGCTCCTTGAAAGAAAAGCTATGATAAAACTAGACAGCATATTAAAAAGCAGAAACATTACTTTGCCAATAAAGGTCCATCTAGTCAAAGCTACGGTTTTTCCAGTAGTCATGTATGGATGTGAAAGTTGGACTGTAAAGAAAGCTGAGCACCAGAAAATTGATGCTTTTGAACTGTGGTGATGGAGAAGACTCTTGAGAGTCTCTTGGACTGCAAGGAGATCCAGCCAGTCAATCCTAAAGAAAATCAGTCCTGAATCTTCATTGGAAGGACTGATGCTGAAACTGAAACTCCAATACTTTAGCCACCTGATGCAAATAATCAACTTGTTTGAAAAGACCATGATGCTGGGAAAGATTGCAGGTGGGAGGAGAAGGGGACGACAGAGGATGAGATTGTTGGGTGGCATCACTGACTCAATGGACATGAGTTTGAGCAAGTTTCAGGAGCTGATGATGGACAGGGAAGCCTGGTGTGTTGCAGTCCATAACACTGCAAAGTCAGACACGACTGAGCAACTGATCTGAAGTGAGAGAGTGAAAGCCTTCTACGTCTTCAGGCTAAGTAGTTTGCTTTGGCCTAGGCCAATAAGGAACACTTTAACTTGGAGTTGTGGACCTAAACCCAACATCACAGTTTGAATTCAAAGAATCAACTCAGTCGTATAGAAACATGCAGTTTTATTCCTAATAGAAAATGTCAAGTTAAAAAAAAAAATCCTCCTCACCCTTATGACACAAGCATCTTGAAATCAGCAATTAGTAACATGTATGTAATTTCCAATAATTTGATACTCATACTCATTTTTTGGTTCCCATTAGGAAGAAATTGCAAACATCTCTAAAAATCACTTCAGAGATGAGTATGGTTTGGTGTGGAACAATCTATTTCTAGTTATATATTTATACTAACTACTCATTCTAGTTGTAAAAGTAAACCTTTTCTAATACAATTGTCTTACTCATTTTTGTGTATCCTCCAGAAACTAGACAATCTTAGCAATCAATGAAATTATTCCTATCAGCTTTATGACTGAAGGGTAGCACACTGCTCTTTAATCAGCATACATTCAGTATACATTTGCTGGTAGTGAAAAAAAGCCTAATATTTTCCTGAAATGCAATCATACAAAAAATTTTTTTGCTTGTTTATTTTTCAGGATATATCTTTGACAACTGTTGTGTATATCACATGGAGGAATTTTCTCCCTCAATTATGTCCAACTCACATGAACACTTTTACAGAATAATCATTTTCCTCTTCTCATTAAGTGATATCAAGAAATAACTCAAAGCTTGGTTTGGTCTTCACCTGAACAACAAATTCACCATGTTGCCAAAATGATGATTTATTAAATTGAAAATGCAACATCTTACGCACTACAGAATGATGGACTTTTGTGCTACTGGTAGTAGTGTGCTATGCTTGCTGTGCTTTGTCACTCAGTCATGTTCAACTCTTTGCAACCCCAGGAACTGTAGCCTTCCAGGATCATTTGTCCAGGGGAATACTCCAGGCAAGAATACTGGAGTGGGTTGCCATGCCCTCTCCCAGGGTATCTTGCCAACCCAGGGATTGAACCCAGGCCTCCCACATTGCAGGTGGATTCTTTACTGACTGAGCCACCAGGGAAGCCCACTGGTAGTACTACTCTTGTCTTATTTCACTCACTGCCTAGTACTTTACCATTATTACCTAAATAGCTGGAATAATATATGTGCCAAAAGATCATGTTCCTAACACTATTGAAATATGTATAATTAATTACTAAATATCCATGACACCAGTAAAACACTACATCTGACAGAATAACTGTTTCATTTGTTTTTAAAAACACATGACTGTGGAACTGAGAAAACAGCTTATTAATGATAACAGATCAAGCTTAAGATGTGAAAATCCTGAAGGTTAGGCATAGAAAATACACAGAGAGGAAAGTATACTATTTACTCTTGGATTTATCCTCCTATATTTTTTCTGTTTATACTCATTAGTTATATGCACAGTCAGGCACAGCCTAAAAGAATTCTAGAAACTGGTAATTTTATTAAACCATTATTGCATAAGAATTTTTATAGAATTTTTCATTAAAGCTTTTGCATTCAAGATAAATAAAAGAGATTAAAGAATATTTTAAAACAGTAAAAGTAATATACAAATATTAAAAGACAGATTTTATTTTAAGAACACTTGTCTTTAGAGGAACAAATAAAACATTAGCACTCTAAGCATAATAGAGGAAAGAGGAACAGCGATCACTCCAATCCACACAACAGCCTCTAGCCTTCTCCCACTTCTCCTGGAATAATTCTCCACACATACAAAGGACAAAATGGAGCTGCCACAGTAATGGTTTGTTTAAGCACCATGAATGTGGTCTCCCATCAAGCATGGTTCAGGTCTTGCCCGTGCCTAAGATTTCCTTAGTCAGGAATCACCTGGAGAAGAAACACAGTTATACCAGCTAAGTGAAATGAGGCGAAGTAAGGTGTGGTTGGAATGTTGTTAAGAAAATCTCAATTAATCACAGGAAGAAGAAGAGAACTAGGAATTAGAAGTCAACTGGAACCAAAGTAGCAACTCTCAGGGTCTGTATGCTCTTTTTAAATTTTCTGCTTTTCTCTACATGTCTCTGCTTTATTCTCTTTTTCTCTACAAACCATCTTTTTTCTGATCTATTTTTTTATAGCCTGCAGACTGTGTCAGCCCTGGCTCATTTAAGTGCCCTGAAAACAATGAGCAGAGTAACTGTGCCTCAGATCCAAATTCCTAAGAAAGACTATTTAATCGGCTGCTTGCAAGACAAAGTGTAATCTCTTGTTGGAATAGCTGTGGTCAGGGACTTTAAGTCACTTGGTACCAGTGTTGTCCCTACTCAGGCTATCAGGACAATTTGAGCTAGGCTAAAAATTGACCTAGTTTCTACTAAAAGCATAGTAAAAAAAAAAAAAAAAAAAAAAAAAAAAAAAAAANCCTGGTGGGGGAGCTAAGAGTCACATGCCTCATGGCCCGAAAAGTAAAACAGAAGCCATATTGTAAAAAACTCGATTAAGACTAAAAAAAGACAAAAAATAAAAAAAACCAAATTTCAAAAAAAAAAAAAAAAAAAAAAAAAAAAAAAAAAAAAAAAAAAAACTACCTTAGATTCCACCAAGTTAGCCAGGGCTTCCATAATCCCAGTTCTAAGAGGACTAATCAGTCAGTCACTTCAGTTGCTCAGTCATGTCTGACTCTTTGTGACACCATGGACTGCAGGATGCCAGGCTTTCCTGTCCATCACCAATTCTCAGAGCTTGCCCAATTTCATGTCCATAGAGTTGATGATCCCATCCAACCATCTCATCCTCTGTGGCCCCTTCTCCTCCTACCTTCAATCTTTCCCAGCATCAGGGTCTTTCAAATAAGTCAATTATTTGCATGAGGTGGCCAAAGTATTAGAGTTTCAGCTTCAACATCAGTCCTTCCAATGAACACCCAGGACTGATCTCCTTTAGGATGGACTGGCTGGATCTCCTTGCAGTCCAAGGGACTCTCGAGAGTCTTCTCCAACACCACAGTTCAAAAGCATCAATTCTTCGGTGCTCAGCTTTCTTCACAGTCCAACTCCCACATCCATACATGACCACTGGAAAAACCATAGCTTTGACTAGATGGACCTTTGTTGGCAAAGTAATGTCTCTCTGCTTTTGAATATGCTCTCTAGGTTGGTCATAACTTTCCTTCCAAGGGGTAGTAGATGTAGGCAGAGATTAAAATGAGATCAGTGCATTTTATGTTATAGGCTATATTAAATTACATATTGTATGTATAACTATAATAGACATATGAGATCGTTTGGCATACCTCCCATCCAACCTGTGGTACTTATTTTATCAAGTGCTGGGACTATTCCAGATGTTCCTGTGCAGGTGGTTTTTTTGGTTGAGAATTACATTTAAATAGGTGGAACCAAATTGCAATTGGCTTCCCTGGTAGCTCAAGAGTAAAGAATCACCCTGCATTGTAGGAGACATGGGTTTGATCCCTGGGTTGGGAAGATCCCCTGGAGAAGGAAACAGCAACCCACTCCAGTATTCTTGCCTGGAGAATCCCATGGACAGAGGAGCCAGGCAGGCTACAGTCCATGGGGTCGCAAGAGTTGGACATGATTTAGTGACTAAACCACTACCACCAAGTTGTAATTATTCATTCTGGAAGGCTGTTTCTATTTAAGGTTTTCCTTCAGAACAGACTTGTGCTATAATAAATAGAACATAACAATGTATTAATTAAGAAAATAGTCCCAATTCTATCATGGTGCATCTTACTTTATAGAATGTGCCACATAATTATAGACACATAATTAATACAGATTAAATAAAGTCCTTTGGGATAAGTGAGGAAATTATTGTTCTATATCTGAACAAAATTGTCAAAGTGTAGCTTTCTTATTTTCATTTTTTTGTACATTATAACTTATGACCTAAGGAGAAAGGAGGCTGGAAACAGAAGCTAATTAAATAATAATTATAGAAAGTTGTATAAAACAAGAGAGACAAATAATAAAATGAAAACTCAGGGAAGAAGAGATGGAGTCCCTGTCAAGTTCTTCTGTGGAGTAGCAACTCCCACAGACAACAGCACTGAGGAACCAGCAGGGCTGCTCTTTGTTCCTGTGGTACCTTCTTTAGTGATTCAATTTCATAATATCAACATTGGCAAATAATATAAAATACATTTCCATGCTTCAAGTTTTTATGTATAAATTGACTTAATCACTATAACAACTGAGTTATTATATTCCAAAATTTATAGAATAAACACTGAAAATCAGAGGGTAAAGAACATCTTTAATGTTTTAAATGAGAAAGTGAAAGGGCAAGAACTTGTACCTACAACCTTTTGAAGTCAAACCAATATCTATGCATCATGGATTTTTCTCTGCTTTGCAACCTTATAAACCTAAGCAATAATGGGGGAGCTTGAGAGAGACATATTTATAGGCATATAAGCATTTATATCAATCTCAACAATCTAGCCTCAAGACAATGTCAGTCAAAAGAACACAGTTTGGAAATAAAAGTAATTCCAACAATTTAAAATCTTTACTTCCATTTTTCTAGTACAGTGAAGAAGACTTGAAAACCAAAGTGATACTTCTTTCAAATTTCTTTTTTTTTCTAATGAATGTTTTCATACTGCTATTGCATCAGAACTCCCAAAATCTCTACTACTTACAGAAGTCTTAACCCACACATATATTCTCCTCTTCCCTTTCTGTCTTTCCTTCTTATGCTGAATTTCCAAGCTCTGAAGAGTTTTTAATAAATTATCTTATTTAGTCATAACAATATTATAGCAAAATAAATATCAGCCTCAGAGAGGGTACTCGTCCAAAATTTCAGTTGTAAAAAATGACAAAGTAGCTGTATCTACTTACAAAAGCAGACTTTCCAGTATACCAAACTTCCAGTTTTATATACCAAGAAATCCTAGAAGCTACTTTAGAAATTCTGAATTTTTGATTTTCAGATATTTTCACTTCTGGATAATTGATATGATATGAATATCATATATGTATGGGCTAATGTAGCCCAAACAGAAGGAAAAAGAATTAGAATAACTAAAGATGCTGATTTTCATTATGAACATCACTGGAGGTTACACCAATATTTACATGAACTGAGATTGATAGCATCGAAAGAATAGACAGAAATCTCTCTATTTTATACATGAGTGACTGTGAGATTTCTGAAGTTTAATGTTAAGGCCACCAATTAAACAGGATCCTGAAGCTCCAGAATCTTGCTTAAGAAAAAATGGGTGGAGGATTTGGAGAAGATGGCGGAGGAATAGGACGGGGAGACCACTTTCGTCCCAGCAAATTCATCCAAAGAACATTTCAACGCGGAGGAAAATCTACAAAACAACTTCTGAATGCTGTCAGAGGTCGTCAGGCATCCAGAATAGCAGANTTGACCATGATGGCTACTCCATTTCTTCTGAGGGATTTCTGCCTGCAGTAGTAGATATAATGGTCATCTAATTTAAATTCACCCATTCCAGTCCATTTTAGTTCGCTGATTTCTAGAATATAGACTTTCACTCTTTCCATCTCCTGTTTGACCGCTTCCAGTTTGCCTTGATTCATGGACCTGACATGCCAGGTTCCTATGTAATATTGCTCTTTACAGCATTGCACTTTGCTTCTATCACCAGTCACATCCACAGCTGGGTATTGTTTTTGTTTTGGCTCCATCCCTTCATTCTTTCTGGAGTTATTTTTCCACTGACCTCCAGTAGCATAGTGGGCACCTACTGACCTGGGGAGTAGCTCTTTCAATATCCTACCATTTTGCCTTTTCATACTGTTCATGGGGTTCTCAAGACAAGAATACTGAAGTGGTTTGCCATTCCCTTCTCCAGTGGACCACATTCACTCCCTGTTTTTCTGCTGGTATTTCTTATACCAAAGTGTATCATTCCTTCTAATCCAAGTCACTCCTTGATCTTACTTTTCTTTCTCCTTCCCCACTGGCTTACAAATACCATCCCAGCATACCCCACAGTAGAAGTCATCTACTTTATGGTAATTTTGCATTTTGAGCCTTGAGTTCTTCACTTACTTAATAATAAAAGGAGACAAAATAGTGAGAAATAGCTCTTCAACTCTGAAATTTACAACTTTGCATTCTATACCCAATAAATTACTCCAAATGTTTCTTTTGAATTTGTGTCTTCTTGAAGTCATACACTTTCTACTCAATATTACAAACTCTTAGTCGTTAGGGAACTTTTTCTTCATCTTTGTACCTGGTGTTCTCTCCTTTCTCAAACATCAGTCTTTCTCCCATAACTAGAGTAATGCCTTATACCTAAGAGATACTCAAAGATTATCCAATTAAATTGAAGGGATTTTCCTTAGCCAGGGAGATTATATAACAATACTTCAAAAAAGAAGATCAGGAGGCTACTGAAATAATATAGGGCCAGGTCTGTAGTGATAAAGGAAAAATAGATTTTGGATATTTTGAATATAAGATATGAGAGAAGAAAGTGTGATTGCCATTAGAATATTCCATATATACTTCTTTTCTCCATTCTTCGGAGCATATTTTCTCTGTGATCAAGTGTTTGTTTGTTTGTTTGTTTTAATTCTGACCAATGAGAGGAAGCCCCTCATGGATTGAGCATCTTACTGTTGGTGGCCCTCAAGAGCAGCTTGTTTTATCTGTCAGGACAGAAGTTGAAAACATTTGAGATGGTGGCCCCTTCACTAAGTGAGTAAAGACCCCCCAGCTGACTCATGATGAATGTAGCATGGAATAGAGAAAAAGAAAAAAAAGAGAGAGAGAGAGAGAAAGGGAAGAAGGAAGAGTGTAGGGAGGAGAGAGAGAGAGAGAAAGAACTCTTCCTTGTTGAAAGCACAGAAACATGGAGAGTGATTCTTACAGCAGCAGAACTTAGTTATCCTTATTGATAATAATTTCCCTAGAAGTACAGTGTTGCTGTAATAAAACCTAAAATGCATGGTACTTGTTTTGACTAGCTGGGAAAAAAAAAAAAAAAAAACAGGATTTCATGCAAAGATGGGCTCAATAAAGGACAGATGATGTGGACCTAATAGAAGCAGAAGATATTAAGAAGAGGTGGCAAGAATACACAGAAGAACTGTAAAACAAAAGAGCTTCAAGACCAAGATAATCACGATGGTGTGNAAAAAAAAAAAAAAAAAACAGGAAAGAGTGATATTATATTGAAGAGTAGAAAGATGGTAGTTTATGTTGTACAAAAAGTACAGCATTTGGTTAAAATGTTAACTGTAGCAACTTGAAAGGAAGATAATATACTATAAGAACTTGTAACTTTAAAAGAAAAACAGCTTGTTAATATATGTGATGGCTGCTAATGGTGGCATTTGACAGGATATTACTAATACAAGAATAATTGGGGAAAATGATCAGTCTGTAAGCAAGAATGTAAAAGATTAGGATAGGTCCAAAACAGGGGGATTTCTAGCGCTGGAAAAAAGGGACTGCAAAAGAAAATAGTAATTTAAAAATTTATAAAATATGTTGGATGATAAAGGCCAATCAAATTTCACCCTGTGGTAAGGAGTAGACATTTTTTATAAATCTGCATGAATTAACAGGTTGAATTAATGTGGTATTGAAGAAATTCTAGCAGTTATACAAAATGCCCCCTGGAAAGACACTAAAAAATGACATTCTCTCACCCAAAATTTCTTTGGCTCAAGATAACTACATTTAAGTTGAGAAAGCAAATAACATAGATATGACAAAAAGAACCATAGCTTGGCTATTGGTGCATTTTACTTATTGGATTCAAAGAGATAAAAAACCAACTACATTTCTGGGTCTGATATTCTGAGGAAAAATAAAAAAAACACAAAACAAAAAAATCCCCTACAATCTGGATTAAAAGGGACTACAACTGCTTAAAAGCTAAAATGATCCATAGGGCCTTAAACTTCTACAAGTAGGAAGCAGGCAAAGAAACCTGCTCAGTCACCAACAAGAGCATATTCTCCATTGCTCTTTCAAATATAGACATGGGGGATAATGAGAAATAGGAAACCCCAGAGCCTGGAGCTAAGAACCATAAAGAATATGTAATTTGAGAGCTCCAGGAAGCTGGTTAAAGAATTTCATTAAGCAACATTCATTCCTAGGACAAGAGATCTTAAAATTTTTTGATCAGTGGGATTTCATACATTCAGCAGAGCAGTAAATTTGCTGTGTACCTCCAAATCTTTCTCTTTACTAATGGAAATATTTACTGTGATTCTTTAGCTGAATATTAGTTTTCTGATGGTATAAAACTTTTCTTTCTAGTTCATAGGACCCTGGATCTAGAGAAGCCGTATACAAATCTCTTTCAGAAAGAAGCATGTATAAACTAATGATCTCAGCTTTGACCCTGAAGGAACAAGTAATGTTTTTTTGTTATTTTTCTTGGAAAGGAAATAACTGATTTCATGTGCAAGAGGGAAGGTGAATCAAATGGTTGGCAGTAGGTAGAAGTATTATTAGTCATCTGTTACAATTTTCTACATTCACTAATTTCTTACCACTTCCAGACTGTAAGTATAATACCCTTCTTAATTTCTTTTAACAGTATATAAGGGGAAGCAGAGAAGAATAATGAGTTTTCACTAATGAGTTGTGAGTATAAGTAATGCATATTCTAGTGGCAATAATTCAGTCTTATTGTCAATAATTTAACAAGAAGGGTAAGACTTTAAAGCTCTCTTTTTGCCTCTGGCATGAAGATCATCAATTTTCAAATAAGTGGCTACTCAACTGTCTGGGTCCCTGAACGATTACAACACAGAGTCTCCCACTCAGGAGAAGGTGGTGTGAGAGTGAAAAGGTGTTGTGAGCAAAAGATTAATCTTTGTTATTTAAGCCACTAAGATTGCTTATTGGCTTATCACAGCATTGATATACCTATTCAGACCCATACAGGAAGCAACATTTCCATACTAGTATATGTTGCAGTAAACTGTGTTGTTGTAACTATGTCAAAATTATATTATTTTTGTTACTGCTAATAGATAGTTCAGTTAATTAAATGAGTGTAAATAAAGTATTAATTTCTTAAGATATTTTAAAAGTTTTACTTAAATTTGTATTTAAGTTAAATGTTTTTAAATGTTTGTATTTAAATGTTTTCCTGAGCGTCTCTTTCTTAAAAAAACAAAGTGAAATGATGAACTGACAAAATAACTACTAACTGTGAAGAAGGCTGAGTGCTGAAGAATTGATGCTTTTGAACTGTGGTGTTGGAGAAGACTCTTGAAAGTCCCTTGGACTGCAAGGAGATCACCAGTCCATTCTGAAGGAGATCAACCCTGGGATTTCTTTGGAAGGAATGATGCTAAAACTGAAGCTCCAGTACTTTGGCCACCTAATGTGAAGAGTCGACTCACTGGAAAAGACTCTGATGCTGGGAGGGATTGGGGGAAGGAGGAGAAGGGTCGACAGAGGATGAGATGGCTGGCTGGCATCACTGACTCGATGGATGTGAGTCTGAGTGAACTCCAGGAGATGGTGATGGACAGGGAGGCCTGGTGTGCTGCGATTCATGGGGTCGCAAAGAGTCAGACACGACTGAATGACTGAACTGAACTGAACTGAACCCATGTTAACCAGATAGGTATCTGATCACTTTATTATAAAAGAAACTTTTTTTGAGTGATTCAATAATGTTAGAGTAATTTCCTTTGGAACTGTCATAAGCTTAGACTGACGTGCAGTATTTTTTGCTTTCAAAATACTAAACATATTATAAGTATGTTTCATATTATACATATGTTTTAAGATTTAAAACATAATGGGAAACGCTAGTGAAATCAAAGATAGATCAACATGACCGCAGATTTTAGGTATTCCCAGGACTTAGGATCATGCATTTATTTCAATAAATACCATTACTAGAAGGAAACTGATGAAACTACAAAGACTAAAACCCTTTGGGGCAGCCAAAATTATTTGAGTCTCTTAAAAACAATGTTTCCTAACACTATTTCTCTTATCCTAGTGAAAGATGACAGCTTCTTCTCGTTCCCTAGGGCATATTTCAAATTCTATGTTTGGAGATCTAACTTTTAAAGCCTATGATCCAGAATCCAGCAATGCATCTTTTTCGTTCAATCCAGTTTCAGGCAATGGGTAGATAATGAATTTGACAGGATTGATTTTTTTTTTTCCTTTAGATCATAATGTTCACTCTTCAGTGAGACTATCAGGTAGTTTATTTGAAGGTTTAGGTAAAGCAAAGCTTTTTTTAATTACTTGGATTTCTTAACTGGCCATTATTAAGTGGTCAGAATTTAAAAGATTAACATAGTTTAGTCAGCTAAAATGTCTTTGGACACAATCAGAAATCATTCAGTGCCATTAGACTGTTCATAAAAATAGTCCAAACAAAGCAATTAAACCATTATTCCTCCTTCTAAATATTTGGTTTCATAGCCCCACTGCCTCTGCTCTATAACTAAGGAATCTTTTCCATACGTTTCACTGGAGCTGTTCTATCATGTTTTTCTTACAAAAGACCACTATTATCTAGATAAGATATGAAACACTATCCTCTACAATCCTCTATCACCTAGTCCTTTCTCCTAAGGATATCTTGATTCTTTCAATTACTTGAAAAAGGACAATGATAATGAGTTAGCCTTCAAGTCAGACAGGCCTTGAAAAGTTCATCAATTTCCCAGTCTCTTTCTTCTGTTAAGTGGTCATATGGGCATTATTCCATGTACCACAGGTGTGGCCATATGACTTCTAACGAAGTGATACATATGACACAGTAGGCATATAGCATAGTGATAAGCGTTCATCAAATGACAAATGTGATTAGCTAAACATGGGATAAAAAACAATACAGGAAGGTTAAAGGGTGATAAATTTGTATCATCATCATCATAAGTAACACCTTGAACTTTTGGTTGTTAAGTTTTCTGAGAACAAGGAGCACAGTTAGTAACAAATCTGGGTGTTTAATTTCATGTCTTGTACAAAGTAGGTACTTAATAAATATATGGACAAGTGACTGAGTATTCACAAATATGGAACTGAAATTTATGTCCATCTTCCATTTTTCTTGCCAGTTTTTGTATGGGCATGTCACTTTTACCTTAACTCTATGGATTTCATAAAAGTTTGGTGTGGGTGCAAATAGGAAGGTGCACATATGAGAGAAGGATTTGATTGCTTACTTTGGAGCTCTGTTTTTATTTGTTGGCTATGTAGTGGTGGACAGCACAAAATATTTTCTCATATTTAGAAGTTAGTCACACCACAATCCAAAGTTTAGGGCTTCTAAATTTATTCTCAGTTGGCAAAAAGAATATTTTCATTTTTCAAAAGAACTTGAAATGCTCAAACAGTTGCAAAACAACTCTTGGAAGGAAGATTTTAATGAGTCAAATGTAAATATATGTAAATAAATTAAACCCACACAAATTAACTTTCCATGCAAGTGCTTACAATTAAGAGAAAAGTGTCTGAAAAGAGAAATTCTGGTTTTGCTTAGATTTAGTTAGCCAAGAGAATAAATTATGTCCAAGATTATACTGAACCTATTATGTGGAAACTTAGAAATATCACTCATTTCCTTGGGCGTCCACTCAGAGTGTAGTTTCCAAGCTAAGGATAAATCCAAACTTCAGAGGTTCCAATCCATGTTCTAGATTTTCTTCTCCCAGCTTGCTGCAGCAGCATGAGAGAACAACATAATCAAGAAAGCAAATCTGAGGCAGTCCTAAGATGGCAGAGGAATAGGACGAGGAGACCACTTTCTCCCCCACAAGTTCATTGAAAGAACATTTGAACACCAAGCAAATTCCACAAAACAACTTCTGAATGCTAATAGAGGACATCAGGCACCCAGAAAGGCAGCCTATTGTCTTCGAAAGGAGGTTGGACAAAATATAAAAGATAAAAAAAGAGACAAAAAAGGTAGGGACAGAGATCCATCCCAGGAAAGGAGTCTTAAAAAAGAGAAAAATTTTCAAACACCAGGAAACACTCTCTCCGGTGGGTCTGTGACGAGTTTGGAATCTCAGAGGGCAAAATAACTGGGAGGAAAAATAAATAAATAATTAAAACCCACAGATTACATGCCTAACAGCAACTCCCAGTAGAGCAGCAGCCCAGATGCTCACATCCCCCACTAGCAAGCAGGGGCTGGACAGAGAGGCACAGTCTGCATTGCTTAGGGTAAGGATCAGGCCTGAATGTTCCAAGGGCAATCTGAGGGAACTAGCTTGAGATAGCAACCCATACTGTGGGAGAGCTATCCAGTGAAAAGCCCTAACCTAAGACACCGCCAGGCCCTCTCACAGAACAAAGGACTGAGCAGAGCTAGCTGGCTGGGGACCAGTCCATCCCCCACCAGATACAGGCGGGCAAGGGCAGCCAGAGTCAGAAGGGGGAAATTGTGGCCCCAGAGAGGCATCCTATACCAAACTGCAAGCAGACGTCATTGCTAACCAAGACTTCTTGGGATTCTAGACAGTGAACATCCACCAGGAGCGTCGCAGCCAGAGATTATCTTCCCAGAAGAGACACATGGCACACCTGAGAAGGCGCACCCATTGTACACCCAGAAAACCGAGTGGCTGGGATAGGGGAGGCAATAAGTTGCAGCCTTCAACTAGGGCAACTGTTGTCACCAAGCACCTGGTCACCTGAGCTGCTCGGACCTGGGACGGGCACAAAAGGCAGGCTCAACCAAGTCTGCACCTTTGTGGAATACCTGAGAACCTGAACTTGAGTGTCTTAGACCTGGGGAGTGCATGCAACCCAGGGAGAGCATCAGACAGCTTCTGACAGAGCAACCTAGCACCTGAGAAGTATAGACTGTGAAAGCACACACGCTGTGAGCAGAGTCAAACCCAGTGTGGCTGAATCACTGTGAGCACACACCAGTGATATTTGTTTGCAGTGTTCTTCCCTCCCCACAACACGACTGAACAAGTGAGCATAAAAAAGTGACCACCACCGCTCCCCTTGTATCAGGGCAGAAATTAGACACTGAAGAGACCAACAAACAGAAGAAGCTAAAATAAACAGAGGGAACTGCTTTGGAAGTGACAGGCACAATAGGTTAAAACCCTATAGTTAGCATCGACTACATAGGAAGGGGCCTATAGACCTTGAGAAGTACAAGCTGGACCAAGGAATCATCTGAAAATGAATTGACCCCACACTGTCTGCAACAGCTCCAGAGAAAGTCCTAGATATATTTTACTATTATCATTTTTAANCAGGCACAATAGGTTAAAACCCTATAGTTAGCATCGACTACATAGGAAGGGGCCTATAGACCTTGAGAAGTACAAGCTGGACCAAGGAATCATCTGAAAATGAATTGACCCCACACTGTCTGCAACAGCTCCAGAGAAAGTCCTAGATATATTTTACTATTATCATTTTTAAAACTAAAAATTTTTTTTTACATTTTTCAGTTCAGTTCAGTCGCTCAGTCATGTCCGACTCTTTGCGGCCCCATGAATCGCAGCACGTCAGGCCTCCCTGTCCATCACTAACTCCCAGAGTTCACTCAGACTCACGTCCATTGAGTCAGTGATGCCATCCAGCCATCTCATCCTCTGTCATCCCCTTTTCCTGCTGCCCCNAATGAGTATATTACCCAAAGCAATCTATAGATTCAATGCAATCCCTATCAAGCTACCAACGGTATTTTTTACAGAGCTATAACAAATAGTTTCACAATTTGTATGGAAATACAAAAAACCTCGAATAGCTAAAGCAATCTTGAGGAAGAATGTAACTGGAGGAATGAACCCGCCTGACTGCAGTCTCTACTACAAAGCCATAATCATCAAGACAGTATGGTACTGGCACAAAGACAGAAACATAGCTCAATGGAACAAAATAGAAAGACCAGAGATAAATCCACGCACTTTTGGACACCTTATCTTGGACAAAAGAGGCAAGAATTTACAGTGGATTAAAGACAATCTCTTTAACAAGTGGTGCTGGGAAAACTGATCAGCCACTTGTAAAAGAATGAAACTAGAACACTTTCTAACACCATACACAAAAATAAACTTAAATGGATTAAAGATCTAAACATAAGACCAGGAACTATAAAACTCCTAGAGGAAAACATAGGCAAAACACCCTCCAACATAAACCATAGCAGGATCCTCTATGACCCACCTCCCAGAATACTGGAAATAAAAGCAAAAATAAACAAAAGAGACCTAATTAAAATTAAAATTTTTGCACAAGAAAGGAAACGATAAGCAAAGTGAAAAGACAGCCTTCAGAACTGGAGAAAATAATAGCAAATGAAGCAACTGACAAAGAATTAATCTCAAAAATATACAAGCAATTCCTGTGGCTTAATTCCAGAAAAATAAACGACCCAATCAAAAAGTGAGCCAGAGAACTAAACAGAAAGAAGACATACAGATGGCTAACAAACATGTTAAAAGGTGTTCAACATCACTCATTATCAGAGAAATACAAATCAAAACCACAATGAGGTACCATTTCATGCCAGTCAGAATGGCTGCTATCCAAAGTCTACAAGCAATAAATGCTGGAGAGGGTGTGGAGAAAAGGGAACCCTCTTACACTGTTGGTGGGAATGCAAACTAGTACAGCCACTATGGATAACCGTGTGGAGATTCCTTAAAAAAACTGGAAATAGAACTCCATATGACCCAGCAATCCCACTGCTGGGCATACACACTGAGGAAACCAGAACTGAAAGAGACACATGTACCCCAATGTTCATTGCAGCAGTGTTTATAATAGCCAGGACATGGAAGCAACCTAGATGTCCATCAGCAGAAGAATGGATAAGAAAACTGTGGTACATATACACAGTGGAGTATTACTTAGCCATTAAAAAGAATACATTTGAATCAGTTCTAATGAGGTGGATGAAACTGGAGCTTATTATACAGAGTGAAGTAAGCCAAAAAGAAAAACACCAATACAGTATAATAATGCATATATATGGAATTTAGAAAGATGATAATGATAACTCTGTATGCGAGACAGCAAGAGACACAGATGTATAGAACAGACTTTTGGACTCTGTGTGAGAGGGCGAGGGCGGGATGATATGGGAGAATGGCATTGAAACATGTAAATTATCATGTGTGAAATGAATTGCCAGTCAAGGTTTGATGCATTGATACAGGATGCTTGGGGCTGGTGCACTGGGATGATCCAGAAGGATGGGATGGGAAGGGAGGTGGGAGGAGGGTTCAGGATGGGGAACACATGTACACCCATGGTGGATTCATGTCAATGTATGGCAACACCAATACAATATTGTGAAGTAAATACATAAATAAAACAGATTAAAAAAAAAGAATGTACTTTAGGTCAACTATAAAACTGGAACACATACAGTAGATTTAAGGATTATATGGCTGTAATTTTATGAAGTTAACAACTTCACCACAATTATATAAGAGAATATTCTATTTTTAGGAAATATACAACAAAATGTTTGGGGTAAAGGGCCATGATGTGTTCAATCAATTGATTCAGATAAAAGTGTGTGTACACATGGGGAGAGAAAGAGAGAGAGCACAGTGTTAAAGAAAAGGTATGTGGATGTTTTTGTATTTGTATTTTTATCTTTTATTTGTATTTGTATTTTATTTGTATATTTTTGGGTAAATTCAAAATTATTTCTAAATAAAATTTAGAAAACTTAAAAAAATGAAAGCTAATTCTAAGAGGTAAAATCAGAAAGCTTATGTATAATCTTAACCCTCTCTCTCCTCCAACTTACTACTATATATTCCTAATATTTGTAGGTACCTCAGCTTTAGACAATCCATCCTCAAGTAACCAACAATAGTCTGTTCTTTATTTCTATCTTAACATAGAGATCAATTTTTAATAATTGAATCCCCAAAACTATCACCCTGCCTGCAGATTTCTTCTTAAAACTCACTTCGCTTTTGTCTATCCTCACTTTGAGATTTCTAAGAATCTCCTTCCTAAACTAAATCTAAACTCAGACTACATTTAAAAAATCCCCATGAAAGACAGTTCTTCATAAGAGTTAATGCTTTGCATGCAATAGTTAACAAAATCAGTAGGGAGAAACAAACCTAAGGCTCCTTCTTCATACAGATATTTGGGTCATAGCAGCATCTAGGAGCTGCCACAGTTTGAAAACACAAATGATGGTATCAATATCATCAACACCAAGAAGAGACAATATTTCTATTTACTAGATAATCCCCATGACTTTCTCTCTCTTAGGTGGCCTAAAGGCACTCTCCCTCTGCAGGTTTCATTAATACTGGTGATTAGGCATTAATATTGGTTAGGCAAACTAATGTAAAAAAGTGTATGAGTTCCCAAAGTTCAAAGCTCAATTTTATTTACCAAAACACTTTATACAATGTGAATCAAATGCTCTCTGCTCCCTCCCCCAGCTTCTCTATAGAAGTGGAAATCAGGATGGGTACAGGGTCCTGCTCCTGCATCACTTCCACTAAGTATCTAACCACACTATAGTCAAGCATACCTCTCCATGGGATGAGAGCTTAGGAGTCCTGATGACTCTTTGCTTCCTCAGTAAACCATACTTCACACTTCAGTGGTGTCTGTCCCCTCTCTTCTGGTTCTGCAAATACTTTTCCCATAAAGATCACCAAGAGTAACATCCCATCTAATGAAAAAGCTACCCACAGCATCTTCAACAGATTTATCATATCTTCAGTGACTTTGTATTTTCTGTTCATTCATTATAAACAAATTATTAAGCACCCACAAATGCTTAGTAAGGCCATGGATTAGTACTTAGCATGCAGTACTATAGCATTCAAAATCCTCCGTGACAATCTACATTTTTCAGCTTCATCTCTCACTAGTGAAGAGAAACCAACACATACAAACATCTATTATAATCCAGGTGCCATTTGTTAATATTATATAATACTTAGTTTTATCATCTTAGTATTACTATTCTTGTAAGCTGATTCTCAGTATCTGCTTTTTTTTTTTCAACCCAAATGGCCAAAATAAAAACAAAACATAAAAACCTCTAAGGTTTTAAAGGTAATTTTCCTTATGTGTTATCACTTACCCAGTAAGTGTCAAAACAGAATTCAGATACAGGTTTGTCTCCTTACAGTGCCCATGAGCTTCCTACTATACTATGTAGTGCCTATGCCTGACATAGAGGAGGTATTTGATATTTTTAAATAAGTGGATGAATAAATAAATGAAATAAAAAAGGAATTTTCCCATTTTAAAATTGCTTTTGATCTGAGGTCTTTGGAAAATTCTACATTACTTTCTGTATAAAAGAAATTATAGTAAACATATGTTCTCCAACAATTTCTGAGACATATATTTAAAGATCATTTTTCTCTAGTATTTTGGTGATCTCAGAAATTGTTTTCAAATTACCCTGTGTTCCCATCTTATTCCTTTAATAAATGGATTGCCAACTACCACAAAACATTAGCTTCAAAGCGAATCAAAATGCTGCTTGACTCACAGGTTGACTGAGCTGCAGAAGTGTGAAGGCAATTTGAGGCCACTGATGAATTTTATTTACTGACTTAAGGGAAAAAAATCATCACTTAATTTATAAGGCCTGACCTAGATGAAAGCCCCAAGAGCCAGACTCTTACTTGAGAATGCACATCGGTGTCTTCAAATTCGATTACTGTGATTTTCCAAGACATAACCACGGCTCCCAGCAAAGTGTCCAGCCACTGGAAACACAATCAATCATGCCAGGCATCATAAGCTTAATGCAAGCACCCTGAGTGCATCATAGAGAGACAAGGAGAAAACAGCAAGGAAAAAAAAAAAAGAGGTAAAGCCTTTCTAAGTAAACATAATTCACACACAGAATTTCAAATGCTCTTCTCCTACTCAGTAGAAGATTTCTCACTGAAGATAAATAGTGGAGATTTGATACCTGAGTAAATCTCCTCTAGAGATATCCTTTGACAAAATAAGAGGCTAAACAAAGGGAAAAATCCAAGACATACCTTCTCATATTGGCAAATAAATAATATAGTCAGTACCTTAACCATTCCCCCTCACAGATGTAAAGCACCTTCAAGAGCATTATCCTACAAGTAAACAGATTAAGTAAATAACTTGTCTGTAGTCGCAGGACTCTATGGAAACATAGCTGGAACTCAAATCGAAGTCTCTGGCTAATCGATCAAAACTTGATTCCTTTATCATGCAAGGTCCTAGGATACACAAAGTACTGTACTAGCTTGGAATGAGTACAGTGAGAAAACTGTAAATTTCCTGCTGTCAATGAGCCTATACCTAAAATGATAGACCCTTAGATCTGGAAGGCATTGACAGATGATATACTTCAGACCTTTGATATTTTGTTGATGAAGAAACTAAGGTCACATAAATTACAAGATTTATTTAAAGTTACACAGGCTCCTTCTAAATGTCTGATGTAAAATTCAGTTGTTCTAGCTAACCTTCACTCTTTTTTCCCCACTTCACCATAATAAGTCATTTTCCTAGACTCAAGGCAAATCTGAGGTGTGGATGTATCTTCTGAGTGATGCTAAGGAGTACTGCTCAACCCACATACACTTTGATTTACAGGAAGGCTAAAGAGCCTCCTGGATGAAAAATGCAGTCACATCCTCAGCTAGATCTTGATATCACTGTGATCTGACAGAAAGGATGTGCAGCCAAAGAAGCCAAATTGCCAGTGGAGACTGAAGAATGTTTCTTCTCTACCATCCCAAATCAATATCTTACGTGAAGAAGGTTCCAAGCACAATGACCCAAACTGAGTAGAAGGCTTACATGTAGAGGGTGAAGCACTTCAAAAGTGAGCAGTGGCTAAGATTCGTTGCAGAATGTGTTTCATGCCCTAAGGATCTCCCAAATTACTTGAGAGAACATGGAGCTCTGAAAAGGAGACTGAGCTCCTGTTATTACACAGTTCAGTTCAGTTCAGTCACTCAGTTGTGTCCAACTCTTTGCGATCCCATGAAGTGCAGCATGCCAAGCTTNCCATTTTAAAATTGCTTTTGATCTGAGGTCTTTGGAAAATTCTACATTACTTTCTGTATAAAAGAAATTATAGTAAACATATGTTCTCCAACAATTTCTGAGACATATATTTAAAGATCATTTTTCTCTAGTATTTTGGTGATCTCAGAAATTGTTTTCAAATTACCCTGTGTTCCCATCTTATTCCTTTAATAAATGGATTGCCAACTACCACAAAACATTAGCTTCAAAGCGAATCAAAATGCTGCTTGACTCACAGGTTGACTGAGCTGCAGAAGTGTGAAGGCAATTTGAGGCCACTGATGAATTTTATTTACTGACTTAAGGGAAAAAAATCATCACTTAATTTATAAGGCCTGACCTAGATGAAAGCCCCAAGAGCCAGACTCTTACTTGAGAATGCACATCGGTGTCTTCAAATTCGATTACTGTGATTTTCCAAGACATAACCACGGCTCCCAGCAAAGTGTCCAGCCACTGGAAACACAATCAATCATGCCAGGCATCATAAGCTTAATGCAAGCACCCTGAGTGCATCATAGAGAGACAAGGAGAAAACAGCAAGGAAAAAAAAAAAAGAGGTAAAGCCTTTCTAAGTAAACATAATTCACACACAGAATTTCAAATGCTCTTCTCCTACTCAGTAGAAGATTTCTCACTGAAGATAAATAGTGGAGATTTGATACCTGAGTAAATCTCCTCTAGAGATATCCTTTGACAAAATAAGAGGCTAAACAAAGGGAAAAATCCAAGACATACCTTCTCATATTGGCAAATAAATAATATAGTCAGTACCTTAACCATTCCCCCTCACAGATGTAAAGCACCTTCAAGAGCATTATCCTACAAGTAAACAGATTAAGTAAATAACTTGTCTGTAGTCGCAGGACTCTATGGAAACATAGCTGGAACTCAAATCGAAGTCTCTGGCTAATCGATCAAAACTTGATTCCTTTATCATGCAAGGTCCTAGGATACACAAAGTACTGTACTAGCTTGGAATGAGTACAGTGAGAAAACTGTAAATTTCCTGCTGTCAATGAGCCTATACCTAAAATGATAGACCCTTAGATCTGGAAGGCATTGACAGATGATATACTTCAGACCTTTGATATTTTGTTGATGAAGAAACTAAGGTCACATAAATTACAAGATTTATTTAAAGTTACACAGGCTCCTTCTAAATGTCTGATGTAAAATTCAGTTGTTCTAGCTAACCTTCACTCTTTTTTCCCCACTTCACCATAATAAGTCATTTTCCTAGACTCAAGGCAAATCTGAGGTGTGGATGTATCTTCTGAGTGATGCTAAGGAGTACTGCTCAACCCACATACACTTTGATTTACAGGAAGGCTAAAGAGCCTCCTGGATGAAAAATGCAGTCACATCCTCAGCTAGATCTTGATATCACTGTGATCTGACAGAAAGGATGTGCAGCCAAAGAAGCCAAATTGCCAGTGGAGACTGAAGAATGTTTCTTCTCTACCATCCCAAATCAATATCTTACGTGAAGAAGGTTCCAAGCACAATGACCCAAACTGAGTAGAAGGCTTACATGTAGAGGGTGAAGCACTTCAAAAGTGAGCAGTGGCTAAGATTCGTTGCAGAATGTGTTTCATGCCCTAAGGATCTCCCAAATTACTTGAGAGAACATGGAGCTCTGAAAAGGAGACTGAGCTCCTGTTATTACACAGTTCAGTTCAGTTCAGTCACTCAGTTGTGTCCAACTCTTTGCGATCCCATGAAGTGCAGCATGCCAAGCTTCCCTGTCCATCACCAACTCCCAGAGTTCACCCAAACCCATGTCCATTGAGTCGGTGATGCCATCCAACTGTCTCATTCCCTGTCGTCCCCTTCTCCTCCTGCCCTCAATCTTTCCCAGCACCAGGGTCTTTTCAAATAAGTCAGCTCTTCGCATCAGATAGCCAAAGTATTGGAGTTTCAGCTTCAACAAAGAATGGCCAATAAAATTCAAATGATATTAGCATGACCTTATTAGTACCCTCAAACTATTAATCCTTGAGTAACTTCAGTTTACTTTTCTAAAAAAAAAAAAAAAATCTAAAATAAGACCAGAATATACTGGCTCCAGAAACTTGGTATCATGGAATTATGGAGTGGTTTCATTGGGACTTGTCTGGTGGCTCAGACGGTAAAGCATCTACCTACAATGCGGGAGACCGGGGATCAAACCCTGGGTTGTGAAGATCTCCTGGAGAAGGAAATGGCAACCCACTCCAGTATTCTTGCCTGGAAAACCCTATAGACGGAGGAGCCTGGTAGGCTACGGTCCATAGGGTGGCAAAGAGTCGGACACGACTGAGGAACTCCACTTTCACTTTCATTGTGAGCAGAGCTGATCAAGGCTACAAATATTAGAAAGACCAGTTCATAGACTAAGAGTGGTAAAATTAAAGAGCAAGGCCTAATAATGGAACTCCATAGCTTCAATACTTCTTTTGAATTCTTGGTTGTATTAGTGAATTCTGACTTTTCACTCAGACTGGTAAAACACCTTAAATCTTTTACGATGTCATATATAGGCCTTTTTCTTAAAGCATTACATCACACATAATTTCTAAAGCAAATTTAAATATCAAGACTTCTTCTGAGATGATTAGAGAATCTCTGGGGAATACAAACTAGGTCTGGAAATCGAATGAGATACATGAGTTAAATACTACTTGGTGAGTTATCTATTTGTAGTCTATTGCTTTAACACTATTTTTAAGAGATAACTCTATACAGTGGTAGGAAATAATTTTATAACTGAAGAAAATATTGGAGATAATTAACGCTTTTATTTTCTATCTGGAGTGGGTACCAGAATCGTACATGAAACTCTAGAAGTGTCTATAGGGCACCAGGTCCATGGTACCTGATTTACAAAAGCCTCAATGATGATTTTGACATGCATCTCTGGTTGAGTAGCCCTTATTGAATCTGTCCTCCTCTAAGCATACCCGTCATAGCAAATGAGTAACCAGACAAAGCTTGAAATACTTTAAATGTATGTAAACTCATTTTTGCACAGCTCCAATTATTTGAGGATTTTTCTATATGTTAATTAATGTTCTATTTCCATGTATTTGCTAGCTATGAATCATGGATTAAGACCAATATAGAAACAGTCTATTCCCTCCACTTCAAGTCATCCCAACTTTTAAATTTTGCATAAAAGAATACTATAACTTGCAAAAGTAATGTGACTAATGTCAGAACTGTAATTAGGACTCAGGCCTTCAAATCTTAGTCCATTGTTTCATCCACTATGCAGGCTGAATTCTAAATTTCCTCTCATCATTAAAATGCTACAAGTTTTCCTATTTATCAAGGCTGTAATTTTCAACCCTATCAGACTCAATGCACCTTTGTACATGATATTTTTACTCTCTTAAAATGAAATTCATAGATAATATAATCTGTCTACATACATACCATTTTTCAAAATAAAATTATGCAATAAATTAATATATTTTATAATGTTATATATTTCAATATAAATGTTGAAATTAGTAGACTCAGTGGGAAGCTACAGATGCACAGTGACTTAGGTGCATGCAATGTCACGAGTAGCACTTCAAAGAGTGACATGCTTTTTTTAAATGATTACTAATTCCAGGCAAAAAAAAACAAAACAAAACACAACTTTCCCCAATTTTCACAATAGTAGAATTCCTGAAAGTCACTTATCTTTCAACTATGCAAAATTATTTTGCATTTATTCATAAAGTGGTTTTATTTCTCAAATAAAAATTACATATGGAACATTCTGAAGTTGTGAGGAAAGTGAAATCACTCAGTTGTGTCCAACTCTTTGCAACCTCATGGACTGTAGCCTACCAGGCTCCTCCATCCATGGGATTTTCCAGGCAAGAGTACTGGAGTAGATTGCCATTTCCTCCTCCAACTTGAAAAAGTTGTGAGGGAAGAAATACAATTTATCATTTTTGGCTCTTAAGCGTTAAAGGTACATGGCATCCCAAGAGCTACCCACTAAATGCCAGTAGTGTGATCTCTAATAATTAGAATAATCAATGTTGCCCCAACAAATTTTTAAGGGAAAGGAACTACTCCCATAGAAAACCACAGTATGAGTAATTATTATAAGACATACAAAAGATCTCCTAATACTGATTCTATGTAAACATATCAATACTCAAACAGAACTTAAATATCAGGAAATATCTATTTTTTCATGTAAAAGAAAATTTAAAGAACCTTTGCAGGCAAAAGACACAAAGCAGTCTGGTGAAACTCAATCCTCTTGACTTGAGCCTCAAAGTCATTCTCAATAGTAATTTGCTAAAATTAGATTGGTGATATGTACCAAGTATTGAGGGGGTTTGTTAGAGTTAGACAATTGAAGTTTGATGTATTTTCCATTTTTAATAATGAATAAAATTGTTTTATATAATACTTCCTAATAAAGTTGGAATTCCATATAACTAATATCATTATATATCCTGAGTTACCTTCCATACTACCAAAAATATTATAGTAATATCAATTTTACCCCTCAAAAACATCCCCATTTTCATAATAAACTTCTCTTTATGATTACCTTACTCCAAAACATTACATTTGCTCTAAGATTTATTGAATAATTTTTACTAATGATCTAAAACTTCTGATAATAAATCATTATCCCTTCAATTTGCTTTATAGCATCAATATCCTTCTTTAAAATCTAGTCATGCTCTGTAAACTATGATACCCTTCATTTGCTTCATAACATCAATATCCTTCCTTAAAATCTAGTCATGCTCTGAAAACTATGAATTACAAAAAAATAAAATGATTGATAACCCTGATGTTAGAGAATGTATTTATTTGACTTAATTGATTTGCAAAATTTACATTAGGAAATATATTAGGACAACTGATCTGGGTTACTCATTCTGCCTCTGATTCAGAGGCTTAACATTTCTTCATGATGACCTGGAAAAAAAGTCTATTGGCTATATTCTAACTGAAAAAATAGATTTATTCTAACTGCAAAGATATATTTATAATGAGATGCAGAGGGTTCTGTTAAGGAAACTCTGAGCGTAAAATGTAAGAAGATAGACACCTATGAAAAGTAAGAAAGGAGAACTGGGAGGATCACCCTTCATGGAACATTGTGTATGATCATTTTATTGTGGAAGTCAAGAGAAATTGTCCTCTGTGAAATTAAATTATGATTACTGTCTCCAAGCTCAGCTTTCAAATTCATCAGTTTTCTGGGTCCCATGTTCACTAAATCTGAGGAGGCAAAATCTTTTCCCAACCCACCATGCCTCCTCTTCCTTTATTTGATACAAATAACTTTAGCAGACAATATTCACCAGGTGTGTTTATTAGTATTCACCTGCTGTTATATCAAATCACAAAGTATTTAGCAGTTTAAACAATATAAATATGTTATCTTACAGTTCCACAGGTCAGAAGACCTACATAGGTTTCACTGGACTAAAATCAGTGTCAGTAGGGCTGCATTTCTGTCTGGAGCCTCCTGCAGATAATCCATTTTCTTGCTTTTCCCAAACTTGAGGAAAAATACATTCCTTGATTTATAGTTCTTCTCTACTCTCTTCAAAACAAGTTACAGTGGATTGAACCCTTTCCATATCGTACCTCTAGGACCATTCTTCTGTAGTGACATCTCCCTCTGACCACGGTTAGGAAAGATTCTCTGCTTTCAAGGTTTCATGTGATCATATTAGGCCCATCCAGATAATCCAGGATAATTTTCCATCTCAAAGTTCTAAATCTTAGTTACATCTGCATAGTGGTTTTTTCAAAATGGGTTAATATACTCACGGGTTCTGGGGATTAGAACATGTACATCTTTGAGGGGCCTTTATTCTGGCTACCACAGAACTAAATCAAGTTAATCTAGAGAGAAATCCTGTTTTCAATGGTACGAAAAAAAACTATACTCCCTATTCATTTTATAAAATGTTAAAGTATTAAATGTTGCCAAATTTTCATTGGCTGATTCTTAGAATTGTTTCACCCAAGCTATTGGCTACTAGATATATTTTCTTGAGAGTAAAATTACTTGATCAATAAGAATATTAAACTGGGATATGAAATGAAAGCTGAAATATAGGCCTTCTCAGAAAAAAGTTTAAAAAATTCAAACATTTGATAATATATTTTACAAAATTATAGAATACTGGAGATGGTTATTTAACTACAGAAATTATAGAACACAAACTCATTTTACACATAAAAACAAAGACCAAGAGAGATGGTATAACTTAATTGATGGAAGTTAGTAACAAATAACAAAGAAGAAGGAATTAGAACGCAAATAACCTAAATCTTAGTAACAATTCTTAAATTCCTACATACTCTTTTCAGTTGGGCAAACCAATTTATTTATCAGTGCTAAACAAATTATATAAAGTAATGTTTCAAATATGAATATTTCCTTTCAGCTCAGTTCAGTTCAGTCACTCAGTCATGTCCAACTCTTTGCAACCCCATGGACTGCAGCACACAATGCCTCACTGTCCATCACCAACTACTGGAGTTTACTCAAACTCATGTCCATTTAGCGGGTGATGCCATCCAAACATCTCATCCTCTGCCATCCCCTTCTCCCACTGCCTTCAGTCTTTCCCAGCATCAGGGTCTTTTCAAATGAGTCAGCTTTTCACATCAGGTAGTCAAAGTATTGGAGTTTCGGCTTCAACATCAGTCCTTCCAATGAATATTCAGCACTAATTTCCTTTAGGATGGACTGGTTTGATCTCCTTGCACCTCAAGGGATTCTCAAAGAGTTTTCTCCAACCATAGTTTAAAAGCATCAATTCTTTGGCACTCAACTTTTTTATAGTCCAACTCTCACATCCATACATAACCCCTGGAAAAACAGATCTTTGTTGGCAGCGTAATGTCTCTGCTTTTTAATATGCTGTCTAGGTTGGTCATAACTTTCCTTCCAAGGAGTCGGTCAGTCAGTCAGTTCAGTTGCTCAGTCATGTCTGACTCTTTGCGATCCCATGACTTGCAGCACGCCAGGCCTCCCTGTCCATCACCATCTCCCAGAGTTCACTGAGATTCACGTCCATATCAGCCACATCATCCTCTGTCATCCCTTTCTCCTCCTGCCCCCCAATCCTACCCAGCATCAGAGCCTTTTTGAATGAGTCAACTCTTTCAATGAGGTGGCCAAAGTACTGAAGTTTCAGCTTTAGCATCATTACTTCCAAAGAAATCCCAGGGCTGATCTCCTTCAGAATGGACTGGTTGGATCTCCTTGCAGACCAAGGGACTCTCAAGAGTCTTCTCCAATATCACATTTCAAAAGCAACAATTCTTCGGTGCTCAGCCTTCTTCACAGTCCAACTCTCACATCCATACATGATCACTGGAAAAACCATAGCCTTTACTAGACAGACTTTAGTCGTCAAAGTAATATCTCTGCTTTTGAATATACTATCTAGGTTGGTCATAACTTTTCTTCCAAGGAGTAAGCGTCTTTTAATTTCATGGCTGCAGTCACCATCTGCAGTGATTTTGGACCCAGAAAAATAAAGTCTGACATTGTTTCCCCATCTATTTCCCATGAAGTGAAGGGACCGGATGCCATGATCTTCATTTTCTGAATGTTGAGCTTTAAGCCAACTTTTTCACTGTCCTCTTTCACTTTCATCAAGAGGCTTTTTAGTTCCTCTTAACTTTCTGCCATGAAGGTGGTGTCATCTGCATATCTGAGGTTATTGAGATTTCTCCTGGCAATCTTGATTCCAGCTTGTGTTTCTTCCAGTCCAGCCTTTCTCATTATGTACTCTGCATATAAGTTAAATAAGCAGGGTTGCAATATATAGCCTTGACTTATTCCTTAAGCATCTTTTAATTTCATGGCTGCTATCACCATCTGCAGTGATTTTGGAGCCCAACAAAATAAAGTCAGCCACTGTTTCCACTGTTTCCCCATCTATTTGCCATGAAGTGATGGGACCAGATGCCATGATCTTAGTTTTCTGAATGTTGAGCTTTAAGCCAACATTTTCACTGTCTTCTTTCACTTTCATCAAGAGCCTCTTTGTTCTTCTTCACTTTCTAACATAAGGGTGGTGTCATCTGCATATCTGAGGTTGTTGATATTTCTCCTGGCAATCTTGATTCCAGCTTGTGCTTCATCTAGCCCAATGTTTCTCATGATGTATTCTGTATATAACTTAAATCAGAAGGGTGACAATATACAGCCTTTACATAACCCTTTTCTTATTTGGAAGAGTCTGTTGTTTCATGTTCAGTTCTAACTGTTGCTTCCTTACCTGCATATAGATTTCTCAAGAGGCAGGTCAGGTGGTCTGGTATTCCCTTCTCTTTCAGAATTTTCCACAGTTTATTATGATCTACACAATTAAAGGCTTTGGCATAGTCAATAAAGCAGAAATGGATGTTTTTCTGGAACTCTCCTGCTTTTTAATGATCCACCAGATATTAGCAGTTGATTTTTGGTTCCTCTGACTTTTCTAAAACCAGCTTGAACATCTCAAGTTCATGGTTCACATCCTGTTGAACCTGGCTTGGATAATTTTGAGCATTACTTTGCTAGTATGTGAGATGAGTGCAGTTGTGCAGTAGTTTGAGCATCCTTGGGACTAGAATGAAAACTGACCTTTTCCAGTCCTGTGGCCACTGTTGATTTTTCCAATTTTGTTGGCACATGGAGTGCAGCACAATCACAACATCATCTTTTAGGATTTAAAATAGCTCAATGGAATTCCACCACCTCTACTAGTTTTGTTTGCAGTGATGTTTCCTTCCTAAGGCCCACTTGACTTCACATTCCAGGATGCCTGGCTCTAGGTGAGTGATGACACAATCATGGTTATCTGAGTCGTGAAGATCTTTTCTGTACAGTTCTTCTGTGTATTCTTGCCACCTTTTCTTGATATCCTCTGCTTTTATTAGGTCCATATCATTTCTGTCCTTTATTGTGCCCATCTTTGCATGAAATGTTCCCTTTGTATCTCTCATTTTCTTGAAGAGATATCTAGTCTTTCCCATTCTATTGTTTTTTTCTATGTCTTTGCACTGATTGCTGAGGAAGGCTTTCTTATCTCTCCTTGCTACTCTTTGGAACTCTACATTCAAATGGGTATATCCAAGCCAGACTTCAGCAATACGTGAACCGTGAACTTCCTGATGTTCAAACTGGTTTTAGAAAAGGCAGAGGAACCAGAGATCAAATTGCCAACATATGCTGGATCATGGAAAAAGCAAGAGAGTTCCAGAAAAACATCTATTTCTGCTTTATTAACTATGCCAAAGCCATTGACTGTGTGGATCACAATCAACTGTGGAAAATTCTGAGAGAGATGAGAATACCAGACCATCTGACATGTCTCTTGAGAAATCTGTATGCAGGTCAGGAAGCAACAGTCAGAACTGGACATGGAACAACAGACTGGTTCCAAATAGGAAAAGGAGTGTGTCAAGGCTGTATATTGTCACCCTGCTTATTTAATTTATATGCAGAGTACACCACGAGAAATGCTGGAATGGAAGAAACACAAGCTGGAATCAAGATTGCTGGGAGAAATATCAATAACCTCAGATATGCAGATGACACCACCCTTATGGCAGAAAGTGAGCAGGAATTAAAGAGCCTCTTGATGAAAATGAAAGAGGAGAGTGCAAAAGTTGGCTTAAAGCTCAACATTCATGAAATGAAGATCATGGCATCTGGTCCCTTCACTTCATGGGAAATAGATGGGGAAACAGTAGAAACAGCATCAGACTTTCTTTTTCTGGGTCCAAAATCACTGCAGATGGTGACTGCAGCCATGAAATTAAAAGATGCTTACCCCTTGGAAGAAAAGTTATGACCAACCTAGATAGCATATTCAAAAGCAGAGACATTACTTTACCAACTAAGGTCCATCTAGTAAAGGCTATGGTTTTTCCTGTGGTCATGTATGGATGTGAGAGTTGGACTGTGAAGAAGGCTGAGCGCCGAAGAATTGATGCTTTTGAACTGTGGTGTTGGAGAAGACTCTTGAGAGTCCCTTGGTCTGCAAGGAGATCCAACCAGTCCATTCTGAAGGAGATCAACCCTGGGATTTCTTTGGAAGGAATGATGCCGAAGCTCAACCTCCAGTACTTTGGCCGCCTGATGCGAAGAGTTGACTCATTCGAAAAGGCTCTGATGCTGGGTAGGACTGGGGGGCAGAAGGAGAAAGGGACGACCGAGGATGAGATGTCTGGATGGCATCACGGACTCGATGAATGTGAGTCTGAGTGAACTCCAGCAGATGGTGATGGACAGGGAGGCCTGGCATGCTGCGATTTATGGGGTCGCAAAGAGTCACACAGACTGAGCGACTGAAATGAACTGAACTGAACTTCCTTTCCTCCTTTGCCTTTTACTTCTCTTCTTTTCACAGCTATTTGTAAGACCTCCTCAGACAGCCTTTATGCTTTTTTGCATTTCTTTTTCTTGGGGATGGTCTTCATCCCTGTCTCCTGTACAATGTCATGATCCTCTGTCCATAGTTCATTAGGCACTCTGCCTATCAGATCTAGACCCTTAAATCTATTTCTCACTTCCACTGTATAATTGTAAGGGATTTGATTTTATTTTATGAAGACCTACAAAACCTTCTAGAACTAACACCCAAAATAATGTCCTTTTTATTATAGGGGACTGGAATGCAAAAGGAGGAAGTCAAGAAACATCTGGAGTTAACATGCAAATTTGGCCTTGGAGTACAGAATGAGGCACGACATAGGCTGATAGAGTTTTGCCAAAAGAATGCACTGGTCATAGTAAACGCCCTCTTCCAACAACACAAGAGAAGACTCTACACATGGACATCACCAAATGGTCAACACTTAAATCAGATTGATTATATTCTTTTCAGGCAAAGATGGAGAAGCTTTATATGGTCAGCTAAAATGAGACCGGGGGCTGACTGTGGCTCAGATCATGAATTCCTTATTGCCAAATTCTGACTTAAACTGAAGAAAACAGGGAAAACCACTAGATCATTCAGGTATGAATATTTCCTTTAGCTTCCTAAATTAAGTCATAACCTGGGAAAGAGAAACCCTGTGTGTATGTCTGTGTGTTTGTTTTCAGTGTTCAGTATTATTTTGGCACTAAATAAAATCCGAATCAGAGCCATACTGGAATACCCTCATCTGTCTCCTATCAATTGCTGACTCATCCTAAACCATATTAGGACTTTATTGCTCAGTAAAGAACGTGAAAATTGAAGTTTATTGGAATTGTGATGGTTGGACATTTCCAATCTGTGTGTGGAAAATAAAAGGCAATGCCAAACTAACATGTTAGAAGAAACAATTGAAAAGGAATCAATTGTGGTAAATGATCATTGATTCTGATGGAAGCCAAGCATTTAGACCTCCTGGTCAATTCATCTGCTTTCTATCTTATTATTAACCCATTCTATTTTTCTATCTCATGATAATTCAAATTTATATCTTCAGTTCAGTTCAGTCAATCAGTCGTGTCCGACTCTTTGGGACTCCATGAATCGCAGCACTCCAGTCCTCCCTGTCCATCGCCAACTCCCGGAGTTCACTCAAACTCATGTGCATCGAGTCAGTAATGCCATCCAGCCATCTCATCCTCTGTCATCCCCTTCTCCTTCTGCCCTCAATCCCTCCCAGCATCAGGGTCTTTTCCAATGAGTCAACTCGTCACATGAGGTGGCCAAAGTACTGGAGTTTCAGCTTTAGCATCAGTCCTCCCAATGAACACCCAGGACTGATCTCCTTTAGGATAGACTGGCTGGACCTCCTTGCAGTCCAAGGGACTCTCAAGAGTCTTCTCCAACACCACAGTTCAAAAGCATCAATTCTTCAGTGCTCAGCTTTCTTCACAGTCCACTCTCTCATCCATACTTGACTACTGGAAAAACCATAGCCTTGACTAGACGGACCTTAGTCAGCAAAGTAATGTCTCTGCTTTTGAATATGCTATCTAGGTTGGTCATAACTTTTCTTCCAAGGAGTAATCATCTTTTAATTTCATGGCTGCAGTCACCATCTGCAGTGATTTTGGAGCCCAAAAAAATAAAGTCTGACACTGTTTCCCCATCTATTTCCCATGAAGTAATGGGGCCAGATGCCATGATCTTAGTTTTCTGAATGTTGAGGTTTAAGTCAACTTTTTCACTTTCATCAAGAGGCTTTTAGTATTCAATAATATATAGATAAAATTCATGCAGTTAAATCAAACATGATCAGATTCCACAAATAATCAAACAAAGACATAGGTAATTCTCTAAAGATGAAGTCCATCACAACTACTAGATGACTTTACATTGAAATCTTAAAACATCATTATGCCATTCATCAAAAAATAAACGTGTGACAGTTAATATGACCCTACAAGCTCTTTTATTTCTAAGAACAGGAGACAGTTTATCAGGATCAACAAAATGGGATAACAGTGGGGAGCAGAAGTAAAAAGTACATTGAGTGATTCCAATAAGAATAAGTGGTTTGAAAAAGCAAGAGACAGGTCTGAGGGCAAAAAAAAAAAAAAAAAAAAAGAAATATCTGGAAAGAGAAAGAAGACTGTTTAAAGCCATATTTGTTTTTGTTGTTTTAGTCACTAAGTTATGTATGACTCTTTGCAACATGACAGGCTCCTCTGTCCATGGGATTTCCGAGGCAATACTGGAGTGGATTGCCATTTCCTGCTATTTCCTGATATTCTTGACCCAGGGATCTAATCTGCATCTCCTGCATTGCAGTCAGATTCTTTACCACTGAACCACCAGAGAAGAGATGAAAAAAAAGTAAGCAAAATACACAGGAAAAGAAAATTCAGATTTAAAAGTTTAAATTAATAAATAGGAATAGGATCCTAGAATCAAATATAAAGTACTAAGACTTCTCATGATTAGTAAAAACAGAATTCATGATTACTCAAAACAGAATTCATTTTGTTTACAATTAATAATTGATAGATTGCATTCTAACTTTGGTAATGTTATAAAGAAAAAAGTGTTTATGATGCTTAGTCTCATCTCTTAAGCAAGATTATAAATATTCTCTTGTGCCCTAGATTAAGAAATAATGGTCAAGACTAATGAAGCTATAGATTTCTTTTTGCATGTTATTTCTTTTTAAAAATATGTATCAACTCTATTGGTACTTACTGAACCAAATATCTTTAAGATTTTTGCTGGTTTGAATTAAAGTAATTTACTGTGCCTTACTGTATCTTCTGCTATGACTAAACAAACATTCTCTGGTATTGTAAATCATTTACTCAGCAGCTAAATTGCTGCATTCATTTCTAATCTACTTTTACTACTTCTCAATATATTATTAATAGAATAAGTCTATCTTCAAAATTCAGTTTGATTGGTCCTTCCTATAATCAAACTTTTCATAGATCTTACTAGACAGTAGATGAAGATGGCATTACTTTAATAAAAACATATTCTGGTTTCACAAGTTTTCCTCTCTACTTGCCCACACAAAACATCCATTTTTCTTTATGGTGATTCCACTTACCATTGATAATTGAAATTCAAACTGGTATACAAGCTACAGCTACCACACAGTGTCCTTTAAGTTCTTCAATGTTCCTTTATTTCTTTACAAGCCCTTTCAACGTTAGTTCCTTGAAGACACCAAATTTAACCTATTTGTAGAAAGAATAATATCTCCTGATAGTGGTTTTCATTTCTATAATTACTCACTGCTTTCTTCATTGTCTTCTTACCAGTCCCAGCTTCCTTTTCATCTGTTTTCTATGAGTTTACTGCCTCTCCTCTTCATAAATGCCTTTCTACATCTTTTTTTTTTTTAAGATTTCAGGTTCCAGTTCCAGTCAAAATGATCTAATTTCTTTTCTTACAATGATTCTGAATACACCTAAAATTCAGAAGACAATTCACAGAATACCTATGTTAAGATTCTGAAAAGTAAATTATAGCAAGTAGACTAGTAAATGGGTTCCCAGGTGATGCTAGTGGTAAAGAACCACCTGCCAATGCAAGTTGGATCCTTGGTTGGAAAGATCCCCTGGAGGAGGGCATGGCAACCCACTGTAGTATTCTTGTCTGGAGAATCCCTGGACAGAGGAGCTTGGCAATCTACAGTCCATAGAGTCACAAATAGTGGGACACAAGTGAAGTAATTCCACATGCATGTGTGGACTAGATAGGAAACTAGAACACAAAGTGTCACCAAATCGGAAGTTAGTTTTTTCTTTCTCAAATATCTCCCAGCCTGAACTCAAAGGCAACAAAAAGCTGGAAATGCATACCAGATTAAGACAGAAAGAGTCTTAAGAGAACCTCTACATTTCTTGTCAAAAGACAGGAAAAAACAAATTTTAAAGGATACTAATAATGAAAGAAACAGTGTGAGAAAAAAAAAAACTGGAATTTTTGTTTCTTCTTTTCTCTTGTAGCCCAAGAATTAGGAAATCTCATGGCAGTGCTAACAGTAATAGCCATAGTTTCTGGGCAAGCACAAGCTACCACAAAGAGTAGTGGAAACTCTTCTCTTAAGTCAGTTGAATTGCAGTCACAAGAGCATTTGAAAAATCCCATTGTTTGTTCCCCTTTATAGCTTCTCGCCTCATGGCCTTGGATGGAAATATAGCTTCAAGAAGTGTGTGACAGAGCAGATAAACTAAAGCCCTGACTTTTAAGGCAGAGGAAAAGAAAAAGGAGTACCTAGGAGCCAAAAAATGAAGGGGATATTTGGTGGAGAAAAACCTCAAGAGAGTGACTCTGAAAAGTTATAGATGAATTACTGGTGGAACTATCCTTGGTGAAAAGATATCCTCAAGGAAATATCCTTTAGGATACCCTAATGGCTTCCCTGGTGGCTCAGAGGTTAAAGCGTCTGCCTCCAATGTGGGAGACCCGATTTGATCCCTAGGTTAAATCCTTGGGTTCAATCCCTGGGTCAGGAAGATCCCCTGGAGAAGGACATGGAAACCCACTCCAGTATCCTTGCCTGGAGAATCCCATGGATGGAGGAGCCTGGTAGACTACAGTCCACAGGGTCGCAAAGAGTCAGACACAACTGAGCGACTTAACTTTCACTTTCACTTTCAAGGAAATATCCTCAAAGAAAGTTTCCTTGAGCTATCCTTGGTGAAACTGACCCTAAGGAGCATATCAAAATTGTAAGAACATAATTATGGGATAAAGCACTTCCCAGATTCAAGACTAGCCACTATATAGCAAACATATGAAATATACACAAGTACTACTGAAAGGTTTTGAAAAATAAATTGACGTTGAAAAAACAGTTTATAGAAGGAAAGTATGGACTTGCAACCTGAATTTAGCTGGGTCAAATGCATGTTAAAATAAGAACAGAAACAAAAACTATATTCTCTGTAGAATTTAAACAAGATCCAGATTCACTTAACAAAGTTCAAAGTCTATAGAATACATTCCAAAATTATTCAATATACAAAGAATCAGGAAATTTCAATGTATGTCAAAGAAAAAGATAATCAGCTCATACCAACTCCAAGACATACAGATGCTGGAATTTTCAAAGACTTAACACTTTAAAAGAGCAATTTATCCATACTCCAAAAAATAAGAAGGATCAGTCTTGAAATAAAGGGAAAGATAGAATGTATCATCATAGAAATAAAAAGTATAAAAAAGAACTAAATTGAAATTTTGGAACTGAAACATAAAATAACTTTTTTTTTTTAATCATATGGCTGGCAGACTGAGGATAACAGGGGAAAGAATGAAGGGTAAACAAGATAAGGCTGGACATTAGAGTATTAAACTGATACCCAAATTGCAGTCAAGATGTTTTCTCATCTTAGTAATTGAGTCTTGGATGAAAGTAAAAAGACAATAACTAGCAGAGAACCAAAGCCAAAATTCACCTTGAGGCCTCAAAAAGATATCAAACGCAAAGGGTACTGCTGCTGCTGCTAAGTCGCTTCAGTCGCGTCCGACTCCATGCAACCCCAGAGACGGCAGCCCATCAGGCTCCCCCATCCCTGGGATTCTCCAGGCAAGAACACTGGAGTGGGTTGCCATTTCCTTTTTCAATGCATGAAAGTGAAAAGTGAAAGAGAAGTCGCTCAGTCATGTCCGACCCTCAACGACTCCATGGACTGCAGCCTACCAGGCTCCCCCGTTCCTGGGATTCTCCAGGCAAGAGTACCGGAGTGGGGTGCCATTGCCTTCTCCAAATACAAAGGGTAAACATAATGGAATTTGGTAAGGGTGATAAAATTGTTCTGTAGCTTGATGGTGATACTTACATGGCTTCAAGCATTTGTCAAAACTCATAGAGCCATACATCAAAAACAGTGAGATGTACTGTCTGGATATTTTAAAATAAATATTCAGGAAAAAAGATACTTGGAAAATTCCTACTATTTGTAAATTAAACAATAAAGTTGATAACAAACCATGGTTAACAAAGAAATAATAAGGGAAATTATAAAATGCTACCAACTGAATAGGAATAAAAATACAAGGTGTCAAAATCTGTGAGATACAGCTAACACAGAATTTAGAAGAATATATATGGCTTTAAAGAAAGCTGAGTGCCGAAGAATTGATGCTTTTGAACTGTGGTATTAGAGAAGACTCCTGAGAATCCCTTGGACTGCAAGGAGACCCAACCAGTCCATTCTAAAGGAGATCAGCCCTGGGATTTCTTTGGAAGGAATGATGCTAAAGCTGAAACTCCAATACTTTGGCCACCTCATGCGAAGAGTTGACTCATTGGAAAAGACTCTAATGCTCGGAGGTATTGAGGGCAGGAGGAAAAGGGGACGACAGAGGATGAGATGACTGGATGGCATCATAGACTCGATGCACATGAGTCTGAGTGAACTCCAGGAGTTGGTGATGGACAGGGAGGCCTGGCGTGCTGCGATTCACGGGGTCGCAAAGAGTTGGACACGACTGATTGACTGAACTGAACTGATGTGGCTTTAAATTTTTTTTTACAAGGAAAGATAAAAAATAGTTTATCTAAGAAGCTAGAAAATGAAGAGCAAAATTGAAACTTGATAAGTAAATGAAAAGAAATAATAAAGGTCCAAGCTAAAATCCATGTAATAGAATATGGAAAACAATAGAGAAAAATCAGTAATACCTAAAGCTGGTTCTTGGAAAAGATTTATAAAATTGATCACTGTCTCTGAAGATTGATCAAAATTTACACTTAAAATAGATACAATTTACATATTGTAAAATATATCTCAGTAGTGTTTTAAAAGAAAAAACCTGACAAGAAGAATTAAGCAATATATTATTTGTAAATTGCACAGAGGTTCACCCCAGAATTGCTACACGAGAATAAGAAATAATCTTTAATAATTTCATCAGATACCAAACTTTTTTGATAAAATATAAAACAGTTCTTGATGTTTTTAAGTATTTTAAGGGAATAGATGAACATTTTCTTAACATTACTTAAAATAAATGGCAAACTAAAATTCAGCATTAAGATGGAGTTGATGATATTCCAGATTAACACTGACCTTGCAAAATATTATTCATCTTTCAAGATCCATCTCAGCTATAAGCTCCCAAAAGATATTGGTACATCTCGGCATTTCCCTAAGAATTTGCTATTACTTCTATGATAATAATATCATTTTCTATTTTGATTTGTTTATACTATTGTCTGTCTTCTAGGTTAGAATATATTTATTTTAAAAACTGAGACTGCATGCTAAGTCACTTCAGTCGTGTTCAACTCTTTGAAAACCTATATACACCATAGCCCACCAGGCTCCTCTGTCCACCGGATTCTCCAGGCAAGAATACAGGAGTGGGTTGCCATTTCTTCCACCAGGGGATCTTCTTGACCCAGAGACTGAACATGCATCTCTTTTGTCTCTTGCACTGGGAGCAAGTTCTTTACCACTAGTGCCACCAGGGAACCCTAAAACTGAGACTATTTTTTCTTAACAATTTTGCCATCTTTAGGGAAGCTTTCTGTTCTTAAAACTGACTGAAGATAGCCTTTTTTTTCCCATTTGCAAAGCGAAAAGTAATTATTTGGAGAACTAAATCTTTTTTCCAATTTTAAATTTTCTCTCTCAAAAAAAAAAAATCATATGAACCTTTGGGCACTGATATCATATTCCTCTAGTAAGCACTGAAAGTGAAAGTGAAGTTGCTCAGTCATGTGCGACTCTTTGCAACCCCATGAACTGTAACCTACCAGGCTCCTCCATCCATGGGATTTTCCAGGCAAGAATATTGGAGTGAATTGCCATTTCCTTCTCCAGGATATCTTACCAACCCAGGGATTGAACCTGGGTCTTGCACATTGTAGGCAGATACTTTACCTTCTGAGCCACAAGGGAAGTTAAACCACTGAATAATTAGAAAAGCGTGTTTTTTTACAACAATAAAATAACTACTACAAAGAGCAGAAGGTCTTCCTTAGATTTATGTCTTGTCTTTCTTATTTTTATGTGTTTGTAGGTATTTCCTATGACATATTGGAGAGAGAATTAGAAAAGCTCTATAATGGTTAGTTTTGTGCCTTTATACCCCTTTATATAGTTACTTTTCAGACAGTTTAAAATTATATTATGTTTTCAGATATACAAAAGTTCAGTATAATTGTGGTAATTGTGCCATTTCACTCCTTTTCATTCATACCACTGGACTTCCCTTGTAGCTCAGCTGGTAAACAATATACCTGCAGTGCAGGACTTGGGTTCAATCCCTGGGTTGGGAAGATCCTCTGGAGGAGGGAAAGGGTACCCACTCCACTATTCTGGCCTAGAGAATTCAATGGACTGTATAGTCCATGGGGTCACAAAGAGTTGTACACGACTGAGGGACTTTCACTTTCTTACATCATGTATCAGATTCCATACCACATTAATACATCAGATTAAATTTTCCCATGGTTCATGATACCCACAGATAACACTTGATTGACTTAAGGATTCATAATTAGCAACACACATGGCTGTTATATGTTTTTAATAACAGAAAAATAAATCAGTATGCTTTTCTTTGTATACAAGTTTCTATATATACGTATATATAGAAACATTTCATTATAGGGGATGGATTACAAAAGTAGGAAGTCAAGAGATACCTGGAGTAACAGGCGAATTTGGCCTTGGAGTACAAAACAAAGCAGGTCAAAGGCTAACAGAGTTTTGCCAAGAGAACACACTGATCATAGCAAACACCCGCTTCCAACAACACAAGAGAAGACTCTACACGGGGACCTCACTAGATGGTCAATAACGAAATCTTTGCAGCCAAAGATGGAGAACCGCTATAAAGTCAGCAAAAACAAGACCAGGAGCTGACTATGGCTCAGATCATGAACTCCTTATTGCCAAATTCAGATTTAAATTGAAGAAAGTAGGGAAAACCACCAGACCATCCAAGTATGACCTAAATCAAATCTCTAATGATTACACAGTAGAATTGACAAATACATTCAAGATCTGATAGACAGAGTGCCTGAAGAACTATGGATGGAGGTTTGTGGCACTGTACAGGAGGCAGTGATCAAGACCATCCCCAAGAAAAAGAAATACAAACAGGCAAAATGGCTATGTGAGGAGGCCTTACAAACAGCTGTGAAAAGAAGAGAAGTGAAAGGCAAAAGAGAAAAGGAAAGATATACCCACTTGAATGCAGAGTTCCAAAGAATAGTAAGGAGAGATAAGAAAGCCTTCCTCAGTGATCAATGCAAACAAATAGAGGAAAACAATAGAATGGGAAAGAATAGAGATCTCGTCAAGAAAATGAGAGATACCAAGGGAACATTTCATGCAAAGATGGGCACAATAAAGGACAGAAATAGTATGGACCTAATGGAGAAGGAAATGGCAAACCACTCCAGTATTCTTGCCTGGAAAATCCCATGGACGGAGGAGCCTGGTAGGCTACAGTCCATGGGGTCGCACAGACAGAGTCAGACACAACTGAGTGACACTTACTATAACAGAAGCAGAAGATATTAAGAAGAGGTGGCAAGAATACACAGAAGAACTGTACAAAAAAAGATCTTCATGAACCAGATAACCATGATGGTGTGATCACTTACCTAGAGCCAGACATCCTGCAATGTGAAGTCAAGTGGGCCTAGGAAACATCACTACAAACAAAGCTAGTAGAGGTGATAGAATTCCAGTTGAGCTATTTCAAATCCTAAAAGATGATGCTGTGAAAGTGCTGCACTCAGTATGCCAGCAAATTTGGAAAAATCAGCAGTGGCCATAGGACTGGAAAAGGTCAGTTTTCATTCCAGCTCCAAAGAAAGTCAATGCCAAAGAATGCTCCAATTACCTCACAACTGCACTCATCTCTCACATTAGCAAAGTAATGCTCAAAATTCTCCAAGCAAATCTTCAACAGTACATGAACCATGGACTTTCAGATGTTCAAGCTGGATTTAGAAAAGGCAGAGGAACCTGAGATCAAATTGCCAACATCCGCTGGATCATCAATAAAGCAAAGAGTTCCAGAAAAACATCTACTTCTGCTTTATTGACTATACCCGAGCCTTTGAGTGTGTGGATCACAATAAACTATGGAAAATTCTGAAAAAGATGGGAATATCAGACCACTTTACTGCCTCCTGAGAAATATGTATTCAGGTCAAGAAGCAACAGCTAGAACTGGACATGAAACAACAGACTGGCTCCAAATAAGGAAAGAAGTACATCAAGGTTGCATATTTTCACCCAGATTATTTAACTTATATGCAGAGTATATCATGCAAAATGTTCAGCTGAATGAAGTACAAGCTGGAATCAAGACTGCCAGGAGAAATATCACTAACATCAGATACACAGATTGTACCACACTTATGGCAGAAAGTGAATAACTTAAAAAGATCCTTGATGAAAGTGAAAGAGGAGAGTGGAAAATGTTGGCTTAAAACTCAACATTCAGAAACCTAAGATCATGGAATCCAGTCCCATTTCTTCATGGCAAATAGATAAGGAAAGAGTGAGAGACGTTATTTTGGGGGGCTGCAAAATGACTGCAGATGGTGACTGCAGCCAGAAAATAAAAAGACTCTTACTCCTTGGAAGGAAAACTATGATCAACCTAGATAGCATATTAAAAAGCAGAGACATTGCTTTCCCAACAAAGGTCCATCTAGTCAAAGATATGGTTTTTCCAGTAGTCAAGTATGGATGTGAGAGTTGGGCCATAAAGAAAGCTGAGTGCTGATGAATTGATGTTTTTGAACTCTGGAGTTGGGGAAGACTCTCAAGAGTCCCTTGGACTGCAACCAGTCAATTCTAAAGGAAATCAGTCCTGGGTATTCATTGGAAGGACTGATGCTGAAGCTGAAACTCCAATACTCTGGCTACCTTTTGCGAAGAACCGACTCATTTAAAAAGACCCTGATCCTGGGAAAGATGGAAGGCGGGAGGAGATGGGGAGGACAGAGAAAGAGATGATTGGATAGCATCACTGACTCAATGGACATGAGTTTGAGTAAGCTCCAGGAGTTGGTGATGGACAGGGGAGCTTGGCATGCAGCAGTCCATGGGGTCACAAAGAGTTGTACACAACTGAGTAACTGAACTGATTTTATATATATATATATGCATTTCCTTAACACAAGTTTCTCCTCTAGTAGCCAAATGTAGCCATCTGTCCAATTACTTTACTAATATCAATAAGAGGAACAGAAATAGAAAAAATTGTTAATATTTATTTGGTTTTGCTCAAAAAAAAGTACAGCAAAATATATGTTTGAAACCTTGGTATTGTTAAAACAGATGCTTAGCACACTTCACAATTTATATATGGATTTAATGGAGATGAGTTTGAGAATACTCCAGGAGATAGGAAGGACAGGAAAGCCTAGCATGCTGCAGTCCATGGGGTTGCAAACAGACACAACTGAGCAACTGAACAGCAACATAAAGAAAAATTAAAGAAGATATTTCCCACCCCTTGCAGTACCAAGGAATTTTGGGTAAGATGGAGGAAGAGCATAACATTTAGAAACTCCAGGGAAAGTACATAGGTGACCAAAAATACCCAGGCAGTTGCAAGACGAGAGAATAAACCTCTACAAGTGTGCACATTGACATTTCCAGTCCAGCCTTGGCATCAGAACTAAAGTAATATGGCAAGGCAGGTAGACAGGTAAAACTGTAACAGTCCTTCTGTCTTTCCATGGCCTATGTGTAAGAGAGAAGTCTTTGCCTATATGGGGAAAGAAATTTAAAAAAAAAAAAAAAAAAAAAAACACCTCCTTAGACCCAGAGAAAAGAAAGCTATCTCTTGTGGGGATGTCAAGCTCAAAGACTTTCAGCTGAGCCCTGGTCTTCACCTGGAATATCATGTTTATTCAAATAGCTAAACACAGTGAGCTGCAGTGCAACAGGAATCCATCAGAGAGGAGACCAACAAAGAGTATCTAAAGAGCAACAGGATGATTTGAGAGCTTCATCTTCTCTGCTGCCAAGTGGATGCCTTCAGCCATCTTTTCCCTATATACCCCAGCACTTCCTGGCAATGGAGCAAATCTGAAAAGACCAAGTGTTTTTCCTGAGGCATCTAAGAAGAGTTTGGGTTATATAGAAAGTCACTGACATTGTTGATTACAGTGAGATCATAAAATGAAACTGAATTTCCTTCTGTTATCCAGTAGATTATAGTTCTTAGGAAAACCAGAACTGCAGACAATTTCAAAACCTATATATTTATTTTGTGTGAGAATTACTACAGTGTGAAGAAATTGGGAGCCCCAGTTTGTCCGCTGATTGTCTTGTTGGCAAGTCCTGACTTTTATATGCTTCCACATCTGTCATATTACCCAGAGTAAACATTAATGCTTAAATAGCAGAAATACATATATCCTACCAATATCTTTGTGGAGCTTTAGTCTACCAATGGTCCCCAACAAGGGCTAGTACTAGCTTCCTATGAGGTATTGGAAATGTGAGAAAATGTTTTTTCTTTTCACAATGGCTAGGAAGTGCTACAACATTTAGTGAGTGTGAGCCAGGGTTGCTAAATGTCAAAAATTGAGAAGCAACATTCTGCACTTAAATAAAGCATTGTCTCACCCAAATTGCCAATAGAGATCCCACTGAGAAATGGAGGCCCTGTAGTAAGAGATATAGGACAGGCAAGTTACAGAAAACAGAACAAAAGAGAGAAATAAATTACAGAAAATTCCTTTACTCAATAATGTACACTACTGCTAACTTTTGATCTGTAAGCAAATGGTTCTCTTAAACTCACTTAAAGACTCTAATGAGTGCTGTGGAGTGTGGAGGTGGTAGTGGCCACAGGGGAGAGAGGTAGAGGTGAACAGATGATGGAGATGGTGCAGGAGGCAGATTAACTTCTTACCTTGTAAAATAAAACCTCTGGATAAAGATGGTAGCCTTCAGACTTTAGTGAAAACCAGACAGAGTCTTTATAATAGGCTCATATTTCTACATGGCAACAAAATGGTAAAAGTCATTAAGAGTATTTAAAGCTCACCCAGAAATGTCTATACTTTGAGCCAAAATGTATGTAGAAAGACTGTCAAGATCTTTTTATATTTCCTTTTTTAAACCACATGTTTAAAACACATGAAGTAACTCTTCAAAATCTGAGACTGACATTTGCTTCAGAAGCTTCAATGTGACTGACTTCGCTCCCTCAATTTCATATGTTCAACTACCAACAATATCAAGGGATGTGAAAAATGATTGTTTTATATAACACATTTTGGAGATTTGGAATATTCTCTATTATGTCCAACAAATATACACATTTTACTCTCTAATATGAACCCATAAGAAAATTAAAAAGGACTTTAGTCTTACTTTCTCTACCAGCCTTGCCAATCAATTTTAGTAAATCATAAATAGAACAAACACTATACTTATGGAGAAACTAAAAGAAATTTCCTCCTCTGAACTAGGATAAAACAGCCATATGCCTTTAGGTTCTTATTTTCCTTATAGTTTCTCTAATTAGTCGGTAAAATCCTTCACTGACCTTGAACTACATTTTCTCTTTTCTACAAGGTATTTGGTTGCATATGAAAAACAATTGTATCCACTACAAAAAATAAACACTACCTTATGTAATGAAAACTTTAAAGAAACAGAGATGAAAGGAAATAAAAAGGTACATAAAAAGACATTGAGTATATTTTGATCCCTGTTTTACATTTCCTCCTTGTTTTCTGTGGGGTTTATGCAGGATCTCAGAGAACATTAATAAATACTTGTATTCTCCCTGCATAGAAAGGTAGAAATAGAAGGCCAGACCAACTGGCTTGGAAGTCAGCTTAGTAACACATGTGGTTCTAATCAATTCAAATTTTGTCACACAACTTGCTTTTAAACTCATTTGAACTGAAAAGTAATCAGAATTGTATTAACAAAACTGACTAAAAGAAGAAGCAGCTTCTCAGCATGGAGGTATTTGCCTTGTTTTGGTCACTTAAAGGCCTTCCCTGATAGCTCAGTTGGTAAAGAGTATGCCTGAAATGTGGGAGAGCTGGGTTCCATCCCTGGGACAGGAAGATCCCCTGGAGAAGGAAATGGCAACTCACTTCAGTATTCTTGCCTGAAGAACTCCATTGACAGAGAGCTTGGTGGGCCACAGTCCATGGGGTCACAAAGAGTTGGACATGAATGACTGAGTGACTAACACTTGGTCTCTTAATATTAAAACATCTAGGGGGGTGGTCCTAAGATGGCAGAGAAATAGGACAGAGAGACCACTTTCTCCCTCACAAATTCATCAAAAGAACATTTCAACGCTGAGTAAATTCCACAAAATAACTTCTGAATGCCAGCAGAGGACATCAGGCACCCAGAAAAGGAGTTCATTGTCTTTGAAAATAAGTAGGAAAAAATATAAAAGACAAAAAAAGAGAAAAAACAGGGAGGGAGGGAGCTCCATCCTGGGAAGGGAGTCTTAAAAAGAGAAACGTTTCCAAACACCAGGAAACACTCTCACTGCCGAGTCTGTGGCAAGCCTTGGAAGCACAGAGGGCAACATTATCAGGGAGGAAATAAATAAATAATTAAAACCCACAGATTACGAGCCCAAAGGTAACTCTCCCGGCGGAAAAGCAGCACAGACGCCTGCATCTGCCACTAGCAAGCGGGGGCTGGGCAGGGAGGCGCGGGCTGCATTGCCTTTTAAGGATCGGGCCCAAATGCTCCAAGAGTACCCAGAGTGAACTAACTTGGGCTAGCAAACCAGACTGTTGGATAGCTACCACGCAAAAAGCTCTAACATAAGACACTGCCAGGACCATGCACAGAACAAAGGATGGAACAGAATTAGCCCGCTGCAGACCATTCCCCTCTGGTGACAGGCAGCCAGAGCCGGAAGGGCTGGAAGAGGGCAATCGCACTCCAGAGAGACATTAACTACCAAACTGCAAACAGGCTTCTTTGCTAATACTTCTTGGGGTTCTGGACAGTCATCATCCACCTGAGAAGGTGCACCAGTTGTACACCCAGAAAACTGAGCAGCAGGGATGGGAGAGGAGATAAGTCGCAATGACCACACTGACAAAACACCTGAGCTACTTGGACTTGGGAAGGGCACAAAATGCAGGCCCAACTGAATCTGCACCTCTGAGGACTACCTGAGTGCCTGAGCCTGAGCGGCTTAGACCTGGGAGGTGCATGCAGCCCAGGGCCAGCCTCAGACGGTTCCCAGCAGAGCAACCTAAAGCCTGAGCTGTGTGTGCCATGAGAGCATGGCTGAGACACTGCAAGTACACACCACTGTTATTTGTTTGCAGCATCCCTCCCTTCCCACAACACGACTGAACAAGTGAGCCTTTAAAAAATTGTCCACCACCATCCCCCTTGTGTCAGGGTGGAAAACAGACACTGAAAAGCAAACAGAAGAAGCTAAAACAGAGGGAACCACCTTGGAAGTGACAGGTGCAATAGATTAAAAACCCTGTCGTTAGTACTGACTACATAGGAAGGGGCCTATAGATCTTGAGAAATATAAGCCAGACCAAGGAACTATCCGAAAATGAACTGACCCCACACTGCCCACAACACCACCAGAGAAAGTCCTAGATGTATCTTTACTATTTTTATGATGATTCTTTTGCTTGTTTGTTTTTTCTTTTCTTTTTCTTTTTATTACATTTTTTAATTTTAAGTCCTCTATTTCTCTTTTAATTTTCATTTTTTATACCTACTATTACTTTTCAAAAAAAGAACCCTATTTTTAAAGCAATCTTCACATTTTTTTTAATGATTCTTGTGACTTTGTGTTTTCTTCTTCTCCTTTTCTTTAATATTGTATTTTTGAAAATCCAACCTCTACTCTAGATTTTTAATCTTTGCTTTTTGGTACTTGTTATCAACTTTGTACCTTCAAAAACCCAACCTTCAGTACCCATTTTTACTTGAGAACAAGATTATTGGGTTGACTGCTCTCTCCTCCTTTGGACTCTCCTTTTGGTCCACCAGGTCACCTCTGTCTCCTCCCTCTCCCTTCTCTTCTCTACCCAACTCTGTGAATCTCTGTGTGCTCCAGACGGTGGAGAACACTTAGGGAACTGATTACTGGCTGGATCTGTCTCTCTCCTTTTCATTCCCCTCTTTTATCCTCCTGGCCACCTCTGTCTCCTTCCTCCCTCTCCTCTTCTCTGTATAACTCTGTGAACATCGCTGAGTGGTCCAGACAGTGGAGAACATATAAGGAAGTGATTACTGGCTAGCTTGCTCTCTCCTCTTTTGATTCCATCTCATCTCATTCGGGTCACCTCTAACTCACCCCTCCCTCTTCTGTGAACCTCTCCGGGTATCCCTCAATGTGGAGAAACTTCTCATCTTTAACCTATATGTTTTATCAACAATGCGGTATAGAAGGAGAAGTCTTGAGGCTACTGTAAGAGTAAGACTAAAAACCAGAGGCAAGAGGCTTAACTCCAAATTCTGTGAACACCTGNACCCCTCCCTCTTCTGTGAACCTCTCCGGGTATCCCTCAATGTGGAGAAACTTCTCATCTTTAACCTATATGTTTTATCAACAATGCGGTATAGAAGGAGAAGTCTTGAGGCTACTGTAAGAGTAAGACTAAAAACCAGAGGCAAGAGGCTTAACTCCAAATTCTGTGAACACCTGATAACTCCTGAATCCAGGGAACATTAATCAATAGGAGCTCATCAAATGTGTCCATACCTACATTGAAACCAAGCACCACTCAAGGGCCAACAAGTTCCAGAGCAAGACATACCATGCAAATTCTCCAGCAACACAGGAACACAGCCCTGAGCTTCAATATACAGGCAGCTCAAAGTTACTCCAAAACCAATGACANGTGGCAGATTCATGTTGATGTATGGCAAAACCAATACAGTATTGTAAAGTAAAATAAAATAAAATAAAACATCTACAAAAGTCTCTCTCTTTCTTTCTCCCTCTCTCTTTCTCTCTCTCTCTTCCCCCCCCCGACACACAACACAAAACCACTTTGTCCTTTTCACTTAGATGATATAAGATCCTTTGATTGTTCCATAGACATAGATTTAAAAAAAAAAAAAAAGAAAGAAATTGTGGCCAATCCTTACTTAGTGTCCACATTATATAACTACTCTAAAAACATAAAAGGCAGGCTTTCATCCAGAAAAGCAAAATCAATCAAATTTATTAACTTTTGTTTCTTAACATTTCATCTTTGAGAAAAAAACTGTTAAAATAAAATTTATCTCTTAACAAAGACTGTTGATATATGAGAAATTTGATCAACAGTGTTTCCTGCTGGAAATTTAAGGCTTGAAAAATTCAAAAATGTTTATGAAGCCAAAACATGTAACAATATATTATCATTAGTCTTTATCAAATGAACTAAGAAGTGATTTAATGATTAGAGACAAAAGAAATGTTAATTTTATTTCCGTGACTCTTTGTTTCAGCAACTTAGTCTGTGCATTAAACTAAAGCGGGATATTGTTGTATTTTCTCCTAAATAACACTTTACAGTTGAGCTATAGACAGGAAATGGGTGAATTCTTTTTAATCTACGAACAATTCCATTTGCCATTGTCTGCATAATTTAGGTAGAGGAATTCATATACATCATACCACTAATATCCCATTGCCTGGGATTCAGTCAAATGCTCACACCTACCTATAAGGAAAGCTAAAAAGAATAGTGTTGAGCAAAGCACCCATGTGGCCACGTAAAATTAGATGGTCAGTTACTGAAAGGAAAAAAGCAAATTTGGATAGTAGAGCTAGACATCCTGGAAAGCAGGGAGTAATAACAACCTCTGACAGGACAAGGATTGCTTTTGTGATTGCCTCCAGAAACTTGGAGTCTAGGGTAAGAGAGAGACTTGCTTTTCATTGCATCCATTTGTATTTTCATATTGCATCTATATTATTTACCATAGTTTCAGTCTGATTCCATGTGCACTTTTCTTTCCTTATTTCACTTAAAAAATTTTGGTCTTAAACATAATTTAAAAGAGACTTTTAAAGAGTTAAAGTAAATAGAAACATGTAATGGCTTTTTTTCAAAGAGTTCTACATTCTTAATACTAGTTGAACCATGATCTTTGATGGTAAAATATAAAAATGTACAGGCATGTATGTGCTTTAAGACTATTCATGCATTTTTAAACTTTTTTAGTAAAACAGTTTAGAGCACAGTCTGGAGCCAAGCTACCAGGTTCAAAAACCTGGTGGTATGGCTATACCACCCATTAGGTCTGTGACCTAAAGAAAGTTACTTAAACATTTAGTCAGTCTAGCTTCCTCATCTGTAAAAAGGGTTAATAATATTAATTATTATTATTATTTATTATCATTTATTGAGATATTGCAGCAAGCACAGATAATTGTCTGCCCAATTATTGCTTTCTCCTTCCTTATTTACTCATAACCTCAGTTTTATCCTATATGTCAAAGTTATACAATTGAAAATATTAACCTTTTTGCTACTCTTAGTTTTAACCTGTTCTGGCCAATAACACAAAGGTAGAAGTCACTAGATAGGCCAGTTGTTACATTATTGTTATTTATCTTGAAGTTAAAATATAATATTTCTTAAAATTGTATAAGTATTGGAAACCACCTACCATAGTGCTAGAATAAGTTCTCTGGCTCCTCTGTATTTGTTGTACTGATTTTAAATTCAGACTGTGGCTTGTAAACATGAGACACTTTTCCTAATATAGGGTAATTGTCTATATTCAGTTCAGTTCAGTTCAATCACTATCACTCAGTCGTGTCTGACTCTTTGCAACCCTATGGCCTGCAGCACACCAGGCTTCCCTGTCCATCACCAACTTCTGGAGCTTACTCAAACTCATGTCCATTGAGTCAGTGATGCCATCCAACCATCTCATTCTCTGTTGTCCCCATCTCCTCCTGCCTTCAATTCCCAGCATCAGGGTCTTTTCTAGTGAGTCTGTTCTTTGCATCAGGTGGCCAAAGTATTGAAGTTTCAGCTTCAGCATCAGTCCTTCCAATGAATATTCAGGACTGATTTCCTTTAGGATGGACTGGCTTGATCCCCTTGCAGTCCAAGTGACTCTCAAGAATCTTCCCCAACACCACAGTTCAAAAACATCAATACTTCAGCACTCAGCTTTCTTTATAGTCCAATTCTCACATCCATACTTGACTACTGGAAAAACCATAGCCTTGACTAGATGTACCTTTGCTGGCAAAGTAATGTCTCTGCTTTTTAATATGCTGTTTAGGTTGGTCATAGCTTTTCTCCCAAGGAACAAGAGTCTTTTAATTTCATGGTTGCAATTACCATCTGCAGCCATATTGGAGCCCAAAAAATAGTCTCTCACTGTTTCCCCGTCTGTTTGCCATGAAGTGATGGGACCAGATGCCATGATCTTAGTCTTCTGAATGTTGAGCTTTAAGCCAACTTTTTCACTCTCCTGTTTCACTTACATCAAGAAACTCTAGTTCTTCTTCACTTTCTGCCATAAGGTTTGTGTCATCTGCATATCTGAGGTTATTGATATTTCTCCCAGCAATCTTGATTCCAGCTTGTGCTTCATCCAGCCAGGAATTTCACATGATGTATTCTGCATATAAGTTAAGTAAGTACAGTGACAGTATACAGCCTTGATGACTCCTTTCCCAATTTGGAACCAGTCTGTTGTCCCATGTCCAGTTATAACTGTTGCTTCTTGACTTGCATACATATTTCTCAGGAGGCAGGTAAGGTGGTCTGGTATTCCCATCTCTTTCAGAATTTTCCATATTTTGTTGTGATCCACACACTCAAAAGCTTCAGTGTAGTCAGTAAAGCAGAAGTAGATGTTTTTCTGGAACATTCTTCCTTTTTTGATGATCCAATGGATGTTGGCAATTTGATCTCTTGTTCTTCTGCCTTTTCTATATCCAGGTGGAATATCTGGAAGTTCACAGTTCACGTACTGTCGAAGCCTGGTTTGGCGAATTTTGAGCATTACTTTGCTTGCGTGTGAGATGAGTGCAATTGTGCAGTAGTTTGAGCATTCTTTGGCAATGCCTTTCTTTGGGATTGGAATGAAAACTGACCTTTTCCAGTCCTGTGGCCACTGCTGAGTTTTCTAAATTTGCTGGCATACTGAGTGTCACACTTTCATAGCATCATCTTTTAGGATTTGAAATAGCTTAACTGGAATTCTATCACCTCTACTAGCTTTGTTTGTAGTGGTGTTTCCTAGGCCCTCTTGACTTCACATTCCAGGATGTCTGGCTCTAGGTGAGTGATCACACCATTGTGGTTATCTGGGTCATGAAGATCTTTCTTGTACAGTTCTTCTGTGTATTCTTGCCACCTCTTCTTAATATCTTCTGCTTCTTTTAGGTCCATACAATTTCTGTCCTTTATTGTGCCCATCTCTGCATAAAATGTTCCCTTGGTATATCTCATCTTCTTGAAGAGATCTCTAGTCTTCCCCATTCTATTGTTTTCCATACTTTGCATTGATCACTGAGGAAGGCTTTCTTATCGCTCCTTGTTATTTGCCTTTCGCTTATCTTCTTTTCACAGCTGTTTGTAAGGCCTCCTCAGACAACCACTTTGCCTTTTTGCATTTCTGTTTCTTGGGGATGGTTTTGATCACTGCCTCCTGTACAATGCCAGGAACCTCCATCCATAGTTCTTCAGTCACTCTGTCTATCAGATCTAATCCCTTGAATCTGTTTTTCACTTCCACTGTATAATTGTAAGGGATTTTATTTAGGTCATACTTGGACTGTCTGGTGGTTTTCCATACTTTCTTCAGTGTAAATATGATATTGGCAATAAGGAGTTCATGATTTGAGCCTCAGTCAGCTCCCAGTCTGGTTTTTGCTGACTCTATAGCACTTCTCCATCTTTGGCTGCGAATAATATAATCAATCTGATTTCGTTATTGATCATCTGGTGATGTCCATGTGTAGAGTCTTCTCTTGTATTGTTGGAAGAGGGTGTTTGCTGTGACCAGTGTGTTCTCTTGGCAAAACTCTGTTAGCCTTTGACCTGCTTTGTTTTGTACTCCAAGGCCAATTTTGTCTGTTACTCCAGGTATCTCTTGATTTCCTACTTTTGCATTCCAGTCCCCTAAAATGAAAAGGACATCTTCGGGTATTAGCTCTAGAAGATTTTGTATGTCTTCATAGGACCGTTCAATTTCAGCTTCTTCAGCATTACTGTTTGGGGCATAGCCTTGGATTACTCTAATAGTTCAATATTAGAACTATTAGAGTAGTTTGCCTTGGAAACGGTTTGCCTTGGAAACGAACAGAGATCATTCTGTCGATTCTGTCGTTTTTGAGTTTGCACCTAAGAACTGCATTTCGGACTCTTTTGTTGACTACGAGGGCTCAGTTCAATTCAGTTCAGTCACTTCAGTCAATCAGTAGTGTACAACTCTTTGCAACCCCATGGAATGCAGCATGCCAAGCTTCCTTGTCCAACACCAGCTCCCAGAGTTTACTCAAACTCATGGCCATTGAGTCAGTGATGGCATCCAACCATCACATTTCTGCCGTCCCATTCTCCTCCTGCGTTCAATCTTTCCCAACATCAGGGTTTTTCAAATGAGTCAGTTCTTTGCATCAGGTGGCCAAAGTATTGGAGTTCCAGCTTCAAATCAGTCCTTCCAATAAATATTCAGAACTGATTTCCTTTAGAATGGACTGGTTTGATCCTCTTGCAGTCCAAGGGACTCTCAAGAATCTTCCCCAACACCACAGTTCAAAAACATCAATTCTTCAGTGCTCAGTTTTATTTATAGTCCAACTCTCACATCCATACTTTACTACTGGAAAAACATAGCCTTGACTAGATGTACCTTTGCTGGCAAAGTAATGTCTCTGCTATTTAATATGCTATCTATGTTGGTCATAGCTTTTCTTCCAAGGAGTAAGAGTCTTTTAATTTCATGGTTGCAGTCACCATCTGCAGTCATTTTGGGGCCCAGGAAAATAAAGTCTGCCACTGTTTCCTCATCTATTTGCCATGAAGTGTTGGGATGGAATGCCATGATCTTCATTTTCTGAATGTTGAGCTTTAACCCAACTTTTTCACTCTCTTCTTTCACTTTCATCAAGAGGCTCTTTAAGTTCTCCTTTGCTTTCTGCTGTAAGGGCTACTATGACTATGAGGGCTACTGCATTTCTTATAAGGGATTCTTGCCCATGGTAATAGATATAATGGTCATCCAAGTTAAATTTGCTCATTCCAGTCCCTTTTAGTTCTAATATGCCAATATTCACTCTTTCCTTCTCCTGTTTGACCACTTCCAATTTACCTTGATTCATGGACCTAACATTCCAGGTTCCTATGCAATATTGTTCATTACTGCATTGGACTTTACTTCCATCACCAGTCAGATCCACAGCTGGGTGTTGTTTTTGCTTTGACTCCATATCTTCATTCTTTCTAGAGTTATTTTTCCACTCCTCTCCTGTAGCATATTGGGCACCTACCAACCTGGGGAGTTCATCTTTCAGTGTCATATCTTTCTGCCTTTTCATATGTTCATGGGGTTCTCAACACAATACTGAAGTGGTTTGCTATTCCCTTCTCCAGCGGACCACATGCTGTCAGAACTCTTCACCATGACCCATCTGTTTTGTAGCCCTATATGGCATAACTCATAGTTTCATTGGTTAGACATGGCTGTGGTCCATGTCATCACTTTGATTTGTTTTCTGTGATTGTGATTTTTATTCTATCTGCCCTCTGATAGATAAGTTCAGTTCACTTCAGTTGCTCAGTCATGTCCAACTCTTTGTGACCCCATGGACTGCAGCATGCCAGGCTTCCTTATCCATCACCAACACCCAGAGCTTACTTAAACTCATGTCCATCGAATTGGTGATACCCTCCAACCATCTCATCCTCTGTCATCCCATTCTCATCCTGCCTTCAATCTTTCCCAGCATCAGGGTCTTTTCCAATGAGTCAATTCTAAGGAAAAGAGGCTTATGAAATTTTCCTGATGGGAGAGACTGACTGTGGGGGAAACTGGGTCTTATTCTAATGGATGGGGCATTCTCAGTAAATCTTTAATCTAATTTTCTGTTAATGGCAGGGGCTGTTCCCTCCCTGTTCTTGATCTGAGACCAAACTATGCTGGAGGTAATCAAGATAATGGCAACCTCCTTCAAAAGGTCCCATCCATGCACTGCTGCATTCAGTGCCCTGACCCTGCAGCAAGTCACTGCCAACCCATGCCTCTGCCAGAGACTCCTGGACACTCACAGGTAAGTCAGGGTCAGTCTCTTGTGGGTTCACTGCTCCTTTACCCTGGGTCCTGGTGTGCACAACATTTTGTTTGTGCCCTCCAAGAGTCTGTTTCCCCAGTCCTGTGTAAGCTCTATGGTGGGGTTAATGGTGATCTTCGCTAAGTAGGCCACACCCAGTTCTGCTGCACCCAGAGCCCCTCCCCTGTGGCAGGCCACAGCTGACCTGTTCTTCCACAGGAGATATTCAAAGGCTGGTCTGAATCAGTCTCTGTGGGGTCTCCTGGTGCACACAAGGTTTTGTTTGAGCCTTCCAAGTGTTTCTGGTGGGTTGATTTGATTTTAAACATAATTTTACCCCTCCTACCATCATCCTGGGCTTCCCTTTTGTCCTTGGACATGGGGTATCTTTTTTTGGTGGGATCCAACATTCACCTGAGGATGGTTGTTCAGCAGCAAGTTGTAATTTTGGAGTTCTTGCAGGAGAAGATGAATGTACATCCTTCTACCCTGTCATCTTGTGTCTACAGTACTTCTAAAATAATCAAGTGATCTTTCATTTAATATGTCAACCCTATATATGTGATTCAGGTTTTCATTTACCCTAAAAGTTTATTGTTTACTCTTTGAAAGCAAAACATCCTTGGTTTCCAAAAGCAACAATATCACCAATAAATTATAGGACTAGCATCGTGTTTATTTATTATCATGTTTATTATCATATTTCTTCAGGTAAATATACAATTTGTTTTTAATATTGTTTTTATATCTTCTTTCCCTAGTATATCAATCTTATTTTTCCCAAACTGAATAAATTCAGCTTTTCCTAAAAGGTAATTTTACTTCAAATATAAAGGATAGTATAATTTAGAAACTCAAAAGAAAGAAGAGATAAAATCTGTCTAAAAAGGGGTAATCCTTAGTAAATTTGGATTTGATGAAAGATGTTTTGTTTTAAATTCTCATGTTTATTCTTTGTTATAGAAATTAGGGATAGAGTAACAAGCAAAATATATGTAGGTTTTCCCCACTATCTGAAAGTAAAGAAATATTTTATAAGCTGAAATGGTGTAAATCGAGAAGGCAGTTACTGTAGGGCCTATCTTGCTAATAAATGCACAAAACAAATGAAGGTAAAGCACAGACTTGGTTCAAAGTTTCTGTGACTTGAAGCTGAGTGTAGTTCCCTGGGAAGGAGCTTGGCAGTGCCACTCTCACTGCTCAGGGTGAGCACTGCCTCTGTAACAGATAGGCTTCCTGCTAAACAATGCTAAACACTTTTTAAATTTTCCCCTTTTTTCCTAAAAATGAAAATCCTCTAATTTCTTTCCATTATCAAAAACAAGTACTAATATAGGTCTTTTGTAAAAAGCAAAGTAGTATAAAGTGAACCTCTGAAAAGTCAAGCCACCTGTAGTTCTTACTCTCATAAAGTTTATATTTTAGTGTAAGATAAGGCATTAAACATTTAATTATATGATAATTTAATTACCATTGTAGTACAAACTAAGCAGAGAAAGCATATGATATCAAAGAAGACCAATGAAAGCAGCCAGAACCTAGGAACCAGAGAAAGATTTGATAGGTAAATGATATTTAAATTGAGATCTCAAGGATCAACTAAAGAACAATGGAGGAAGAGGAAGGAGTAGGGCAGATGTTCAAGAACAGGTCGTATGCCTGAGAGCAATGACACTGGGTAGAGCACAGTGCAACTAGGAACTGAGCAGCCAGATTTCAGCAGGAAAGAAGCAAGTTGTGTGGGATAATTCTTATCTGGAATTTATTTTAGAATTTATACTAATGAGCACTTCACCTATTGTAACAGCTAAAATTATATGTCATTTTGGGCTGGGCTAACATACTCTCAGGGTGGTGAAACAGCAGGCCCAGCCTCCTGTCCCAACAGGTCCAAGAAGAAATGTTCTGATTCCAGCCAAGGTGTCTTCATTTTTCCCGGTGAGAGGGGGGACTGACAGAGTACCAAAATAAGAGTCTCCTTTCAAAAGCCTGTCTTTCTGGAAGCAGTGGATCGGTCAGCCTAAACAGTAATGCTCGGCTCCTCCTTGCCCCTCGCCATGAGGCTCAGAAGAGTCAGGCTTTTAACTGCAGTCGGCTCAGTGGAGCGTGCAGGCCCTGCAGAAGGGACTGACTGCAGGACTAGGCGGTGTCCTGAGCCATGCAGACCCCAGCCCGCATGCCAGGCCTCGGTGGTGCTGGCAGAAGGAGCTTCTCGAGTCATTTTCTCTGCTTGGGCAACTCTGGGTAGGAGTCTGCTCTCTCGGGATGAGGAGCTGAGGGAATCTGGGGTGTGCCAGGCTGGGTCTACAAGCAGTGGGCTAGGATCCTCACCAGCAGAGGGGGATACAGGGCTGCCGTAAGACATCCCTGGAGGGACAGGCTTTCACTGGGAGATGCTGGCCCCCACTCCCCAAAACTAATACTTGCTATTAATATATATATATATATATATATATATATATATACACATATATATAGGACAAGGCTTCCCAGGTGGCACTAGTGCTAAAGAACCCACCTGCCAGTGCATGAGATGTAAGAGACATGGCCCGGGTGGGGAAGATTCTCTGGAGGAGGGCATGGCAACCCACTCCAGTATTCTTGCCCAGAGAATCCCATGGACAGAGGAGCCTAGGGGGCTATAGTCCATGGGGTTGCAAAGAGGTGGACACAATTGAAGGGATGGAGAAGGCAATGGCACCCCATTCCAGTACTCTTACCAGGAAAATCCCATGGTGGAGGAGCCTTGTAAGTTGCAGTCCATGCTAAGGGTAGGACACAACTGAGGGACTTCCCTTTCGCTTTTCACTTTCATGCATTGGAGAAGGAAATGGCAACCCACTCCAGTGTTCTTTCCTGGAGAATCCCAGGGACGGGGGAGCCTGGTGGGCTGCTGTCTATGGGGTCGCACAGAGTCAGACACGACTGAAGTGACTTAGCAGCAGCAGCAACAGATGCCCAGATAGCTGGTAAAACATTATTTCTGGGTATGTCTGTGAGGATGTCTCTAAAAGAGATTAGCATTGAATCAGCAGATTGAGTCAAAATCTTAACCAACACAGATACTCATCATTCAATTGAATAAGAATTTAAACAGATCAAAAGGTTGAGGTTAACACTGGACATGGAACAGTGGATTGGTTCCAAATCGGGAAAGGAGTACATCAAGGCTGTATATTGTCACCCTGTTTATTTAACACATATGCAAAGTACATTATGTGAAACGCCGGGCTGGATGAAGTACAAGCTGGAATGAAGATTGCCAGGAAAATTATTGATAACCTCAGATATGCAGATGACACCACCCTTATGGCAGAAAGCAAAGGGAACTTAAGAACCTCCTGATGAAGGTGAACGAGGAGAGTGAAAAAGCTGACTTAAAGCTCAACATTTAAAAAATGAAGATCATGGCATCTGATCCCATCACTTCATGGAAAATACATGGGGAATCAATGGAAACAGTGACAGACTTTATTTTCTTGGGATCCAAAATGACTGCAGATGGTGACTGCAGCCATGAAATTAAAATATACTTGTTCCTTGGAAGAAAAGCTATGACAAACCTAGACAGCATACTAAAAAGCTGAGACATTACTTTGCCAACAAAGGTCCATCTAGTCAAAGCTATGATTTTTCCAGTAGTCATGTATGGATATGAGAGTTGGACCATAAAGAAAGCTGAGTGCCAAAGAACTGATACTTTTGAACTGTGTTGTTGGAGAAGACTCTTGAGAGTCCTTGGGACTGCAAGAAGATCCAACCAGTCAATCCTAAAGGAAATCAATCCTGAATATTCATTGAAAGGACTGATGCTGAAGCTGAAGTTCCAATACTTTGTCTATCTGATGTGGAGAACCGACTTATTAGAAAAGAGCCTGGTGCTGGGCAAGAGTGAAAGCAGGAGGAGAAGAGGATGACAAAGAGGATGAGATGGTTGGATGTCATCACGGACTTGATGGACATGAGTTTGAGCTAGCTCCGGGAGATGGTAAAGGATAGGGAACCCTGGCATGCTGCACTCCATGGGGTCGCAAAGAGTTGGCCATGACTGAGCAACTAAGCACAAACACAGCACATGCCCATTGGTGTTTATGGTTTAGAGCCTCAGACTCAAACTCGTTATCATGTCTTTTTTTCTAATATAAATTTATTTATTTTAATTGGAGGTTAATTACTTTAAAATATTGTATTGATTTTGCCATACATAAACATGAATACACCACAGGTATACACGAGTTTCCCATTCTGAACCTTGCTCCCTCCTCCCTCCCCGTACCATCCTTCTGGGTCATCCCAGTGCACCAGCACCAAGCATCCCGTATCATGCATCGAACCTGGACTGGCGATTCGTTTTATATATGATATTATACATGTTTCAATCCCATTCTCACAAATCATCCCACCCTCTCCCTCTCCCTCAGAGTCCAAAAGACTGTTCTATACATCTGAGTCTCTTTTGCTGTATCACATACAGGGTTATCATTACCATCTTTCTAAATTCCATATATATGCATTAGTATATTGTATTGGTGTTTTTCTTTCTGGCTTACTTCACTCTGTATAATTGGCTCCAGTTTCATCCACCTCATTAGAATGGATTCAAATGTATTCTTTTTAATGGCTGAGTAATACTNTGAAACACGTATACTATCATGTAAGAAACGAATCACCAGTCTATGTTCGATACAGGATACAGGATGCTTAGGGCTGGTGCATGGGGATGATCCAGAGAGATGATATGGGGGGAGGGGGGAGGGGGGTTTAGGATTGGGAACTCATGTAAACCCGTGGCGGATTCATGTCAATGTATGCAAAAGCAATACAGTATTGTAAAGCAAAATAAAGTACAAATAAAAAATATAAATAAATAAAATGCTTGACTGCAAAATAGCAAAATCACTACACATTAATCAGCCAGGACTGGACACATGTGTGTGTGCTTAGTCATGTCCGACTCTGTGATTCAAAGGACTGTAGCCTGGCAGGCTCCTCTGTCCATGAAATTTTCTAGGCAAGAATACTGGAGTGGGTTTCCATTTCCTAATCCAGCGGATCTTTTTGATCTGGGGATCAAACCCATGTGTCTTGATTCTCCTCTGTTAGTAGGTTGATTCTTTACCACCATATCACCGGGGAAGTCCCACTGGATATGTAGTCCTACTCAATAATAGGATGCAAAGAAGTTCATTCCTGCCATGAAATCAGCTTTATAAACTTGGTTAACAGTTGATAATGATGACCGTACCGCTGTTTGTCTTTCTTTCTTTCTTTTTTTTTTTAAATGGCTGTATCAGTGATTTTTAAGTAGAAGGTTATATGCTTGGGGCAAAAAAGACTGTAATTAAGTAAAATAAAGAGAAATATTAACAAGATACTTTATGGTGAAATTATGCATAGTTAACATGTTGTTTTATATACTTCTCTGTGTCTTCTAAATTTTCTCCATTAAATATTTTATTAGCCAGGATTCTTTGTAAGGAATAGAAAAAAAACCCTCAAAATAAGACTGATTGAAATAAGAAAGTTGTTGTTTTTTTTTTTAAATGAAGTTGTTCAACAACTGGAAGCAGTCATCAAGGGATGTTAGAACTCCAAAATGCCCAGCATCTAGAGTTTATCCCAATTTGTTGTTGAGATGCCTGGCTGTGCGTGCATGGTTCAGATGCATGGCTGTGCATGGCTCCCTTCCCCTAACGTCACCTCATAGTTCAAGATGTTTGTCAATCATTATCCACTTCGAAGCAGAAAAGAAGAAGGGGAGAAGATTCTCCCTTTAAAGATGTTCCTCATAGATTAANCCCAGCATCTAGAGTTTATCCCAATTTGTTGTTGAGATGCCTGGCTGTGCGTGCATGGTTCAGATGCATGGCTGTGCATGGCTCCCTTCCCCTAACGTCACCTCATAGTTCAAGATGTTTGTCAATCATTATCCACTTCGAAGCAGAAAAGAAGAAGGGGAGAAGATTCTCCCTTTAAAGATGTTCCTCATAGATTAAATTTGATACTTCTGCTAAAATGACATTTAACTACCTTAATTTGGAAGTTCAAAAATAAAGCATTTACTCTAGATAAACATATAACAACCAACATCAGATCTCTTATCTCTAACATAGATCTCTTTTTCTAGTCTTTCACCCACACTGAGTTGGGGATATCTTTCTCAAATGGCTTATTTTCAGTGGTTTAGAAAACAGTCCAAAATCATTATCTTTGTATACATTCTTATTATCCTCCTTGTCTTTTCTAGTGATGTGTCTATATATATATATATACACTAAAACTGTAATTCAGGAAAAATAGAATGTCCTTTATTTTCAATAAAAGCATTAATCTGCTTTGGCATTCCCTTGCACTAATACTAAAAATACATATTTTAAGATTTAATAAATTACTGTAACCCAGTTTAAATCAGTCTTTTTCAGAGAAATATTAATTTACAATCCATAGTCCAAAATGGACTTGGAAGAAGAGAGAATATATACCACCATGGAGAGGTATAGGAGTGTTGGATCCTAAAACTAACTTCTTTTGCTGTCTATTTCACCTAGTATTTGGGCATTGATTTCTGTCCCTCTAATATCCACTGGAGTGTCTACAGCTGGTATAAATCATCAGTCTCAGTCTTGGCATTGGCAACACCAGATAATCGCTCCCAAGGCACACAGCCACCTTCTCTGTTGACTAGGTCTTCACCTTACATCTAGCTGGCATTATAGATCCCCTGAAGCCACGCAGTTATTTCAATTTAATCCATTTAATCCTATATCCTCTTTGAAAATGGCTTATATTATAATTCTACTTTCAGAATTTCTAGAATTTTAAATTTATAAAGAGAAGCTTTGGAATGTACAAATCCCTTTCTCATTCATCAAATCTTAGTTTAGAAGGCCATAGTGTCACTAGAAACTCGAGAAAATTTGCTTTAAATCTCAGAGCTAAATAATGAGTTATTTACTTTGGGCATCATGTTCTTAATATATTGCATGGAGAAAGTACAAGATGCAACTATTTAAGGAGAAATAAATATAAATCATTTTAATAATTTAGAAATATTGCCCCAGTATATTCATCTCATGCCATAGCTCCTACATATAATAAATACATCTAGTATTTTTGGTCATTTATTCTGTGCCAGGCACTGCTTTTTAAGTTCTTCATACGTAACAATTTAAATCTCCCAACAATCATGATTATTATCACTCTTATTTTGCAGGTGAGGATACTGAAGCACAGATAAATTAGCTACCCAAATTTGCACAGACAATGTTCAGAGCCAATCTGGCTCCAGAGTATATAATACCACACTTCTTTCCACTAAAATATGTTCCATAAAGATAAATACTATCTAAAGGCTGTTGTGTTCTAAATTTAAATATACAGCCTTAAAATTTCCCCTAAACTTCAGACTGAAATATTAAGTAGCTCCTTAATTTTTACTTGCATCTAATAGTCATCTCAAAAAAACAGCATATCTTAAATCAAACACAGTTTCCCCTTGGTATCTGCCTGTAGTTCAAGAATCCCTGCAAATACCAAAATTTGCAGATGTTCAAGTCTTTTATATAAAATGGTATAGTATTTGCATATAACATACATATTTTCCCCAAAACTTTAGATCATCTCTAGATTACTTATAATACCTAATACAATGTAAATGCTATGTAAGTAGTTGCATGCACATAGCAAAATCAAGCTTTGCTTTTTGGAACTTCCTGGAATTTTTTTCCCAAATATTCTTTGATCTGAGGTTGGTTTAATCCACAGGTGTGGAATCTGCAGATATGGAGACTGTACCTGGTATCTACATGCCACCCCCTCCTGCCCACACCTGTTGCTCCTACTATCACTACCATTTTAGTAAACAGCTTCACCATTTTTCCTATTGCTCATACTGAAACAATGAGATCTCTCTTGATTTTTCTCACACTCCATGTCCAATTTATCAGGAAATCCTGTTGGGTCTATCGTCAAAATATTTCCAGAGTCCAACCACTTCTCAATACCTCCACTGCTACCACCTGACCTAACACACCATCATCACTTTCCTGGGTTGCTGAAAAATACCTCACATCTCAACTCTGTTTCCACTCTGTACCTATAGTCTATCCTCAACATAGCAGCCAGAATAATCATTTAAAACACATAATTCAGATCAACTCTCTTTTGCTTAAAACCTTCTGATAGACTTGCATATCACTGAGAATAAAAGCAAAAATCCTTACAATTGATTGTAGCCAGGCCCCATTGCTCTTAATCTCACCTAATTTTCTGCCATTCTCTTCTTCATTCACTCAGCACCTCAATCATCACCCCTTTCCTCATTCAGCTCTAGACCCCTTGGCTTCCTTGCTCAAATGCACTGAGTATGTTTCTGTTTCTGAGTTACTTTACTTGTTCTTCCCTGGGTCCAAGAAGCTCTTCCCAAATATCTACTATCTTCTTTTTATCTTTCAGATATGTATCTTGGATAATGTCACTTTATCCAAGAGGTCTTCCTTATCACTTTATATGACATAGCAACTTATCTAACCCCTTCCATGCTTCAGTACTTTCTATACCCCTTTCTCTGCTTTGTTTTTTGTCACCCTACGTATTACCACCTAATATATCATATCTGTTCATTGTGGTCCTCTTTACTCGAGAATTTAAGCAGGAAATATATCTGTCTTGAACACAGCCATAGCTAAAAGCCTAAAATTGACCTTGCACATGACAGGTATTCAAAAAATATTTGTTAAATAAATTAATGATGGACACAGTCATAGAGACTTAGAATTTCACATGTGTGTTTTATATTCCTTTGGCTTTATGTATTCTATTCCATCTGCCAATACTGTTTTGCACTTCTTTCACTTAGTTAACTCCTGCTTATACTTCAAAATTCACTTTCAGAATTGCCTTCTCCAAGAAATTTTGCCCATACCTAGAGAATATATATATATTTATATTCATTTTAGCACAATATTTATCATCTGCCATTGTCCTTGTTGATTCACTTGAGTGAGGGTTTTCAGTAGACTACAATTTCCTTAAAGGCAGGGATCCTCATTTATACAGTTTTGTTAATTCCTATAATTAACATAGTTCAAGAGATTTAATAAGTGCTCAATTAATATTGCTTGAAAGAATGTATAATTCCAAGAGTTAGAGCCAGAATGTAATCCTCTCGGTAGCTTTTGCTATAAGTACAAAAGGTATACTTAAGGTATTTTGAGAATGAAAGTATCATTTATGGAAATCTACAACCAAAGAACTCAGCTAGAAAAACAACCAAACCACAGAACATCTATGACTTTGAAAATTCCCTGACCCACTCAAATTCTGGATTCATTCTGTACCTTAGACAGTCTGCTCCAAGTTTAATCCTCTTTTTTCCTCTTGTTTTGTCTTTTAGATTTGGTTTGGGTGGCTTGGTTTACTCAAACAACAATGCATTTGTATTCCAAGAGTTATTTTTCAGGGATAATTCATTTGAAGTCTTCCTTTCTGACTTATGCAAAAAACTGCAGAAATCTCCAAGTTTCTACCAACAATTCTACCAACTTAATACCAACCTTAGTATGTGAGGGATAATATTAGATATAATGATATAACAATATCCACAGATTTAAAGTACTGTGGGCTTTCCCAGAGTCACTCCTATACTTTTATTGGAAAGCTTCTCAAAGACCTAGTTGTTTTCTTATTAGATAGTCAAGAATAATACAAACCCACTGGAAACCTAAGGCTGTTTGACTATTTAATTATACAATGCTTATTTTTGGTTGCGTTATGGGACAAAACACAAGAGTAGCACATACTAGGAAATCAAAAACTAACTCTTTCTGATGTATTATCTATACTTATATCTTCCTAGTTGGCCAGACGAACATGATATCTCATTTATCAAGAGACCTCTCTTACCATAGGGGAATTTCAAAGAGAAATAAAAAGTCATGTTGCTATTTTCTTAACTAAATTATTAATAATGTAACATGTGTGTAATATGAAAATTTAATATTCTAAGGAATATCAGCCATACAAAGACCCAGATTCCAAACTTATTATACCAAATATTTCTATGTGATTGCTATCATTTGCCTTTTATAATTTCTTCATCTCCAAAATTTAAAAGTTGGAATAAATGACCTCTAAGACTTCCCACTGTCAAAGATCTGCAATGCAATGACAAGTAATAGCCATAACCAATTACCATGGATTATAAATTGGAAATACATAGTATCATTGTGCTATACTTTATCATCAGCTAAAATTAGTTTGGCATCTTTGTGGCTCCAATTTTTGCCTCTCTTTTGTGTTAACTGGAAAAAAAATGACCATCCAGTAAGTATTTTTCATCAAATTCTTTTGATTATGAATTTATTTGTATTAATTAATTGGAAGAATCAAAAGTTCAATGGAATATTTTATATCTGGCAACATAATGACAAATAGTCAAATATATGAGAGGTTAAGATTATATATACATGTCAAACACTTATTTTAAGAATTCAAGCAATATCAAATGATACCCAGAACCAGCAAATAAACAAAAGAGCAAAAAATCACCTTTATAAAGCTGAAATCTTTTTGGAGAATGACAGTCTAAGAAAGATTAGGCCAGAATAACAAATAAAGTACTTCCTTGGAAGAACTAGCATATTTATTTAAACAGAGACAAAAAGAAAATGAAATAAACCCTCAAGTTGCCTTAGGTCACAGCATGTGGCTTATAATCTAATCTAAGAAAAGAATTTGACAGATTCTACAGGTTAGTCATGATAGAAATAATTTTCATGATTTAGCTGACAAGTCCTTTAATATTTTCATTGTAGATAAAGTGGAATGGAGAGATATATTATACTGCCTAGCATGCTCTCAGTCTGATTTTACTCTGTAGCTTCAGTTTCCTCTCTAGTTTTTTCCCCTTCTCATTTGATTTTGTTCCCATTGGAACTGAACAATAAATCACCTGGTTTGCTTCCCAAAAGGCCAGGATAGGATTGAAGTAAGATTCATATTAATTTCCCTTGATCTGTGACTGAGAAAGCACTGAAGCTAGGGAGCCCTCTGCCTTTATGCAAGATTCAAACAGATTCTATGATTTCTGTGGTGAGAGTCATACCAATAGCTCATGGAGTTATTTCTGTCACTAGCTATGTGACCTTAGGCAGTCTACTTAACTTCACTGAGCTTTATTATCCTAATGTGAGAACTGAGGATAAAAATTATACTTTTCACACATTTTTATTGAAACTTAAATGAGAATATTTCACAAAGCCCTTAATAAATTGTTGTGTATTTATTCTTTCAACAGATTTTACTGAGTTCCTACTATGATCCAGGATCTAAAGTATAGAAAGGTCTCAATTAATACAAACCATTGTGTTTATTAACAGCAACAACATTAGACCATCAATGTCACTAGAGAAATATTCCAAATAATTATTCATACTGTGATTTAGGAGTCCTTTTCTGATGATAGAAGAATGGTAAGCAAAAACTTACTTTTAACCAACTTTGAAAGGCATGCTTAAAAGAAAAAGCTATGATGATGGTGGTGTTTTTTCTAGGTCTCTTTGTTAAAAGAGATTAGTTCTGGATTAGTTCTGACTTGAAAGCAAAAGCAGATTTGCTGTTCAATAATTAATATTTATTCATTTGACAGATTTTTAAAAGTATATCAGGCTATCAGAGAAACAAGCACAAGTTTAAATCTAGTGAGAGACAAAAATAGTGTGTAAGAATCAAAGTGTACAATAAATGCCACATTGATAACACAAAGTACTAAAGACAAAAGCTATATAATAGTGTATACTAAAAATAAGCCCTATGATAGCTTTAGTCTCTATGACTCTAATCTAAATTTGAAGCCTAGTCTGAACCTTCTCTCTCACACAATGTGACATCATAAATCAAATCAGTTCTTCCAAATGGAATTCCCAAAGAGCAAATAGAGTGCTGCAGAACCTCCATTCTTGGAAGCTGCTGGTGTTCAGACATTTTATGACTTTCCTTTTTAAACTGATTGTGAGCCTCCATTTCAGTGAATTTCTTTGGTTCTGCTCCTCTTTCTTTGTAACAAAAGGATAGTTATTTTGAGTCAATCCCCTGACGCCAAATGAAAAGAGAACAATCTTGTAGAGGAGAATTAGACGCATTTAGAAGCTAAATATGGCACCTCTGATAAGCAGTCTTGGAATATTTCAAGGCAAAGGGATTCATAAGGAAATTGCAGTTGAGAAGAGAATAACAAGCATCTGAAAATTAGAGAATAGGATAAGAGGAATGGTTATAAGTGCAAGTATAGAATTAGATAATTGAGGAAAAATGTGTACAGTGCCTTGAGCTCTTTAGAAGAAAGTACCACAACATAGAGAAGTATTATTAGCTAATGACGAACTTTCCCAGTATAATCAGCAGCTGAAGAAAAGTACAAGAGATCACAATGTAGAAAAAATGCATTTAAACTTCAGGACATAAGATTGTTTAGAGAAAGCATTCAAAATAGCTTAGGTGAGAAATGGGTAGTTATACAAGCTACTTGCTCCCACTTGCAAGTAAACTGTGGCCACAGACAAGGCCACCTGAGAGCAGTTTGTTTTCTTATGCCCAAAGACATGACACCTATACTCCACTGCAGGTAGAGTATACTCACTCCACCTATGTACTCCACTAGTGTACAGGCACCACATTTGTGGAAAGGTACATCTCAAATCACAAGTAGCTAGAGAATATAAATTAAACCATATACAAATGGAATATATGACATTCTTCCAGAAAATATTTCTAATTAATAACTTGAGAATTTAAAGTTCTATGAAGTACTTCCATAAATAAATCCATGTTATCTGTGTCAGAGTCCATGCTATTCCTAAAGATATAATCCCATTTCTCATCCAAGGGCTTCCTTGGTGTCTCAAACAGTAAAGAAAGTGAAAATGATGTTGCTCAGTCATGTTCAACTCTGCAACTCCATGGACTGTAGCCTACCACGTTCCTCTGTCCATGGGATTTTCCAGGCAAAAGTACTGGAGTGAGTTGGCACTTCCTTCTCCAGGGGATCTTCCTGACCCAGGGATCCAACCAAGGTCTTTCACATTGTAGGCAGACACTTTACCGACTGAGCCACCAGGGAAGTCCAAACAGTAAACAATCTGCCTGCAATGTGGGAGACCTGGATTCCCTACAAAACCATCCAATATCCATGCTCTAACTAAATTAATTAATAAATCCATATATTCTACTCTCTAAACATTTTAATGTGTCTATATCTGTTATGAAAATTAGAGTAAATACTTATATAGCATTTACTCTGCAATAAGCCCTGTCCTAAGTACTTTACATATATTAACATATTTAATCCTGTCAGTAACCCAGTAAGTAACAACTGTTGTTCAGTTCAGTTCAGTTCAGTCGCTTAGTCGTGATGAACTCTTTGCAACCCCATGAACTGCAGCANGAAAACAACAGAATGGGAAAGACTAGAGATCTCTTCAAGAAAATTAGAGATACTAAGGGAACATTTCATGCAATGATGGGTTCGATAAAGGACAGAAATGATATGGACCTAACAGAAGCAGAAGTACTGTTGTTACTACTCCTATTTTACTAGAGAAGACATGAAGGTAGAATAAAATAAAAGAAATTAGATAATTTGTCCAAGGTAGCCTAACTGATGTGGTAGAAACCAGGATTTGAAGCCAAATAATCTGGTTTCAGATTCCAGGTGGAATATATATACTTAATATGTTGATTCTCAGAAATATATTTGAAGACTCTTCCATAACAAGTATGTACTTTCAGTTTATCTATATTTTATCAGTTCAATAATATTACTCTCTTAAAAAAAAATAATAACCTTAGTAATTGACATTACAATACCCCTTCTTTTTGTTTCCAACTCACTAACCTCAACTATGTTTCCTTTTTAGCCATCCAAAATTTCATTATAATCTTTCATCCCCTCCAGACAAGTAGTTTTAGTGCTTTAAAATTGTAATGTCTTATTATTCCTTACTACATGTCATCTGAATTTTATCTTCTTCATGTATCATTCCTTACTACATGTCATCTGAATTTTATCTTCTTCATGTGTCTTTCCCAACATACCTAATTAGAAGAATTTACCTTTTTTTGTCACTGCTACTGAACATTCTCACAAAAGAACAGAAAACCAGAGTGAAAAATAAACTTACTTCTCTCTTTCCTTGATGTTATAAACTAAGTTGTTTCAGGTTTGAGATATTAGCATAACACAGTGACAGAGAATGAAAGGGACAATAAGAGACCACAAATGGGAGGGGAGAAAAAATTCCTATTTAAAATGGAATATTTCTTTTAAAAGGAAAATGACAATAGGATTTAAAAAAAAAAAAAGAAAAGAAAAAGTGTATAAACAGCTCTAAATACTGGCTCCATTTTCCGCTTCATGAATTCCACATCTCTGTTCAAAGACCAACTTGAAATTACTAACATGACAGCATCTCAAGAATAGCCTCTCCCTCATCTGCCTCCTAAAGCAATTTATGCACTTTGCACCTAACTTTTCATTAAAGTATGTTTCAGGTTACATTACATGCAATGATCACTTGCCTGATCCAACTGGACTTACCAGCTTCTTCTCCCCTAGTGCCCAGAGCAGTGTTGCAGAGTGCAAAGCATGTGGACTTTGAGAAAGAACTAAGATTAAATGACCATTTAGTCACTGACTAGATGTAAGATCTTTCAATACCTTCAGTTGTACAGTAGAGGTTACAATAACCCTCAGGATTATGGGGGAAATTTAACGAAATAGCTTGTATAAAGTTTCTGATATATTGTAGACATTCTGTAAAAGGAAGCTGTTAGTTTTTTCATTGAAGATATACTGTGGATTCTATCAAGAAGAGGAGAAGGAAGGAAGGAATAACTGAAGGTATGTCTCAACTCCAGTCACTATTCAGTGTAGGGCTCCATTCTTTGATGAGGCTGAGCTCAGAGAAGAGATGGGTACTAGATAGAAAGAGGGACCAAGGTATAAACCTCATTCTGCATCGTAAGTCCAAGACTTTACTGGGATAAGTGGGAGAAATGGAATACCAAAAATGAGGAGTCACTATCCAGTGTTTGTTGGTGGTGAAAGAAATTGAGAAGAGTAAAACCGAAGCCTGGCTTGCAGACTGCCTCCATATTCAAAGTAAATGAATTAATTCCAAGACAGTGGGGTGTACTAAAACTATAAATATGTATATCCAGATAGGCTTGGAAACCAAGGTCTTTTCGAGCCTATATCTGGGAGCAGTGTAATGCAACTGCAACATGAATCTGGGGAAATCAGGCACAGGAGAAATAAGATCAAGACTTAAAGCTGAAGTATCTGTGCCAGAATCAGGTGCTATAAATTCCAAGAATTCCTGAGATGGAATCAGAGTTTAGAAAAGAATTTCATTTTTATTCATTTTTAGATAATGAACCCCTTTAAATTCTTTTGGTCATTTCTGAAACCTCAGAGAGTGCCAGAGATCTGACTTTCCAGCCTACAGACTAGGAATCCACTTAAATATTAAAGAGCTTTCTATGTTCTCCATGATATCAAATTAGAATCCAACAGAGTTGCCATAAATGCTCCAAACTTTCCCAGATCAGCCTAAGATTAAACCAATAGACACTTCCATATAGTACAAAACTAGATTATAAGGAGCACTAAACCTCTCTGTGGCCCTAACAATTGCTGGCACAGCCTCAGGACAAGTTCTTGCTACTTCTCCCAAGAGAAGTTGAATAATTATGTTGAACATCACAAGTGGGAAGAAGTGTTTGGAAGGGAAATGATAGCAAACAGTTGAAGGGAAAGAACTGGTGAAATGGTTGAAAAGAGAAGAGATAAATAAAAGCAGTGAAATGTAATTTCAAGATGTAATTGTAATTTTTATAAATTTTCTATGGCAATTGGCATAAAATATTTTAATATCTTTGAAGTAGAATACTTAATTTGAGGTCATGAAATGAAATTAACCAGCTACCCCAAAGTGAAACTGCATATGTGATCAACAGCTCATTTGCCCTGTGGCTAGAGGAAGGCAAATGAAAATGCCAAGACATGATTAACCCAAACTGAATTGGGCAGGAAGAAGACACTTGCCTATTTAATTTGATTTGTGGGCTTAGCCACTGCATGGGGACTTTTTCACTACTATTCTATTTTAAAGGAACTTCTAGAGAACAACTCTCACAGCTCTGTTGATGCTTTTTTTTCTAAAGAGAAATATCAGAAGACTGTCTCTTTAGCACTATTTTAATTTTGCTCAGTTTGAAACTAGTGTACATGTGTGAATCTCATGATCATGATCTTAATTAGGATCATATTTAGATTCAGACTTAAACTGGAGTAGATAATCATTTCTATTACCTTGTATTAAATATAAGGAATCAAGTTCTCAAGCACTATACAAATACAGGATCTTATTAGTGTTTTGTTCTCTCTATCTCTGCCTGTTTGTTTTTTTTTCTCCTTTCTGAAACCCGTTATTATGAATGTTTAGGAAGCAGCGAGAACATATACACCAGTAATTTTTTGTTTTTTGGGGGGTGGACAGGGGGAATAAAGACAACAGTTTCAAAACATATTTCTAGTTTGAGTATTCTCTAATGAAAGTTGCATTCTCTTTCACATGGTGGTTGCCACCAATGAGTTACTCTGTTTCACAAGTCCTATTTGGCCCAACATTCTATTGAAATAAAAGTCATAGATTTCCTTGAAATATTGAAGCATTTTACATAAGGAAATTTGATATGGCTAGAAAAATATAATTGCTTCTGTCTTGATAAAATGTAAAGAATCATTCTGCCTGTAAATAATCTACTCAAGAAAATATTTCTCTAGCTTAAAAATTACTTGTAACTAGTAAGTGGGAGCTACCTCTGCGGGGTTTTATTGATGTATTAATATATTGTTTTCCTTTTAAAGGTAACGAAAAATGAGTTCTAGGGGATTTTCTTGCTATAGAGAGGACTGATACAAAAGAGAAGTCCAGTAATGCCCCTCTGTGGCAAAAGTGTAGCATAGCAAGTTCCTTTCACAGTGAGAAGAAGCAAAGCCATTTCAAGCTCACTGATCTCTCTCCATTTATGAATTAGATGTTTGGAAAAGGAATAGCTAAAATAGAAGCAATCTGCATTAAGCCCAGGGACATAAATGATTAATAAGAATATATTATGTTTAAATATAAATTCAACCACTGCAAAAAAAAACTTATGTATATATTCAGAAAAATGCTAACAGAATTTTAGAAACATTTCTTTTTAATATAATAACAGCTAACTCATAATTTAGAGAAATCAATATTCTTGATCATGAAAAAGTCTTTAAAGGGTTACTGATGATGTATACAGTGAGAAATCTAAATATATTCCTTCTTTATTTCTCAGAAACTTAAATATTAAATATGTAATAAAAAAGTTAACTCATTAATCCATCTTTACAAATGTATTAGACTGTACATCTCTGTCAGTGGTAGTCCAGTCTGATTTAGCACTTTGACTGAGAGGAACAAATTATTTTCTGGAGGTTGCATCTTCTTTGTACAGCTCTTGTGAAAAAGTTCTTCCTTACATTGAGATGCTATCTTTCTATCTGAGACCTCTTCTCATTGGTCTGACTCCCTCCACCATACCACTTCATGCCAAAATTTCTAAACAATAATAACTTAAATATTTTTAGATGATACCTTTGGTACATCCTATTCTTGTCCCTAGCTCATACAGAATCTATTCCCTGAAGTTCAGGGTCTGAACTTTCTTCATTAAAGAGTTTCAAATGTCTTTATATTCAGTCTCTTTTGAATGTGTTTCAGTTTATCTAATTATCTCTTAAATCATTATCACTGCAAAAATCTAAGCATTCTTAAGAAAAGTGGGCCTATACCCTCTTAATCCTACAATCTACTTATTCAATTAATGTATCCCCTCAGTCTCTATTAGCTCTGGGGACATCTACATCGTGTTGTTGATTTCTAGAAATATGATTGTCATCCAACACCTCTAGGCATTTTCACACAGTCTACTCAGAAGCTGCAACTTCTCCATCCTCTGTAAGTACAGCTATAGTTCTGGTTTCTGACCCAAGAACAGGACCTCACATTCACCCCTGTTAAATTTTATTATTTTTTCAGCTCAAAATGTTTCAGCCTGTCAAGATCTTTTTGGATCCCAATTCTGCCATCCAACACATTCTTTATCCCTCCCAGCCTTGTCATCTACAAATTTGATGAGACTTCTCTCTACAGTTTCATCCAAGTCACTACCTCTAAAATGAGTAAATCCGACAAGACCATAGATACAGCCTGGAGGTGATCAACAGAAATTTCTCTCCAGATGTATGTTTATCTATAAATCAGGTTATTTGGTTAATATTATGTCAATTTTTAGTTTACCTAATTGTGAGGACATTCTATTCATACATCCTTCTATCCATGAGAATACATGATATGCTTTGATAAATGAATTATTGAAGTACAAATACTCCATCTCAAATGTTCTATCATCAATTTAGTAGTTCAGTTACAGAAAGAGGTGAAGTAAATCTGTTTCATTTATTTAGTGACCACATGGTGATCCATAGTGACTATTACTTGCTAGGATTCTAAGATTAATGAATTCTTCCAGTTAAATTATTGTGTCATGACAAAAGTATATGAGCTGAAAGGAGATAGGACAGTCAGTAATCTTAAATCTTTTTAAAGATAAATAGTAATCTATTTTAAAACAGTGAAACCTATTCTTCAAGTAAAGATATATTTTCATGTATGTATATCTATAAAAATATACATACACCCCTGTTTTATAAAGGGTAAAACTTTTCTGATTAAAACTGGTATTGGGATAAAGTACCAAGAGCCTCATTGATTTGAAGCTACAGACTCCTCCAGCTATTTATCAGGTTTCCCTGAAAAATCCCTAGAAAGTCTTAGAATACAGTTTTAAAAGCACTGCTTTAAGCCATTTTTAGCCACTTTACCAATATGAATTAATTTTAAAGTCAGCTTTCAAAACAACAGGCAGTGGTAAGAAGTATCTTAAAGCAAAACTATATTTTGATAAAACAGAGGAAAGGGAATGTAGGATAGAATCTAAAAACAGGGAGCATGTCTAAACTATTCAGCTCTTAAGGATTGGTAAGATTCCTCTGAATTCTCTCACCGACCACATAAAGTTACCAGTCTAGCATATCCCTTCACATTTTAGGCACAGACTTGATTCATAGATGAAGGGAAAGCATTCATAAAACTATAAGGCAAATACATAATGCAAATCTTCACATTTTCACTAAAACAGGAACAGGAGCTTCTATTAAGACTATAAATGTATTGGATGGAACCATTTGCCAGTAACAGTATAGAATATTTTAAAATAATTATATACTTTTTGGAATTCAAAGACAACCTTTTGCAACATTCACATAAATCTCTCATTTAATAAACATTTATTGAGCATCTACTGCATGTCAGGCATCTAATTAAGTACTTTTGAAAATTGTAGCATCATTCAGCATCACAGAAGCAGTGAGACATGTGAGAATACTGAGATTCCAAGTAGCTAAGTTTCTTGCCCAAATTCACAAACGAGTAAGAAGTACTAGGATTTAAACCAAAAATAAGATCTTGTCCCACCTCTCAAGAAGTTCCCTGTATAATCAAAGAGATGTTATGTAAATAAATAATTACATAGATTATTGCATTTATAGATTCATGCTGACAGCTCTCCTGTTTTTACAAGGGCTTTCTTCACCATGCATGAGAGAAGCATGACAACAGAAGACAGAGAGAAAATCTGTTCCCACACTTAAGAGAGACAGATGTCACTTGCTATCCTATTAAGAAAACAAAAAATACACTTCCTTCACATTCTATGTGTTTAAAGGACTATCACCTAATAGTCAGCTGTACTGAAGTTCGCTCACAACATATGCTTTTAAAATGGCTTGCCAGAGAACAACTTTCAAGATTCCGCTCTTACACATCTCCAAGGCTTCTGCTAATTCTGTGGTTCTGAAAACGCTAAAGAGACTTAAAATCATGTTTATGTCGATGGCAGCTCTTAAGGCCTTGGTTAATTTTTTTTAATGGCAGCAGAGAAAAAGAAACAGGACCTGCATTTGGCACCAATACATTCCTGGCTTCCTCACTGTGCCAAAAAGCCTGACTTGCAGCATTTGTAGTGGTTTTCAGCTGCTGCAGACCACTTCTCTGCAGCTTAGCAGATGGTTAGAGCAGTAGCTAAAGCAACAGAGGCCATTTTAAGCTCCAAGAAATGTAGCAGGTGCTGCAGGTTTAAAGAGAAAATTATTCCTCACTTTGTATTTCATCATTCTCTTTTATCTTCGTGCGTGAGAGATTTTTTCCCTCTCCTGCTTCTGTTTACACCCAACATAGTAGTAGAGTATGAACTTAAGAAAAGGTGACAAATGTGCAAGAATAACTGCATATCAATGAAGGATAATACTTCTGGGTATCTTAAGCAGAATGCTGTGTGTTAAGATATTTTCTACTTGAGGCTTATGGTATTTCCTCCTATGAATGCATAATTTTACCTTAACATGTATCCAAAATTTGACGTGGGAGGAATCTCACAGTATTTGAGATCAGAAGTATTTTAATGAATAAGTACAGGATAATTTGGGAAAGTAATTATAAAGAAATTAGATATAGAATTAAGCTCATGTAACTAGCATTAGGACCCCTGAACTGCCACCTGTTTTGTGCCTGCTATTCGCAACCAAAAGAAATTGTCCTGGTACTACTCTCTCCTGGTTTTCCTCCTTCCTTTCAGGCCACTCCTCCCCTGGGTCCTGATTTTCCTGCCCCTCACCAATTTTAATTTTACACAGGGTTCCATCCTGGTGGCTCAAATGGTAAAGAATCTGCCTGCAATGCAGGAGACCTGGGTTTGATCCCTGTGTTGGGAAGATCCCCTGGAGAAGGGAATGGCAACCCACTCCAGTATTCTTGCCTGCAGAATCCCATGGACAGAGGAGCCTGGTGGGCTACAGTCCCTGGAGTCGCAAAGAGTCAGACACATCTGAGTGACTAACACACACACTTGGGTTTCAGAGCTTGTTGTTCTATGAGTTTTCCATGGGTGACTTCATCTAAATTCCTGGCTTCAACTATTACCCATATGCTGATGATGGCTGGGATAATCTTTGTTTCAGATCTACATGATCAGCCCACTCAAATCAGTGAATCACAAGTATAACCAATACTTTCTTCTCCTCTCCCTGTGCCAAATCAGTTTTCAGAAAACTGTGTAAGTAAGGTGCATCAGCTTCTACCTGGTCCTGCAAGCCAGAAACCTGGAAGTTAGACCATAGTTCTCCCTCCCGTCACTCCGAACCAAACACATTACCAAGTCTGTCACTTCTGCTACTGGAAATTTTTTTTCTTGTCCTTTTCATGTCTACTGCCTTTCCTCAGGCCCTTACCACTTGTTGACTGGATTATGCTACTAGCCTCTGAACATGACTCCCTGTTAGCAATTTACTCACTTTATATTGCATCTAAAATCCTATCCAAACATGTTACTCTCCTATCTTTTTTCCCAATTTCTCCTACCGTTTCTAATTCAGGCTTAGTCAACCTCCCCTCCTTCTTTTTCTCATATTCATGATCTATACACTTAAGCTACATTGAACTGCTTATAGTTCCCTTAAATCCTATTTTAATATATACTCACACACTACTTCTCCTGTCTAGAACTAGACATCACTCTTCTAGGTAGCCTCACCACTAGGGAGTTCTTCTATCACAGTGGTTAACTGTACATACCAGTAGAAGGCCAAACCACAAACTGGTAAACTGCATGGGTTCTGGGGACAGACAGATCCTAATTTAATATTAACTGCGCCTCATACTAGTNAAATTGTCCTGGTACTACTCTCTCCTGGTTTTCCTCCTTCCTTTCAGGCCACTCCTCCCCTGGGTCCTGATTTTCCTGCCCCTCACCAATTTTAATTTTACACAGGGTTCCATCCTGGTGGCTCAAATGGTAAAGAATCTGCCTGCAATGCAGGAGACCTGGGTTTGATCCCTGTGTTGGGAAGATCCCCTGGAGAAGGGAATGGCAACCCACTCCAGTATTCTTGCCTGCAGAATCCCATGGACAGAGGAGCCTGGTGGGCTACAGTCCCTGGAGTCGCAAAGAGTCAGACACATCTGAGTGACTAACACACACACTTGGGTTTCAGAGCTTGTTGTTCTATGAGTTTTCCATGGGTGACTTCATCTAAATTCCTGGCTTCAACTATTACCCATATGCTGATGATGGCTGGGATAATCTTTGTTTCAGATCTACATGATCAGCCCACTCAAATCAGTGAATCACAAGTATAACCAATACTTTCTTCTCCTCTCCCTGTGCCAAATCAGTTTTCAGAAAACTGTGTAAGTAAGGTGCATCAGCTTCTACCTGGTCCTGCAAGCCAGAAACCTGGAAGTTAGACCATAGTTCTCCCTCCCGTCACTCCGAACCAAACACATTACCAAGTCTGTCACTTCTGCTACTGGAAATTTTTTTTCTTGTCCTTTTCATGTCTACTGCCTTTCCTCAGGCCCTTACCACTTGTTGACTGGATTATGCTACTAGCCTCTGAACATGACTCCCTGTTAGCAATTTACTCACTTTATATTGCATCTAAAATCCTATCCAAACATGTTACTCTCCTATCTTTTTTCCCAATTTCTCCTACCGTTTCTAATTCAGGCTTAGTCAACCTCCCCTCCTTCTTTTTCTCATATTCATGATCTATACACTTAAGCTACATTGAACTGCTTATAGTTCCCTTAAATCCTATTTTAATATATACTCACACACTACTTCTCCTGTCTAGAACTAGACATCACTCTTCTAGGTAGCCTCACCACTAGGGAGTTCTTCTATCACAGTGGTTAACTGTACATACCAGTAGAAGGCCAAACCACAAACTGGTAAACTGCATGGGTTCTGGGGACAGACAGATCCTAATTTAATATTAACTGCGCCTCATACTAGTTGTGTGATACTGGGCAAGTGTCCTCACCTTTTCTATGCCTTTGTATTTCTCATAGTTTCTATAGTTTGGGGTTATTGTACAGCTGAAATGATATGACACGTGTGAAATATCTGAAGCAAATCCTGCCATCTTCAAAGTGCACAGTAGGATTTCCCAGTGGTCCAGTTATTAAGAATCCACTTGCCAATGCAGTCATCACAAGTTCGATCCTTGGTCCAGAAAGAGTCCACATGGTGCAGGGCAACTAAGCCTGTGTGCCATAACTACTGAAGCCCACTCACCCTACAGCCCATGCTCTGCAACAAGAGAAGTCACTGCAATGAAAAGCCTGTGCACCTCAACTAGAGAGTAGCCCTTACTCACTGTAACTAGACAAAGCCTGAGTGCAGCAACAAAGACCCAGTGTAGCCAAAATAAATTTTTCAAAAAAATTTTTTATATACAGTAAGCCATTGTTATTATAATGATTGGTTTACTTTTTGTGAGTTCCTTGAAGGCCAGATGAATGATCTACACCTCCATATCACCATGCCAGATGCAGTGACTACTCAACAGATGTCTCCATGAATGGGTTAAGTTGTTCTTCACTAAGTGTTTATGAATTATCAAGGATATTCAAGCCTCTTTTATAAGAAATATTGTTAGCTTCTTCTGTTTACCACTAATTTCATGGTAGATCTAAAACATCTAAGATGTTTTTATAATTTTTTCAAAAAAGATGTTGTCTTAGTAACATTGAATTGAAAAAACTGTCTGGATGTCTCTTGAGCCCTCGTTAATTATTTTTACTCTGCCTAGCAACAACTTAACCCAAATTCCTAGAGTTAATATATTATGTCTCATTTCATCATTTAGCTCATAATTTATTTTTTAAGCATGCATCATGTATTCTGTTTACTAAATACCTCGTTATGGAAAATATTCTTCCCTTCTAACCATAATCTTTATGATATTATATAAATTAGATACTGCATAAGAGGATGTGGTGAAGAATGGTATTTGAGGGTGATAAATTCACTCTGAAAAGAAAAACGACCACACTCAGGTCCCAAAAAACATGTGAGACTGCATAACATAAAAACATCAATGCCCTAATGATAACATACAGTAAAATAAAAAAAATAAATAAAAGTAATAGTAAGCGCCTTGCACACAATCAACTGTACAGTAGTATCTGTAAACTGAACTCAAATGTAGAACCCTTGCCATCTCAAATGATTTGTGAAAAGTCTATATCCAAATCCATATTAATAATAATGATCACACATTGCATGTACACCATTTTTCATTAAAGAGTTTATTTCAATTGCTGAAATTCACTCAACCGAAGGTAGTCGACAGAACACAATTTGTCTAATATTAGCCTTCATTGTATGTAATCAAGGTGTTGATGCTGAACTGCTGATGTTTATCACATTAGCTGGAAAGGAAATAAACCTTTCCATTAGAATGTTAGATTGGATTAATAGTTGATATAAGGAGCAACATAAACTAACACCCTGATCAAAAGCAATCTATTGACTAAAACATTCATTTACTGAGCAAATGCAGAGGTTCTATTATGTTCCATGCTAGTCTAATTAAATATAAACTATGTGTGCTAATTAAGATAGCTAGAAAATGTATATTTCAGACTTATTAAAAGAAAAATTTGACAATATTTTAATGGACATCTCAATATGAATTCCTCCTCTATACCTAACCAAGAAAATACTAATTTTCATGATCATCAGTATCCTCATTTACCTACTGTCTATGCAGAGCTTCATCATCAAGAAAATAACCTTATAGTACTGTAATTAGAATGATGATAGTGGTCCAGGACATTCAGAACAGTTGATCAATCATATTTCACAGTTACCACAGTTCTTCATATTTTAATGTTTCTATTGCCTTTGCCTGAAAGACCAACTGGAAAACTCCTAATCTTGCTTCAGTGCTCAGTTCAACTCTCATCTCATGTGAAACTTCACTGGAGTAAAGCTAAGTTAGTATCTTTCTTTTTTTTCACTCTTTTTTCTTTATCTGAATTAGAGACTGCTGAGGCATTTTGCTTCTATTTAAATTGTAGGACAGAACTTACATATTTTACTGTTTGTGTCCCAATTAAACTGTTTACTTATCTTTTTACCACATATGCAACAGAATGCCAAACACACAAAGGACACGAAATCAATAGTTTTGAATAAATAATCAATGATCATGCTTTCTGTTAATAATAAAGTTTGTGTTTCAGTGTAGTCTTAGGTTCACAAAAAGTAAGTGGAAAGAACAGAGAGTGCCCGTAAACTCCACACTCCAACACATATACAACTTCCCACGTTATCAACATCTTATACCACAATGGTATGTATTACAATCAATGAACCTACATAAACACATCGTTGGGCTTCCCTGTTGTGTGTGTGTTCAGTCACTTCAGTAGTGTTTGACTCAAAATCTGGCAAGAATACTGGAGTGGGTTGCTATGCCCTCCTCCAGGGGATCTTTCCAACCCAGGAATCAAACCTGTGTCTCTTACATCTCCTGCACTGGCATGGGGATTCTTTGCCACTAGCACCATCTGGGAAGCCTGGGGTTCCTTGGTGGCTCAGTGGTAAAAAAAAAAAAAAAAAATCTGCCTGCCAAGCAGGAAACATACAATACACAGCCTTGTCCTTTTGGCTTCTTCTACTTAATAATACACATTTAAAATTCTTCCATGTCTTTCATGCCCTGATAGAAATGAATAATAATCCATTGTTTGGAAGTACTGCAGTTTATTTATACATTCAACTATTGAAGAATATCTTGGTTCTTTCAAGTTTTGACAATTATAAATAAAGCTTCTATAAACCTCCTTGTCTGTTTTTATGTGGATTTAAGTTTTCAATTCATTTGAGTAAATACCAAGGAGTATAATTTCTTGATCATATAGTATGAATGTGTCTAGTTTTATAAGAAACAAACTGTTTTCCAAAATGACTGAACCATTTTGCATTCCCACCAGCAATAGATGAGAGTTCCTGTAACTCCACATACTTGCTGCCAATTGTGTTGTCAGTGTTTTAGATTTTGGCCACTCTAACAGCTATGCAGTGGTATTATCTCATCTTAATTTGCACATACCTAATGACATAAAATGTGGAGCCATCTTTTAAAATACTTTTTGACATCTATATGACTTCTTTGGTGAGGTTTCTGGTTAGGTCTTTTGCCCATTTTTAATTGAGTTGTTCATTTTGTTATAGTTTAATTTCATGAGCTCTTTTATATTTTGGATAACAGTTCTTTATCAGATGTGTCTTTTACTAATATTTTCTCTCAGCCTGTGGTTTATCTACCCATTCTAAACCACTAAGTTTTTATTTAATTCTATAGGACTTATTTTGCATATTTCCTGTTATATTACCTCATAATTAAGGAATCTGGGGCTGTGCTATTCTAACATTTCATGGATCTACCATCATATAATTATTCCATAACTAAATATTTCTCAATAATTATAATTTGCATCTTTTATCAACTTCATAATTTGAAGAGTCATTTCATATATATATATATATGATTTTATATATATATATATATATATGATTTTATATATATATATAATCTTGCCCCCATCTAAATTATTGATTAAAAGAAATGGAAGATTTTAAAAAGGAAAAACAGCCATAAGACTTCCCTGGTGGTGCAGTCATTAAGACTTCACATTTCAATGTAGGGGGTGCAGCTTTGATTACTGATTGAGGAACTGAGATCCCACATGCCTCATGGCCAAAGAACTAAAGCATAAAATAGAAGCAATATTATAACAAATTCAATAAAAAGATTTTCATAAATAAAACAAAATAAACAGCCACAACCTTTACTGGTTTTATGCAGCTTAGCATCAACAAGCCTACTAGGTTCCCTTCCATTCAGAAGTGGCTGTGTTTTAGCTTGCTAGTTATGTATTTGGAGATGCTATTCTTTCCTCTGATAATTTCTTTATACTCAAATTAATCAAGCATAACAAATGGGATGTAATCAAAATGCATCTTTACTTTTTACTCCCACTGCCCCTTTTAAATTTATTCAGTAGAAAGTCTCTTTTCCCTGACCCTAAATTAAAAATCTCTAGGCCCCATGACTTTCTACAGTTATACAACCACTTTAAATCCAAAGTATAGTCTCGATTCAGAAATTAGAACACCCTGTCCCATATAATCAATACACTGAACTTAATTTAGAATAGAATTGTTTCCTTTCTTGCAGCCAAAGCTGACAAGCCTTGGAGAAAGGGAATAGTGGGTTTCTTTTCACTTTTTATAATTCTTCTCCCACAGTGTGTTAACCTTGACAGTAGGCCTCTGTATTCTTGCAACACAGAGAGAAAGAAGGGAAAACAGGTTAAGAAAAACTGGAACTGGCACTCTCACCACTGAGTCTTGTGGCATCTGGATCTGTGGGATGTTAAAGCTGACTGCATCACGGGACATGTTTGTTTACTGAGAAATCCTACTTAATCTTCACAAGGAGAGATGACAAAATCATTCATCATGAGGGATAGTTACAGCAGTATCTAAGCAAAGCAAAGGATGATGAAATAATGCTGTAAAAGATCTGTATGTGTCTAGTGCCTCCTTTACTAAGCCTTTCTTTGGCACATCTTTAATTCTATATGCTGATCTAAAGTATACTCTGCTCAGAAAAAAAATGATCTTGGATATGTGCAATTTATGAGATTTTTCAAAAAATAAAGGAGCCTTTGACAGAGTCGTTTTGAATGACTGCGTATCTGAGTTGTATGTGCAAAAAATTATGTACTTTTTTACACTAAATTATACTTCTATAGGGAAAAGTTTATTTCAAAAGTAATCACAGTTTCAATTCAATTTTATTACAGGTTATTTGCTTATCATTAAAGGGAAAACAATTTTTCCAATCCAAATCAACAAATATAGACTTTGATTATTGGTCAAAAAGGAGACAAATGATCCCTTCCCCCAAGGATACATTGGACAAAGATTCCTCAAAAAACATTGGTTTAGTGTTTCAATATAAAAATTCAGTGGCAAATGTCTGAAGGCATTAATTCCCATAATGCCTCACTGGATAAGAAATGCACTCAGTATCCCTAACCAAATAGTCACTGTGTAACACACACCAGATACTAAATTCAATTTTCTGCTTGGGTAAAATGGAATAATAGTTGGGCTCCTCTTTCTATATATGTCTAAGACTACTGATGACACTCAGAAAGAAATGTTAAAATTTCAAAACAGAGTTATTATTGATAATAGAGTAACCATCATTTAAGAGATCCATAAATTTCAGATATCTTCAAGTAACTAGTCCTCAATCAAAAATCATAGCTGATACTAACTTTTAAATTCCAGGCATTCAAAAGCATTCTATAGCAGGCCAATTCAACCATCTCCCCTTCCTCTATTAGCTTTCAAAATGTTTAGGACCTTGCCTGTGAATTATAAAAAAGCAAAACATAATTTAAAAAAACAAAAACCTATTATCCTGATCAGAAGAAATGTATCAGTAATATGAATAAAATTCAGAAATCTGCATATGCCAGCTACAAAATCTCAAAGACATTGTGTTAATTATTGCTCAGGTCTGAAAGTGTTAATCGCTCAGTCCTGTCTGACTCTTTGCAATTTCATGGACTATAGCCCACTAGGTTCCTCTGTATGGAATTTTCCAGGCAAGAATATTGGAGTGGGCTGCCATTTCCTTCTCCAGGGGATCTTCCTGGCCCATAGATCAAACCTGGGTCTCCTGTATTGCAGGCAGATTCTTTACCTTCTAAGCCACCAGGGAAGCCCCATTGCTCAGGTCTAGGAACATGCTGATTATATTCAAGTTTAATTTGGAGTTCGGGAAGTGACAGATATTGCTTCTTATAAACTTAGATACTTTTTTATTAATATAGCACTTTTATTACTGGAGTATAAAAAAAGAGTGCAAGAGTCATAGCTATCTTTGCCTCCATACACTCTAATCTTGTTATAGAGTTTGTCTATAGCCAAAATGCAGCTGTACAGCTAATTTCAGACCTACCAGCCTTAACAACATTCTCTTTCATAAGCATCTGGTGATTAACCATTTGAAAAAGTGTGATTAAATTCCAGATGGAGTTGACTTCATATAGCTCCAGACTAGTCAGTTTAGGAGCAGATATCTTTAGTGCTACTGACTATTGAATCACCTATTTATTTAAAATTATATGGTGCTGGAGGTTTTTTGTTTGTTTGCTCATTTATCTCTGGCTGCACTGGATCTTCCTGAGGTACACCGGCTCTTTGTTGCTACAGGTGGGCTTTTCCTAGCTGCAGTGAACAAGGACTGCTCTTTAGTTGAAGTGTGCAGTCTTCTCACTTCAGTGGCTCCATTGTTGTGGAGCATGGGCTCTAGGGCACATGGGCTTCAGTAGATGCAGCTTGAAGCATCTAGAGTGCAGTTGAGGCATATGGGCTTGGTTTTCTAGAGGCAAATAGGATCTTCCCAGACAAGGAATCTAACCCATGTCCTCTGCATTGGAAGGTGGATTCTTAACCACTAGATCACCAGGGAAGTTCTGGAGGTTTTTAATATGTTAAAGAGAAAAGTGAAAAAATCTAAGCCTATTGTTCTTTTCTATAACTACAGTAGTAGTCTAGGAGTAGTTTAGGAGTAATTATAACAAAGACAATATAATGTTGAGTAGCACTCTCCAGCATCGACTTTATGTAGTCATATATTTACACACATGTTCAGAGAGAGAATTNATTCTTAATCACTAGATCGCCAGGGAAGTTCTGGAGGTTTTTAATATGTTAAAGAGAAAAGTGAAAAAATCTAAGCCTATTGTTCTTTTCTATAACTACAGTAGTAGTCTAGGAGTAGTTTAGGAGTAATTATAACAAAGACAATATAATGTTGAGTAGCACTCTCCAGCATCGACTTTATGTAGTCATATATTTACACACATGTTCAGAGAGAGAATTCCTAATAAGATAATAAATGTACCACTATTTTCTTACTATATTGAGAACATGGATTTATGACCAGAAAAATTTCAAAAGATGTCACTGATAAGATAATTATTGTTGATCTGATCAAAATAATTAAATGTTTTCCCTTCTGGGGAACTCAGCATACACAGCTCAAAATGAATGCTTTCCTAAATAGTCTGTTTCTTCCAAACATTTTCAAGATGGTAAAGGCAATGAGATGGCAAAGAAAAGCTAGGCATTAAAATAATTTTTTCCTCCTAGAACAAAATAACCAACTTACTACACTTAAAACTGTTAGATTTGTAACCTTACAACTGGAGAGATCTTGTTCCTACTTTAAAACATATCCAATATTTTCTGAATAAAATTTTACATTCCAAGTNACAATAATATGAGGCAATAAATAGTACAGTCAAGTCTCTCCAGTCATTAAATTAATTTATCCCTATATAAATATAAAAGCACACAAAAGATTACATTGCTGACAGTGTAGGCTCCCTCACAAAGACAAAAATGACCTGAAAGAACCACTTATAATAACACTGCTGGAAATCCAACGCTATCATTCTGTATCATTCTAACTCCTACTTCTATACTTTTCACCTCTTCATTCTCTCAGCCTAAAATATCTCCTTCCAATGCCAACAAATCTTTCAAGCACCACCTCTTCCATGAAACTTTTTATCATAGTCAACTCCCAGAAAACATGCAATGAAGAATTTGAACATGTTAAAATAATAATAATATTTAAATTTTATTGAACACTTTGTTTACAAGAACCCAAGTTAAAAGCTTTATGTACATAATTTTATTTTATTCTTACATCAACCATATAAGTTACATGCTGTTAATATTCTCATCTTACACTTTAGGAAACTGAATCTTAGAGAAATTAAGAAACATGGATCATCACATAACTAGTGATTGGCAAAGTCAGAATACTAATAACCCAGATAAATCATTTGATTTACACTATCTTAAATTGCAAACTGATAGTTTTTGTCTAAACCTCATATCTGCTTAAAGCATTAACTTTGGACCTTTACATCCCTAACAGCAGGCAGGACATTGATTATCCACACATTTTTTTGTTGTTTTATAGTTTCTAAGCTGTGTCTAACTATTTTGCAACCCCATGGATTGTAGCCCACCAGTTTCCTCTGTCCATGGGATTCTCCAGGTAAGAATACTGGAGTGGGTTGCCATTTCCTTCTCCAGGGGATCTTCTCAATCCAGGCATCCATCGAACCCATGTCTCCTGCATTGGCAGGTGGATTCTTTACCACTGAACCACCAAGGAAGTTGCTATTGGCAAAAAGTATACAGTATATGGCATCCTATTAAATTTCGGTAAGAAAGATGGAAAAAAAAAATGTTCTTACTTCTCTAAGCCCTAAAATGCCCTTTTCCCTGGTCATTCCAGCTGCAAACTTCTTAGCATTTTAAATTATCTTCCTTGTTCCATATCTTTTAATTTGATTATGAAGTAGAGTTAAATGCACTGTCAACTGAAACCATTTCATGTCCAAGAGAGAAACAGAAAGTATCTGTTTTTACAAGATATAAAATTGTCATAAAATAAGTATAGTCTAATCTGTGCTTGGCTTTGGTTTAAGACTTTGGTACATACAAACAGGAAACAAGTTCGCATAGAAGTTAAAAAAACATTCTCTGATATCAAAGTGTCTGCTTTCAAATCCCGACTCTACCCTAGGTAGTTATAATGGAAAAATTATTTACCTCTCTAACCTGCAAAAATGAAAACAAAAATAGCTCTTGTTTTAAATCTTAAGATTCAGTGATTCCACATATAAGTGATACCATAAGTATTTGTCTTTAAGTTATTTCACTAAGCATAATACTCTCTAGATTTATCCACATTGCTACAAAGAGGACAAGCCTGAGACAAACTACTAAGAATAAAATAGATGGCAACAAGGATATATTGCACAACACAGGAAATTACAACCTTTATCTTATAATGACTTTTAACGGAGTATAATATGTAAAAATACTGAATCACTATGCCGTACACTTGAAATTAATATAATATTGTAAATCAACTATACTTCAATGAAAAATAAGTTTGACTGAAGCAAAAGAAAAAAATTCAATGAGATGATTTATGTATAGCATCCATCACAAAGTAATCTCTCAATCACTATTACCGTCAGTATTGTAGCACATGTATATAAAAATGTAGTAGAATATGGGCTTCCCTGGTAGCTCAGTGGTAAAGAATCTGCCTTCCAGTGCAGGAGATGTGGGTTTGATCCCTGGGTCAAGAAGATCTCCTAGAGAAGGAAATGGCAACCCACTCTAGTATTCTTGCCTGGGAAATATGGTCAGAGGAGCCTGGCAGGCTACACAGTCCATGGGATCACAAAAAGAATCAGACACAACTTAATGACTAAGCAACAACTTAATGATGCTATTTGCTGAAACAAGCACCTTATGAATGAACCACCTTGAATCCTCCAGTACCCAGCTGATCTGTCCCAACTGATACTAAATAGAATTAAAAAAATTGTTGTATTTCTACTGTATTTGTTTTCTTTGTATTTCAATTTATATGAATATACCACAATTTGTTTACACATTCTGTTTCTAATGGATAAATCAGTTCAGTCACTCAGACGTGTCTGACTCTTTGTGACCCCATAGACTGCAGCACACCAGGCTTCCCTGTCCATCACCAACTCCCAGAGCTTGCTCAAACTCATGTCCATTGAGTCGGTGATGCCATCCAACCATCTCATCCTCTGCCGTCCCCTTCTTCTCCTGCCTTCAATCTTTCCCAGCATCAGGGTGTTTTCCAATGAGTCAGTTCTTTGCATCAGGCAGCCAAAGTACTGGAGCTTCAGCTTCAGCATCAGTTCTTTTGATGAATATTCAGGACTAAACTCCTTTAGATTGAACATGGTTTGATCTCTTTGCAGTGCAAGGAACTCTCAAGAGTCTTCTCCAACACCACAGTTCAAAAATATCAGTTCTTTGGTACTCAGCTCTTAGACACAGCTCATACTACTAAAGGATATTTCAGTAGTTTCCAATTATTGAGTGTTAAAAATATTACTGTGGTGAACATTCGTATGCATGTTCTTTGGTTAACATATGCTTCCATTTAGAGCTGGAATCTAGAACTGTATCAATTTTATTACTTTTTCTTCCATTTTCCATTGTCTATGGTGCCAGTGGGTATGCCTTTTTTAACTTTTTCAGTTTTATTGAAAGTATAATTCATGTTAAATATCTATTTCTCAACTTTTTCTCGAAAGTTTCCTTACTAAATTTCTAATTTCAAATGACAAAACAAAACTTGTTATGCCATTCCTCCAATCCAAGTTTTATAGCAATCTCTATAGTTTACAAGTAGATACAAATAAAAAAGGACTCCTCTAAAGTGATATTTTACTAACAATTTCAAAATAAATATGCTCACTTTACTCACATAGGGCAAAGCTAGTGGTTTAGAAGATACAGCTGGAAATTTAGCTTATCTATTATTTATTTTGGTCTCCTTATTTCATTTTGTCTTATTTTTGTTTTTGTTTTGCAAAATAGGATTTAACTTCAATTTCTTTGACCATTTAATCACATGTATACCCAAAAGAAAATATTCATACAAACTACTAAATAAATTTTATTTATAAGCTTTTGTACTTTTAATTATCAGTAGGCAATAATAGCTTTCAATGCTATAGATTTTGGCATATTTTTCCAGTGAACATATTAATGTTGCCTAATTTAGACAATATATTGAATTGGCCCACTCTAACTTAATAACTTAATTACTAGAGCTTATCACCATATATGGCCACACTCAGTACTGGTTGTTACTGCTTCAACATGTGAGTTTTGTAGGGGAAACAATTCAGCCTATAACACTCTCCATAGATATCCGATAAACATCTCTCCAAAGATACACAGATTGCCATGAAATAATGCTCAACACTACTAATCATTAAGGAAATGCAAATCAAAACAATGAGATGCCACTTAATATCATTAGAATGGTTATTAGAAAAAACAAAAATGAAAACAACAAATGTTTATGAGGATGTGGAAGACAGGAATTCTAATGCATTGCTAATGGCAATGTAAAGTGGTACAACCACTGTGGAAAACAGTATAACAATTCCTCAAAAAAAAAAAATAGAACTACCATATGAGCCATCAATTTCACTTCTGGGTATGTACCCAAAAGAATTGAAATTAGGGAACTGAGGAGCTATATCTACACCCATACTCACAGCAGCATTAGTCACAAAAGTCAAAAGGTGAAAGCAACCCAAGTACCCACTGATAGATGAATGAATAAACAAAATGTGTGTGTGTGTGTGTGTGTGTGTGTGTGTGTGTGTGTGTGTACACACACAATGGAATAATATTCAGGTTTTAAAGGAAGGCAAATATGGTGCAAATTACAACATGTATGAATCTTAAGACGTTATGCTAAATGAAATAAACCAGGCACAACCAGACAAATGATTCTGCTTACATGTATGCATGCTTAGTCACTTAGTCATGTTGACTCTTTGTGATCCCATGGAGTGTAACCCACCAGGTTCCTGTAACCCGCCAGTCCATGGGATTTCCCAGGCAAGAATACTGGAGTGGGGTTGTCATTTCCTTCTCCTCCATCACTTATATGAAACACCTAAACAGTTAAATTCATAGAGATATAAACAAAATGGTAGTTGTCAGAGGCAATAAGTTGTTTAATGTGTCAGTTTCAGTTTTACATGAAAAGAATCCTGAAGATAGGTGGTGATGATGGTTGCAGAACAGTGTGAATGTATTTAATGCCACTGAACTGTATATTTAAAATGGTGAATTTTGTGTTACGTATATTTTACCATAGTTAAAAAACATTTAATCTATACAGCAAATATAAAGGCCACTCAGCAAATATATATTCATACTTGGATTTTTCAGACAAAGTAACAAAAGTTCAACAAGGTAAAGTTGATATCTTAGCAAGTAAAAGAATCAGGTTTCAAATGCGGGTTATATCTCACTCTAAAGATGTGCATGCCCAAATACACCACACTGACCACATTTTCTCAACACGGTTCAAATATTTATTGGAAAAATCACTGAAAAATTATAAGACACTTTACAATATAAAGTTCTGGGAGCCAGCGTGAGGAATCCCACCTGTGACTAGGTCACGTGGCAGAGATTTGATGGGCAAGGACGAGTCAAATCTCAGGTTTTCCCCCTGGCATTTCCTGAGCATGTACCCCCAAACAAATAAAGAATCTGCCTGCTTTTCCACTCTTCTGACATTCTCTGGAAAGAGTCAACTCAGGGCTTTAGTCTTCTGCATTTGAAAGAGTGTTTCAATCGAAAAACCCCTCCGATGGCTTTCTAGCCTGCCTGCAGGACTCCTACAGCTGTGCATGTGATTGTTTGAGGCCTCCCGACCTTGTGAGGCACAGGAAGCTTAAAACATCCTAGGAATGTAGGGGCTTCCGAGGAGTCAAAATCATTAGAATAGAACTGATTAAAAGTTTCATTTGTTGAGCCAATACTTGCTGCCAAATTTTCATATCTTTTATTTGTAAGATATAGTTGGTATATAGAAAAACAGGTAGTAGACCTGATATTAGCAATATTAGATCTTTGAGTTAAGTACTTTCTTAGTTATAACCCACTGCACTTTTGCTCTACAGGAATGTAACTTTATTTAGTATTTTGAGGGTAATGCAGAGTAAAGAAAAAACACTTCTAGGGAAAAGGAGTTTTCTGGTTGATAGACAATTATCCAGGAAGAGAGCCATAAAAATGTTAACAGGCCTCTTGGCCAGAAGATAATGTAAACCACCTGAGACCTTTTGTATACGGGAGGGTACGCAAAAAGAAAGCGTGATCTAAATGAGGGTCAGGACTGCAGGCCCTGCATAACTCTGCATATTCCATTATGTACAACTTGGGGTATATGGGCTGATTTTGAAAAATAGCTTTTGGAGTCTTGCACCGATGCTGGGCTTCCCCTGTGTCTCCTCTTTACTCTATTTTCAGGCTAAATTCCCATCTGGGGCGTGGAGGCTCGCCATGTCTACTTACTTGTCCTGGCTTCTAGGATCCGTAAGAGAGAGCACCCAGGGCAAGGCACTCTCTGATATTCAAAAAGATGCCAGTGACCTAACGTAGATGGTGCAAACCTCTTGTCTCGAGGTTTTATTGGCTTTCCACGTAAACCAAGTTATGCAGCCTCTTTTCTCCACTTAATTTTCCTACTACACTATTTCTTCCTAATCTAATCCTATATTAATAAGTAAATAAGTTTTCCTCGCCGACACCGTCCACGCTTCGAATTCCCTGGATCCTCCCGGATAAAGGAGTCTATCAAGAAAGTGCAATATATTAATGTTTTACTGATCAGAAGTGTTCATTTGAGCTTTTTCTGTAATGACTTTTCTTCTGGACAGTAATAATACACCTAATCTGTACTCAATAGTTTGTCATTTCATAGAACTAGCATTAAGTTTTATAGATCAGTATTATATTATATTTCACATGTATTATATTTTATATATCCATATTAAGGAGAAAAATACACCCCGCTATTCCTAATTTTCCTTTAAAAATCAGTGAGAGAGGAGTCACTGAACTGCTTAAGAACCTGAATTTCAAAAGATCCCATGCTTTGCTCCAGCTTGTTGAAAAATTAGTGTTAATGCTTATGTAAGATATCAATGTCAAGCTTTGTGCTTCATTTTCACACTAATAATCCAGACTTCTCTAAGGCTCCAAGGTTAGACTCCCAAGAGACATTGTTCCTTTAGCCAATTTCTGCTTGACATTATAGTTTATAAAACACCATCTGAGATCCAAAGAAAATAAAATTAATAAAACACAGAGCTAGAGCCTTATATCAGTGTGTTGAGGATTTATGCACATAAACCGCCAAGTACAGGTTTTGAAACAGACCCTATAGACTTCCAGTTGCCATAGTAACTGCACATTTTTATTGAATGTGAAAGTGTAAACAGATGAGCACAGCTCAGGTAAATCAACAGTGATGCCATTGTTGCCCTCTGAGTGGCAAAAAGAAGAAAATGCTGTTACTTTGTAAAATAAAATAATCATAATTTATACCCCTGATTTCTTGGTCTGTGAACATCCCCTTAGAAACTTCTTTCAGTACTACTTGACTAATTACTCATGAAGAGAAAGTTCTAATGAATTATTAATAATTTTGTTATTGAAACATATTGGAGAATTACACAGCAAATCAGGTAACTACAGCAATTCTATCATGTGTTTGCACTTTGCTATCTCATTTTCTTGGTCTTAATCTGTTCTTTCATTTACCCATGAAAGAAGTGTAGCACAGCAACTGAAACAACTTTTATAAACATAAGCCCTCCTCTGAGATGGTTACAGGTTATTTTAAGGAAAAACAAATAAAAGAAAAAGGCTTTCAATTGGAATAATTGAAGGAAATGGTGGAGACAGATGCTAAAGAGTATCATCATTAAAATACCTGAACACAAAACTGATGTCCCTACAGTGGTTCTTTCTTTTTTATTTTATTTTATTTGACAGTGCAGAGGGCATGGCATAAAGGATCTTAGTTCCCCAACCAAGGATCGAACCCACACACCTTGCAGTGGAAGCAAGGTGTCCCAACCACTGGACTACAGGGAAGGACCCTCAAATACTTATTCTTAATGGTATGAAGTTGTTAGAGAAGGCTAAATTTGTTTGATCATATAGCTGAGAATGAGAAATTTCCTGTTTTGTTTCCTACATAGGCAGGAAAATATTGCTAAAATAGCAGTACATAGTTTATGAATGCATATGATAAGAACAGAAATAGGCATGAGAATATACTCATTTTTTTTTACCAGGCATACAAATCTTATGCAAAGACGTTCTTTATGTTAACAAAACTGCTGTCACTTACTGAATACTTAATATGAGCTGAGCATTTTGTTAAATGCTCACATACTCTAAAGTTCACTGATTAAGAGCACGAATTCTGGAGTTGATGTTGGGTCTAAATTCTTATTCCACTGTTTATGAGTTATATAATCTCAGGCAAGTTACTTAATCTCCAAATCTTGGTTTCCTTGTTTCCAGAATGAAGATAATAATAGACCTTACTTCATCAGTGTTCTTCAGAGTGTTTTCATAAAGGACCAAATGAAAATACTCATGTAAAATATTTATTTACAGTATTAGCAGTGCACAAATGTTAGTAAGTTTATATTATTATCTCATTAAATATTCACAACAGCAAAAGGCAGATATGATTGTCTGTATTTCACAAATAAGAAAATTGAGGCATGCAGGATTTAACTAACTTGGTCTTGTACTTGGTAGATATAAACACTGATATTTACCTTGTTCTTAAATCTATGCATACTGAATCAATGTGGGAACTAATATTTTGAGATCTGGTTGTACTTCTTATCCTTTCTTTGTCCTCTTGAAGATGTCCTTCTGTCAATCCATAAGTGTTTATTAAGCTTCCACAATGTTCTATTGCTTTTCTACTCATCAAAATGACACACACAAAAAAAAAAACAATTCATGACATCATGGAGTTTACAATTTATCTAAGAAAATGTGAAAAAAATTCAATAAAGGATTAAACTGAATGATCTCATATCTAAGATTAAGGATTTAGTGGCAGAAAGCAGAGGTTTAGGAGTATGGGCATCATCAGAGAAGAATTCATAGGATTAAACTGATTTTAGAAGATGAATATGGATAGATAGATAGACAGGTATTCTTAGAGAAAAAAGGAGGACATTTTGAATGTAAGAAATAGAATAAAGAAAGACATCAAAGTACTTACCAAAAAATAATTTGGAAATGGATTTTGAAGCCACAAATTATGGAGCTGGAAATGAAATTAAATGATCAAATGCAAAGATATAATTGGGACTTCCCTGACCATCCAGTGGTTAAGATTTGGTGCTTCCATTGCAGGGGGCACAGGTTGGATCCCTGGTCGTGGAATTAAGATCCTACATGCCATGCTACACAGCCCACCCCCTCAAAAAAAGATGTAATTCATAGGAAAAATATAATAGAAGTTAGAAAAAGATTTGATAAAGAAGGTGAATAAAAGAAAATACAGAAAATTGGTTTGGAATAGCCTCACTTGGACCATGAGAAGAAATTTCATGTACCAGAGAGAAGAGTAAAGAAACTGAAAATGAAAGCATTTCTATTAGGGATATTTTCAGTTGGAAACTTATTGTATAAAGCTTATTTAATATTGTTGACTTAATCTGAAGATGGTTGTAAAATAAAGAATAACAGCACAAGTGATGGCCAATACCTACAAAAAATGTAATTATATGCATGCAATGATAATTAAAGATATAATATCATTTCTGTTACTTTGCATAAAGATTAAATAATCTTGGGAGAATATACTGGGTTGGTAGAGATATTGAAAATGAGAGTAGTCAAAATTCAAGGTAAGCAAATTGCAGGCAGATAAGAGGAAGATAAGAAAAGTAGTTTACAGAAGCCAAAGAAATGCTAGTAGGGCATCAAGGATGATTTAGATAGAGATTTATCAAGACATTTCTCTTGTAATATCTGTATTCCCTGTTTATGAATCTGAGAACAAATGCTTAGAATAACTTCATACACTTTGAGTACAAGGGTTCAGGTTTCAAAATTTATTGATAGTATTTCTGCACTGTCTTCTGCAACCTTGATTAAATCTAGGTCTCTGATACAGGAATAAATTTTATTCCTTCATTTGGAGATCAATGAAAATCATACAGTCCTCTGAAAATCATACAGTCCTCTGAAAAAGTCACAGCAAGCTACCTGGACAATAGTAGGTATTCAACAAATTTGAGTAGTATTCATTTCTGCTTTTATTTAAACAAAAAGAGTTGACTGAGGTGGTTATTCAGGGAACAGACACAAATAAGATATACATATGTGTTTCTGCCTAAAAGATTTTCAATTTTCTATGTCTAAATTTGGGCTTGTGAAATCTCAGCAGATATTTTATATACCAAAAACAATTCCCACTGCAACCTTAAAGGACGTTTATATGTCACTGAATACATAAAGTGGTAAAATACTATCTCATATTTATCCTTTATCATTCATATGCAGAATTAACTGTAATGCTCTTTCCATGTTTGTGCCCTCAAAAGTCCTTCTCATTCTTGATGATTAACCTTTAACACTCCTGATAGGTCTTCCTAGCCAAGGTGGAGGTCCAACCATTTTGTCCACGAGAGCGTCTCACCCAATCTAAGCAGTATTCTTGCTCTCTGTTTTGGTATTGCTTAGCATAGACAGCAATTTTAGCCCTGACCTTATACTTAACATACAGTTAATTCACAGCATACATAATATCAACATATGTGTGTACATGTATAAAAAGCTTCATAGAACAGTACATTCCCATAAACTTTCTTTTCCATAAAAATGCTGAATTTACAAGAAGATATTGTGAGGGTCAAGAGAATGCCCCTGTGAGGTACAAATTTCCACCAAACCCCTCTCTGTCACATATCTGCTTCAGCTAGGCAAATAATAATTTTCTGTGTCATAAAAGAGTTTTTAAAAATATACTCATTCAGTCCTCTAAAGATCAGAGTATGTCAGGACTATTTTGATCTAAGTATCTTATTGCTTGTGCAATGTACTTGGGTTTCTGGTCAAACAGAATACTTGAGCTTTTCTCCTTAGAGTACGTACTGAATTCTAAAACTGTGCTCCTCTTTATACCAATGATGTTCTGACTAGTTTTAATTATGAAAACAGGATGCTTTTCTAAGTGACCATAATTTATTTCACTTAGTAAGTAGCCTTATCACGACAAATTATAGTAGAATGATCAACTTTCACAAGACCATCTATTTAGCAACAAAATCAATACCCTTTATATAAATGATTTTTTTATTTCTTCTGCTTTTTTAAATTCTGAAGAATAACCTTCAGAAATTTGGGTATATTCCCTTTGACTCTTGAGTTTGAGTTAATATATATGACTTGAGGCCAAATAATGTCAATTAGAGGTATTGACATTTGAACATGTATGGTAGAACTTCTTAGCATAAGCCAGTACATATATCAGGAGCTCAAAAAAATCTTTGAGAGAAGAGAAAGTGTTTTTCTTATATATGTATATTAAAGTGTTATATAATAAATTATTTTAGAAATGAATCCTTTTGGAACATTGGTTTAATTTTTGATTTTTATTATGTTTTCTTCATAAAATGTGCAAGTACCAAGATGTTAAATAGAATAGGTTTTATAGAAAGATTCACTTGAGTTATCTATACATGTTCCCTCTCCCAAATAGAACAGATAGAATATATGTATTTTGATTTCTGGGACTATTTTAAGACCAGTTATAAGAGAAATAAAACAGTTCTAATTACCACAAAGGCTGAATCCCAATAGTTTGCAGATGAAGATTTTCTGAGCATTAAAGAATTGAGTTGAGGTGCATATCTGTGCTTTCAAAGCCCCAGAGAGAATCAATTTAAGAGACAAATCTCAAGATAGCATTCTCTTCTAGTTCTTAACATAGGGCTAGAAAATACATCAGTATGTATGTGTGTGTGTGTGTGTGTGTGTGCATATATATACACATATATGGGCTTCACTGGTGGCTCAGACAGTAAAGAATCTGCCTACAATGCAGGAAGGGATTCCCAGGTGGCTCTAGTGGGAAAGAACTCACCTGCCGATGCAGAAGACATAAGAAACACCAGTTTGATAGATCCCCTGGAGGAGGGAATGGTAACCCACTCCAGCATTCTTACCAGGAGACTCCCATGGACAGAGGAGCCTGGTGGGCTAGAGTCCATAGGGTCCTAAAGAGTAGGACATGACTGAGCAACTAACACTTTCACTTCATACACATATATGTATGTATGTATATATTTGATTTTATCAAAATTTTTTAAAATTTAGAAAACTCTTATCTTTTTTTTTTAGAATTTCTACAGTAAATTTTTTTTATTTTAATTGGAGGCTAATTACCTTTACAATATTGTAGTGGTTTTTTCCATTCATTGACATAAATCAGCCATGGATGTATATGTGTCCCCCATCCTGAACCCCCTCTTACCTCCCGCCCCATCCCATCCTTCAGGGTCATCCCCAACCACACACTGGTTTTGAGCGCCCTGTTTCATGCATCAAACTTGAACTGGTGATCTGTTTCACATATGGTAATATACATGTTTCAATGCTATTCTCTCAAATCATCCCACCCTCACCTTCTCCCACAGAGTCCAAAAGTCTATTCTTTATATCTGTGTCTCTTTTGCTGTCTTGCATATAGGGTCATCATTACCATCTTTCTAAATTCCATATATAAATGTTAATATACTGTGTTGGTGAAAACTCTGATTTTTATTTTATTTCAAATGTCTCTTTAGGCCTCTTTTCTCCCATCCACATCCTAAGAAATGATAAAATTCTAGCCTTTCTCTAGAAAGGGAAGTATTTTGTCACCAAAAAGAAAGGTGATCAAATCTTGGAAAAGTAATAAATTCTTGGATACAGAAATATTTCAAATNAATGTTAATATACTGTGTTGGTGAAAACTCTGATTTTTATTTTATTTCAAATGTCTCTTTAGGCCTCTTTTCTCCCATCCACATCCTAAGAAATGATAAAATTCTAGCCTTTCTCTAGAAAGGGAAGTATTTTGTCACCAAAAAGAAAGGTGATCAAATCTTGGAAAAGTAATAAATTCTTGGATACAGAAATATTTCAAATTAAGAAGTAATGTAAAAAATTTAGCATAATGCCTTTTATGTAGTTGACAACATTTTCCTTCTCATCAGTCTTTTAAAGATATTCTACAATAAAACATGAAGCTAAAATTTTGTATCTGTGTGTAACAGATAAATTTTGAGGAAATCAGCAAAATGTTAAAACCTGCCAAAGATACCTTAGAGAATGTAAATCATATTTTTGCATATCTCAAAGCATTTGCTAGAATCACTCTTTAACCTCTTAATGCCAAAAGAGGAAATAAGGAGAACAGATGAACGGGAAAAGATATCACTAATGGTACAAATGAATATTTGCCTAAGACAATCAGAAAAACACCAACAATCTACAAAAATGTGCTCTTCTGTCTCTAAAGTGTTGGATGAAGGCTTTCAAATTTCCTATTATCTTTAAAATCAGATGTTTATTATGCAGTCATTTCTGCATAGCACTTGACAGGTGCCTACCTAACTCCCTCAAGACAAAGAGCATTGCTTGACAGCAAAGAATTCTGAAACTCTAGTGTATATTTAGAAAATAAATGCATAACCCATCAGTATGGAAAGAAAACTATGGGAACAACTTCCTCTATTATACATTCACACAAGTTTAGAGATATGACTTTATATCACATGGTAACAAAAATCACTCTGTTCTTCCCAAAGTAAATACAGCTGGAATTCTTAATCAGCATCTTTGAAAGCCTAAGCCTAGCTTATACATTTAAAGATGCAGGCATCCTAAAGTTACCACAAGCTAAACAGAATAAGGCTTGTCCAGAGACTCTTTAGCTTTTGCTATATGCAGAACCAATAAGGGTCTGCTGATGCCGTTATCAAATGCAGTCCCATCAGCACTACACACTTGGCTGGGCATTTTGACAGTAATGTCTTAAAGGAAGTAGACAAGATGGGTTTCTCCTTTATGTGGTAATGAATAATAAAGAAGCTTCTCTTATTGGGTTAGGAACTGAGAAAGCAGATGAAGTTTGTGATTAGAAACGTAAGAGATGGCATCCATGATAAATTCTCACACTGGGAAATAAGTACTCTAACTAGCTGTTTCTGAATTGGGGCTATAATTCCAGTTTGGAGGGCTTTTCATCCTATGACTAGTTCACTAATGGTATTTACAGGCCCTGCAATGCTAATACAAAAAGCCTCCCTAGCAGTACATTCTACTTAAAATTTAGCTTATTCCAAAAAAGAAATTGTAGGGAAGCCTTATTCACAACTCACAGAATAAAATAGCAAAACTTCCCTCCCTCCCTCTGTTGGAAAAGGAGCTCTATGCAAATATGGTGGTAAAAATGGGACTAAAGGAGGAAGAAAATTGTGGCTATCTTTTGGCCACAGCAAACTTGTCTTCATGCACCAGCCTGCTTTTCTGCATTTCTGTTAGGCCTTTCACTGTGCATTTCTAGCTGATGAATTTTGTTGCTTCTTGCTCAAACTTGAAAAGGAGGAAAAAGTACTGTCCACTGCTTTTTAAATCTTGCTGTCACTAATATGCTTTAAAAAATAAAAAAAAAAGAAGAAGCTAATCATTCATCAAGAGTTGGCAGAAGGAATTTTCTGCTTTTGCAACTACTGTATCTCCCAGCAGTTTGGTGACTAGGTGTCCCTAATAAGCACCATAACAGATAAGGAAACAAGTCCAGAGAGGCTAAAAGATTTACCCAGGACACATGAAAAGCATAAGACAAAGGCATGTTTCCATTTACCTTTTCTGAAATCATACCTCATATTCCTTCTACATCACTTCTTTCAAAAGAATGGTACTATACAAATAAGAATAGTCTATGTGATTTTTGTAGTAACAAAAATTTCTAAAGAAATCAGAATTAGCAAAGTGACCCATGATTATTTTATCCAAAGTATCTCCCTTTGTCCCCACTCTTCTGTCTAAAGGCTTTACTCTTTTCTTGCCCCTTACCACACTGTATGGTCATTTTTATGGTTATTTGCTTGTCTATCTTATACACTAGATCATAATTTCTCTGAGGGCGGGAGAGTGTCTTGTTCATTGCACTCACTCTGTTTAGCTTCTAGCACAATGCCTAGGACATAGTGGGGTTGTAATAAATGTTTGTTAAAAGTGTGAATAGTTAAAGTTCTTCCTAATTTACACAGAGAAAACAAGCAGAATTCCTTATGTTTTTTGTGGTATCAGTTCAGTTCAGTTCAGTTGCTCAGTCATGTCCGACTCTTTGCAACCCCATGAATTGCAGCATGCCAGGCCTCCCTAACCATCACCAACTCCCAGAGTTCACTCAAACTCACATCCATCGAGTTGGTGATGCCATCCAGCCATCTCATCCTCTGTCCTTCCTTTCTNTCTATCAGATCTAGTCCTTTAAATCTATTTCTCACTTCCACTGTATAATCATAAGGGATTTGACCTAAGTCATACCTGAATGGTCTAGTGGTTTTCCCCACTTTCTTCAACTTAAGTCTGAATTTGGTAATAACGAGTTTATGATCCGAGCCACAGTCACCTCCCAGTCTTGTTTTAGCTGACCATATAGAGCTTCTCCATCTTTGGCTGCAAAGAATATAATCAATCTGATTTCGGTGTTGATCATCTAGTGATGTCCATGTGTAGGGTCTTCTCTTGTGTTGTTGGAAGAGAGTGTTTGTTATGACCAGTGTGTTCTCTTGGCAAAACTCCATTAGCCTTTGCCCTGCTTCATTCNTATAGAGCTTCTCCATCTTTGGCTGCAAAGAATATAATCAATCTGATTTCGGTGTTGATCATCTAGTGATGTCCATGTGTAGGGTCTTCTCTTGTGTTGTTGGAAGAGAGTGTTTGTTATGACCAGTGTGTTCTCTTGGCAAAACTCCATTAGCCTTTGCCCTGCTTCATTCTGTACTCCAAGGCCAAATTTGCTTGTTACTCCAGGTGTTTCTTGACTTCCTACTTTTGCATTCCAGTCCCCTATAATGAAAAGGACATCTTTTTAGGGTGCTAGTTCTAAAAGGTCTTGTAGGTCTTTATAGAACCATTCAACTTCAGCTTCTTCAGCATTACTGGTTGGGGCTAGGCGTGGATTACTGTGATATTGAATGGTTTGCCTTGGAAATGAACAGAGATCATTCTGTCATTTTTGAGATTGCATCCAAGTACTGCATTTCAGACTCATTTGTTGACCATGATGGCTACGCCATTTTTTCTAAGGGATTCCTGCCCACAGTAGTAGATATAATGGTCATCCAAGTTAAATTCACCCATTCCAGTCCATTTTAGTTCACTGATTCCTAGAATGTCGACATTCACTCTTGCCATCTCTTGTTTGACCATGTCCAATTTGCCTTGATTGATGGACCTGACATTCCAGGTTCCTATGCAATATTTCTCTTTACAGCATCAGACCTTGCTTCTATCACCAATCACATCCACAGGTGGGTTTTGTTTTTGCTTTGGCTCCATCCCTTCATTCTTTCTAGAGTTATCTCTCCACTCATCTCCAGTAGCATATTGGGCACCTACCGAGCCGGGGAGTTCCCCTTTCAGTATCCTATCATTTTGTGTTTTCATACTGTTCATTATGACATCACTTAGAATCAAATCCTCCAAGTATAAAAATTATTCAATATGGTTAAACATCGTGGATTTTTAAAATCATAAAGAGCTTTAGAAGACCACTTAATTTAACCATTTTGTGTAACTGATGAAGCACTGGATTTCAAAGAGATTACTCAGCTTACCCAGTCACACCCTGAGCCAGAGCTGGGACTAGAACTGAGTAAGAGTTTACCACCTTTATTCATGTATATGTACCTAGCATTACTGAAATGGAGAAGGCAATGGCAACCCACTCCAGTGTTCTTGCCTGGAGAATCCCAGGGATGGGGGAGCCTGGTGGGCTGCCGTCCGTGGAGTCACACAAAGTCGTACATGACTGAAGCGACTTAGCAGCGGCAGTAGCAGCATTACTTGAAAAGGTCTAGGGAAACTGACTAACAATGTCCCCAAAAAGCAGAAGCTGGTACCCTGAAACAAATTTCAATAGCAATTTTTCTTGTACCTGGAAACATTTGATTCAGCTTCCAAATAATAGTAATTTACATAAGAACGTGTGGTACATTGCTGATGAAAACAGGCATTTTGCTTCATAACTTACTCCACTGTGTTTCAAGATAAAAGATATATTTTTACATGATTTAGTCCCTTCCTCACACACACACAAAAAAAAACAGCATTTCTGAAATAAAATTATTTGGAAAAGTAGGACAGTGTAGCAAATAAAGCCATAGATAGGGTCTCTAAGTACAACTTTCCAATTTCCACATCAATTCAGAGAAAATACCTTCTAAAATAAATGAAAATAAATAATACATTTTTTAAAGTGTTTTCTGACTAAACTTCTAAATATAACATTGAGTATTTACAAATAACATCTTAATCTTGCAGTGTAAGCTGTTTATAAATATATACCAAGGATTATTAATACTATTTTGACTTTATACTACTATATAACAAAAGGGAAAGAAAAAATGTCCAGACTGAAATCATCTGTAATTCACACCACAGCAAGTAGTTATACAGCCCATATGGAGTGAAGATTACCCACTGCTGAATATTCCATGAGAATGTTACAAGGTGATATACTGGAGTTAAGTGCTGTATGCTGGGTGGCAGCTCATTTCATAGGGGCTCAGACCTCACTATATGCAAAGGATGTACAGAAGCCACCATACCAACAGAGGTGAAAACTGAAGAATCAAACAAATGTTGCAGATTCCAAGTTGCTCTCCTACAATAACAACCAGCACCAAATGAGTTGCCGTGGTGGAGAGCAAGCTGTGTTTGGAGACTAATTGCTGCACTTGTTAGAGTGTGCAAGAAGGTGTTTATTTGTTTTACATGTGTTTGGTGCCAAGACATCCCGGGGATCTGGAGCTGAAGTGGAAACAGAATGACAGTGTTTAGAAAACTAAACACAAAAACAAAAGGGAAAGAGAATTTCTTTCTGAAAGTAACTTTAGCGTTAAACGTATAAAAAGCTCTAGGCTCTTATCCTGGGTGATTAATTCTTCAGTCTCCTTCAGATCAACCTGTGGGACCCACGCTGGAATGAAGCATATTAAGTCTGGCATGCTTTAATGTTGTTACTTTTATTTAGATGGTGAATTATTCAAAGCAGGGAATATCAGTCTAAGAACTACCAAATAAAAAGAAATGAACTCAGGAAAAGGAAGGAAGTGAAGCACAAAATGTGGTGTTCAAACAGTTCCACCTGAATGGCAAAGTTTAGAATATGTACTACTGGGAATTTGCCACACTGTATCTTTCCAGCTTCAGAAATAATAAGTAGATTTTGACTGACATTTTTAAAGGTTTAATAATGGAAATACTTCTACTGAACAATCTTGTTTTTCTTCTTTTATACTTCATAGGCCTCCGGAGTCTTCCTTTGGACAGAAATTTGCTACTGCAAATCTAAGCCCAAAATATTTATGGAATATGATTTAAAAGTATGTTAATTCCTCCAAGCAGTGAACATGGTAAACATTAAAAGCAATTATTGTTACTTATTATTTTTCTTTTGATGTAGAGATATTTGAACACTAATAAACTCCCCAAGGACAAATTTTAATACACATATTTTTCATATGATTAGCATATTATGTGGATTATTTGTTATTTAAAATAGAAGAATATAAATGATATTCATTATGCATCATATATAATTTTTGAAACACCGTTTTACATAAACTGTATTATTTAAAAATCTAGGTAATTCAATTAAGTTTCCTTTATTACCTCAAAAACATATACAAACATTTTTTGCTTGGTTTGATTCTCTCTTTTTCTATGTATCTCTCTTTCTTCCTCCTTCCTTCTCAGGAATTTGAAAACTTCTCTAAAAGAAGGAAGTGGTAACTTTCATTTCTCATACAAGTTCAATAATGCAAATCCATACCCACCATAGATTAAAAAATTCATTTTAGTGTCATTTACTTTCTATTTTTTACTGCTTCCTGCCACATATAGTGTGATTGGTTCATTAATGTGTAGTGGAAAACATATGTCAAACTGAGATTCATGCATATCATCAATCCTACACAAAAAGTGAATTTCATATCTATTAAAATCTTACAACCTCTCCAAGATTAAATATATTTAACTTTGAAATTATATTCATTTAATCTTTGAAAAATACAGTTTTAACTCTTTCTAAAAAGTGTTAATTTCATGTTTTTATCCAGTTTTCTATACAAATAACAGAATATGTATACAAAAGAGCATTATGGCAAAGAAACATCAGTTTATTTACTGAGGGAATGAGGATTCTTCTCTGGTTTCGTGCAAAATACATCAAGTAAGTCAAACACATACTATTAGCACCACTGTTATAGTTACATGGGAGATAGTCTGCCTCACCAAAGTTCCTAAAACAAAAAAAAAACACTAGAAAGCCCAACAAATGAACCAGTTTATGTAGGGATGTGTGTGCTTATGATGTTTATCCTGGTATTTTATAATTCTAATCCCGTATCACAGGGTTTACCACTTGCTTTCTATATTCTCTATTTTCATTTCTATGCTATCTTCACTCCCTCCACTAAGCACTCAACTCACAGAGCAGAGGAGTCACTTAGAGGAATGCTTGTCACTGTCCCCACTGAGAGCTCCAGAGCTCTGACTCAGAGATTTTGCCTGTGGGAAGAACAGACTGTAAAACAGATGGTTCCTAATCTCTCCGATAGGAACTGGCTTCATCTGCAACTGAGCATGGAGAGGTTTAAACCAAAGATGCTCTCAAGAATAGCAGAGGTTGGAATGGGAGAATATATTTGCAAATTATATATCCAATAAAAGGTAATATCCAAAGTATATAAAGAACTCATACAATTCAACAAAAAAGCAAACAACCTGATTTTTTTAAATGAGCTGAGTATTCGAATAGATTTTTTTTCCAAATGACATAGAGTTGGCAAACAGGCATATGAAAAGATGCTCAAGATCACTAATTATTAGGGAAATACAAACCAAAACCACAATGGAATATTACCTCACATACTTTAGAATGGCTATTACCAGAAAAGCAAGAAATAACAAATGTTGGAGAAAATGTAGGGAAAAGAGAAATCTCATACATAGTTGGTGGTAGTGTAAATTGGTATAGCCACTACGGAAAACAGTATAAAGATCCCTCAGAAATTAAAAATAGAATTACCATATGATCTATCCATTCCACTTGGAATTTATCCTAAGATTATAAAAAGACATTAATTTGAAAATATATATGCACTCATATTCATTGCAGCATTATTTACAATGGCCAAGATATGAAAAAATACCCTAAGAATCCACAAGAGATGAATAAAGAAGATGTGATATATAAATGGACATAATGTATTATAATACTGTTGGTGTTGTTTAGTCGCTCAGCTGTATCCAACTCTTTGCAACCCCATGGACTGTAGCTTGCCAGGCTCCTCTGTCCATGGGGTTTTCCAGGCAAGAATACTGGAGTGGGTATTCTTTCTGCAGGGGATCTTCTCAACCCAGGGGTTGAATCCACATCTCCCGCATTGGCAAGTGGACTCTTTACCATTGAGCCAACAGGAAAGCCCAATATACTACTACTCAGTCATAAAAATAAAGTCTTGCCACTTGCAACAACATTGATGAACTTTGGAGGTATCTAAATGAAATGTCAGATAAAGAAAGCCAAACATATATCACTCATATATGGAATATAAATAAATAAATAACCTAATCAAGACAAAACAAACACATAGATACAGAGATCAAAGCTGTACCCACAGCTATATGGGAAGAAGGGTAGAAGGAGGGTGAAATGGGTAAAGGAGTCAACTATATAGTGATGGATAAAAACTAAATTTTTGGTGATGAGCACACTGCAGTGTTTACAAAAGTTAAAATATATTGTATATATGAAACTTAAATAGTGTTATAATCAATGTTACCCCAATAAATTTAATTTAAAAGAAAATAATGGAGACTATGGTGAAAGGAGACTTAAAAGTGAGGAAATTCATGTATCTAATGAAGATATAGCCTAGATCATAAACTGGTTAATCACAGGAGATAACTAGGCGATAAGACAACTTGGAAGAATCCTGCTTGGGTCAAAACAAGTATCAAACACTGACCTCAGAAACTATTTCATCCATTCAAAGAGACATAATTTGATCTGATTAGTTAATAGAGAAATGTATGCCCAGGTTATCTTTTTTTAATGAAGCAATTAACTGGAAATCAGTCAAGTTTAATAGCTAGGTGTGGTCAGAAAAAGAATAGAGAGAGTTCTACCAGTACCATCATTATCCCAGGGTAACTGTAGTCATATACAAATCTGTACTTCCCTGAACAACAACACTAGAAGGTTAAAATTGGGAGCCTGGAGGGAAAAGACATCACTGAAATAATCCTGCCAATTACTAAACAATAAGCAAATAACAATAACACCCTTAAAGTGAAGAGAAGAAAATCTATACTTGCTACAATTTATTATAAAATATATAATCACTACAGATTTTTATATGTATATAATATAAATTATATACACTTATAAATAAAATATGGTAATATATAAAATATATTATTACTTGTTATATTATAAAATTCCAAAAACAAATTAGGAGATATGCAAAGAAACAAGAAAATATGACCCATGCACTACGGTGGAGGAGAGAAATCGGGCAACAGACTGCCTATGAGACTAATGAGATGTTAGATTTAACAGAAAAAGATTCCAAAATATACATTTTAAATATGCTTACAGAATTATACTCATAGAATCAAACGAAAACATGATTAAATAAATAAAAGAAGATATGATGACAATGTCACATCAAATAAAGAAAACCAATATAGATATTGAAATTATAAAAAATGAAATTACCTAAAGGAAATAAGTTAAAAGTACAATAACTAAAATATTAAAAATTCAGTAGAGCTACTCAACAACAGATTTATAATGGCAAAAAGAAAGAATTTTAAAACTTGAAAATAGATTAATAGGCATTATGCAAGCCTAAATAGCAAGAAAAAAAAGATAAATAGAGACAAAGAAATGTGAAACATTGAGCATCAAAGTACATATAGTGAGAATACCAGGAGAAGAGAAAAAGTAATAAGAAGAAAAAATACTGAAGAAAGTGTGGCCAATACAGCAGAGTAGGAAGAGCCCATGTTCACCTCCTCTGACAGGGATATCAAAATTAGAACAGTTCACAGAGCAACTGTCTAAGAGAGTGACCTGAATGTTAGCAAAATAGATTTACCACAACTACAGATATAGAACAAAGCATAAAGGGATGGGTGGATAAAGCTGTGCTTATTGAGCAACAGAGTTCAGGTACCAAAAAAAAAACAACACATAGATAAATGGAACAGAACAGAGAGTCAAGGAATAAACTCATGGTTATGCAGATAATCAATCTACAACAATGGAGGCAAGAATACACAATGTGGAAAAAGACAGCCTCTTCAATAAATAGTTAGGGCCTTAATTCCCACAGAATTTCTTCTTTATGTCTTTGTAATCCTTATTTTGGAATAAAATATACTTTGAATGCAATGATGGAAACTTTTTCAATCATGGTGACAAAGTCATCTTTACCACAATGGGTGCTGGAGTTATACTTCCTGTGTGTAAATCATACTTCCATTATTCTGCTAGCTGAACAGTCAGGAAAGTTGGCTCAACATGAAATGAATATGACTATAATAATAATATAGTATAAGAATTTAATAACTACAATAATTTGTCCATTGTTAAGTTATTAATAGGATAAAATTATTGGCACATATTAACTGCTCAGTAAATAATAATTGACATTTTCTCTAAGTTATCATTTTCATTGTTATAACTTTAATTGTCCCCATTAAACAAGTAATTTAGATATTCAGAATTTCTCCATATTAAACATATTTTGTTCAGAGATACAAAAATATAATCCAAGTAAAAATGTTTAAAAAGTATTTGGACCACATTTCTCTAGCATAATTTAGTCCTTAGTCAAGACCTCCTTAATAACCTATGTAGGGAGCTTGAAAATCATAAATTAAAGTGTCAAATATCTTCATGTAGTAATCACAAACTATGCATAGATATTCCAGGTCTCATGTTTCCAGGTCAAAGTTCTCATGTTTCCAGGTTAAATTTGGATTATATTACATATCCCCCTATTTTTAAGTTATAGTATCAATAATAATTTGCATATGCCAATGAAATCTGAGTCAAAAGTTATGCTAATTTCATCCAAGCAGACACATCTACAAGCCAGAACATGATTCACCATATTTTTGGTGTTTATTAATATTTGCTATTAATAACTACATATTAATTTTACTTGTATTCTCATCAACCTTTTATTTTATTTATATATTTTAGCTTATATCATTAATAGTATATTTATTAATAATTAAAATTAAAATATAAAACCACTAAAATAAAATTTGGTACAATTATTTTATTATTTAAAGGACAGGCATTGTAGGTAAAGCCCTTCTAACTGTACTCGAAGCTCAGAAGCCACTGAAGAAAAGATCAATGTATTTTAGTATGTAAAAACCATAATTAAAAATAAACACTCTGCAGAACAACAACAAAAAAACACCCTGAGTCAAAAGACAGAAGAAAACATAAATCCCCAAAATAAAATTCTAACCTCCCTAATATGGAAAGAGTTCCTACTTAAGTTTCTAAGAAAAAGAATAGCAACCCAATAGAAACATGAATATACCAAATGTACAGATGGATCACAGAAAAAGAAATAAGGAAATATGAATGATTTTTAAGCATTTTAAGAGATGTTTAACTTTATTATAAAAGAAATGCAGATTAAAACTATATCAATATGATTTTATACAAAAAACTCAAACATTTTTAATCTATTAAAGACCAAAATATTTTTGACACACTGTATTAATGATATTCATAAACTGCTGCTAAGACCACAAATTAGCTTAACCTATTGAGAGCAATTTGGCAAGATCTTTCAAAATTATAAATTAATCTAAATTAAATTTTATGTAATTTATCCTCTATAAGATATCCTCTATATTGTACACAAACAAAGCAACAAATATTCAATCATCCAATGAAACACTGTTTGCAATTACATAAAATTATCAGCACACAGATGGCCTTGAATGGCAATCATAGACTGGAATACTATGCACTTTGTTTTTAAAGTGGCAGGGTAAAAAAGTCTCTTAAAGTGGCAAGGTGAAAAGCAGTCTCTTTGGGTTTGATACAAAAAAATCTCCTGTATACACTGTTAATTGAAAGAAGTGAGATGTTACTTTCTGGATCATATAAAAGAAGGATGGGATGAGAATAAAATTTCATATCTATTTTCTTATATTTGCATATAGAAACTGTGTAAGTATACTAAAGAAACTAACAATGGAGACTAAGAAAAGAGAGCTATACATTTCATTGAGCTAAAATGGTTGTCATTGCCAAAAAGCCTTTACACACCAAGTAATTTTTTGTATATTTATCTTTTGTTACACCCTCTGCTTGCAATTTTCATAGAACTATACAACTCTATGGGAATTAAACATCATAATTTTCCCTTTTGGTCTCCAGATTTTGAAAAGCAGCATTTCTATATCAGAGCCCCAGCAGTGATCAATACAATCAACCCTACATGTCCTTTGAAGTATGTCCTGGGCTTAGCCAGAAAGGTAATCTTAAATGGCTCTATATTTGCAAAGGGGACAAGCAAAGCATTTCAAAGAAGTCCAGGATATGGTTTTATGTTTCTGACATCAGCCCACCAGGTTTGCCTGTCAGGCCTAATGTGTGCAAAAATGTTTTATCTATATCTGACATTTCTCAAAGTGATTTCATCAGTAGTGCCTCTGGAGGGTCAAATGAAAGCTTGTTCAACTAGAACTTGAGGCAAAAGACAGTAGCAAGCCTCAGGCAATCCCCGATCTTGGAATGTTAAAGGTCAGTATTAAAATTTATAACATATTTTTATCTAATATTAACACTTCCGCTGATGTATTCTCAAAGAAACTTACATTTTGATGTGCCTGAATCAAAGTTAGCTTCATGATCTGGTTTCTTAAATGTATCCCTTCATAGCAAACATGAACAGAGCAGTCAATTCAATTGGAATATTTATGCAGATACATCCACAGGTTGTAAATTGGTTGGTCCTTTGGTTCTGAGCACAGGTTACATGCCAGACTTTGAAGAAAAGTTTATTTTTGCTGTGACTCTCATTGTCACTGATTTGGTATTCTTTGCCCTAGTTGCTCACATTCGGCATTTTATAGATAAATGTATCAAGTGAAGGAAGCACAATTTCACATATATTAGCACTGTTCAGGACTATTTTTTTTTTAATTTAAACTAGAGGAGTAGCAGAGTACACACAAACCCTCAAACTCTTGCTTGTATCACACAGGTAAGCTGTCCTTAGGTCAGGCACAGCTATACTGCACACAACATGGAAAAGTTCCCGAGAAGGAATCTGACTCCACAAACCTCAAGAAAAAGGAAATAAAACAGTATTGCAGGGAATGCATAGGCTTCCAAAAACCAACCTGGCTTCCTGGTGAGAGAAGAGGTCCTGTTAGAAATGATAGGGGTAAGGGAGGGGTTCAGCCTCTATTATCATAGTTTGGTTCTCTTGAGCAACTTAGACCTGCTGAATCAGCTTCTTGGTGAACCACCAAAAGATGGGAAGAGATGTGTTTCTATGTATACTCAGGACTATGGCATCAACTGGGCTACCTAGAGGAAATGTTATATATTTGCATACAAGTGAAATAATAATGCATACTACCCGTTTTGCTTTTATTTATATTGTGAAAGAGTAACTTTATATAAATTAGTAGCTTAGTCTGCTCAGAGAATTGATTCCTTATAAATACAAATTGTAATATAATCTTTACCAAACTCTATCTTACAAAAAATGGGGGCAAAAACCTTATTTATTAAATGGGCCAGGGTGCTTTCCATTTATTTAAAACAGCTCTTGGTTACAATAAAAATGTGCTTTGTTTCTAGACGTAATTTGGTATTTTATTCTGACTTGCCAATCTGATAAAACAGTTGGGCATGTTATCTCTGCTTTAGTACATTTATGCATCATTCAGTAAGAAAACAGAACTTCCTCTACAGGCAAACAATTATATCTGTGTATTTTCCTCAACAAGATATTTAATTTGGAATCTGTTTTAAAATATGCTCTAATTTTTAAAATATGATCTAAATATAACATGTATTTCCCATTAACTGTAAAATTACATTTATATTCTATACATATACACATATACTTACATACACTCATATATATATATATATATATATATATAAAACATACATACCTTAGAAAGGCAGAAAACATGGAAGAATGTAAATTAGTTTTGTGATTACACTAATCTAGGCTGAAGTTTGAGTTTTATACCACACACTAGTTAGCATAACTTGGGAATATTACTTAAGCTTTTTCAGGTTGTTTGCTCACTTAAAAAATTGGGATAAGTATTCTTCTCAAGATATTTGAGATTAATGCAATGTAATGAAATGTCTAATGTAAAGTACTCAGCACAGGTAAAGATGGCATCTGCCTGGGGTACTGATCAATAAGGACAACTGTCACTGGAACACACTGGAAACGTGGTACAAGTCAAGCTCTGGAGAAAGGCTCCTTGTGTAACTGGATGTCTGTGTTATTTCACTTCCCACAGTAGTCAGCGCCCTCAAGTGGAAACTTTAAAAACCAGTCCTTACAGAGCTGACTCAGGAAGGTGTAAAGGGCACAGTGCAAGTATGAGAACGCCATGGGTTGGAGATTCCAACAAAAATCCATTCCTCCACCAATAATTTCTACATAGTTGTTGCCGAAACCTAATGTCCCACAATCCTTTAAATTTTTAAAAAAGGAGACATATAGTCACTAATAATATTTGACAGATTTTAAACTTTTTTTTCAACTACTGCACAACTGAAAATATTTTAGTTATTATTGCATAATTCTCTACTCCTAGAACTCCCAAAGGACATATGTTAGAGCCTCTCAATCTATTTCCAATCAACATTTTAAATAACCATTTAGTTTTTTCATCTCTTTCTCTCAGTGCTAGGTTCCAGATGAATTTTTGTATAATTTTCCAATGAATTATCTTCCGATATTTTTTATTTCAAATATGTTATTGGTTTTTACCATATCCAACTGTTCCACAGAAATACATATCAATCCAAATTTGTTTCATGAATTATTTTCTTTTTAACTAGTCTACTTTTATATCTTTGGGGCCTTTAAATCTATAAAGTCATCTACAAATCTTTATGTAAATCTATAAGGTCATCTACAAATCTTTATCTAAATACATAGTCATCTATAAATCTTCCTATTACTTGAATTTCATAGATATACGCTCATATCTCTATTGTTTCTTGAAATAGCTATCTGTCTTCAAGTAGATTTCCTCATGTGCATTAGGGTTCTAATTTGTATGCTTATATTTAGGGGTAGTTCATTTTCCTTTCTTTTTTATTCTCATTTTTCCCTGTCTAGCAGTTTTGTGCTTGCCTGCACAGCATTCTAAGGTCTCCAGACAAGAATCATGCATTACACTGGCACCTCAAGGATCCTGTTTCACATTAGTATTGGAGTTATATCACAGGCCATAACAGAGCATGATCCAGATCCTAGTTACATGATTATTTTCTCTTTTCTATCAGCTCAACCTAGGTACAACTCTAGGAAAGCATGGCAGCCTTTCTCAGCCTGTTTTACTTGCCAGAGAATATAAGTCACATTTCCTACGTCTCATTCATCTTTTTTTTTCTTCCACTACCCATGAACAGAAGGTAGTGTTGGGACATTAGTCCAGCCCTCTATTTATTGTCAGATCCTGCTCTATTTCTTATCTTTTGAGATACTTATCTTGTCTTTGAGCAAGGCTATGTCTTTTTGATTTCTAGATAAATGTATTTTAAATCTATCACTGCTACGTATATTCAACAGGAAGAGTAAAATGGTTTAAACTGTGAATTCATAATTGCTTTCTGACAAGATGTTAAGACATACTATTTTTAAGTCAAAGTAACCTTACTGTAATAAGACTCCCAGTGTGTTCCACCCATGGAAATAATCATAGGTTTCTATATTTATCAATAAAGACTACAAAGATTAAAAATTATAAGACTTAATTTATCTCCTTATATTTTTGAAAGTATTAAGAGTATGTTAGAAAACAAATTTTTAAATCAAAGAATAAAATTATAATATATGATATATGAACCAAAGTATCTGCTTTGGTTTTGAAAACCTGAAAATGACAAAAACCCAGCATTTCATCAGTCACCAAATTATATTATTCCCGATTATTTAATTTACTAATAGTAATATTTTCTACATGGAGGTAAAATTATATGTATGGTGTGTGTATGTCTTGCTAAAACAGTGAGAGGAAAAAATAAAATTATGGTTGGAAATTTTAACACCCCACTCTCAGCAATTCATGTAATTATCAGAATAATAATAAAGGAAGAATAAAGAAGAACTAGATAACACAGCCAACCAATAGTATCTGATTGACATATATAGAACAACCACTAAACAACACAGAGCACACATTTTTTCAGGCACCCATGGATGAGTATGAATATTATTTTTTTAAAAAACAGCATTGAGCTGAAGCAACAGATAGATTTGCCCTGCAGAGATATTGGCATTGACTACTCAATCATATTTTTAGGACTGAAATAGATGGGAAATATGGTAAATTTCCATAATTTACAAATAAAGTTATACTTTATTTGTATAAGTGGGAAAGCACTAACTCTGATGAAACTATTTCTTGAATCACCATAATGGACACTCAAGGCTCTTCAACAAATGTCTAGTCTTGAACCTGTTATGGAAACAGGATAATCCCCTTGAGTAGTGACTCTACGATACTTCTAATAAACTATAAATCTTTCTCCTAGCTTAATCCAAGAGGACCTGAGCCAATTTACTAGGTGACTGTACCCTGGGAAAACATAAATAATAATTTTTTCAGTGTTTATTGGATAATGTCTATTCCCTTGGAAGCTAAACTGCTACTATGATCCACCAGGCTAGATAAGGTTTAAGGAAGAGGAACGAGATCTAATCATTATTGACTTTTTTTTCAAATCAGTCTTACAGTTGGTCCAATATGTACCCAATTACCTAGTGTTTATTTCCTCAACTCTAGAAAGCACAATTGGTCAAGACATACCTCACAACTGGGAGAATCCCCAAATTGGATCCCTGACCTACAACAATTAAGCTTCCTGTGTATTGAGGATGATTATATAGGAAATGTCAAACAGAGATATTTAGAACTTACACTCCCACTGAAGCAGCGAAACAAACATAATGGCACATCCTGGAGAGATTGCCAAGGTTTTTATCCCCACTAGAAGTTTAAAGGATTCTAGCACATCCTCTTTCAATTCATCTATTTGGCCTATAGATAAAGCAGATGGATCTTGAGGAATGAGAGTACACTATTATAAAATTAGGTGATAACTACAACTGCAGATGTGTTTGCTTTGTTGGAGCAAATCAATACTGCCCCATTTCTCCAGTTTGAGCTATTGATCTCAAAAATGGTTTTTTTCTGGACTTGTTAAAGTCACCAGAAACAGTAGTAAACTTTAGTATCTCTCCTTAGGGCTCTACCAACCCTCCAGCCATTTTCTATAGTTTAGTCCACTAGGAACTTGTTTGCTTCTCTATTCTACAGGACATCAAGCAAGCCAGCAATATAAATAATATCATGCTGATTTGAGCTGATGAGCAAAAGGTATTATATACACTAAATATCTTATTAAGGTATATGCATGCCAGAGAATGGAATAATAAACACCACAGAAAATCAGAGATACATTATACATGTGAAGTCTCTAGGCATCAGTGGTCTGGTGCCTGTCAAAATTTCTCTTATCAAATGGTGAATGTGTTTCTGCATCTGACACCTGCTATCTCTAAGAAGCGGATCTCTAAATTTTGGTTGCAAAAAATAAATGATTTGGGTATCTTACTTCAACCTGTTTACCAAATTACCCAATAGGCTGTAAATTTGGGGTCCAGATCAAAAGGAGGTTCTACAACAGAACCAAGCTTCTATTCAATCTGTCTTGCCACTTGGTCACATGACTCAGCATATCCAGTAGTGCTTGAAGTGCCTATGACAGTTGGGGATCCTAATGGAACGTAAAGCGGAAACTTACAGATAAAACATAGTATATCTCTTTGGGATTTTGGAGGAAAGTTTATACTTTCTCAGCAGATTATTATCAACTGAGAAATAGCTTCTAACTCATTACTGGGTCCTGCCTGAGTGCAAATACTTACTACTGGTCATTAAATAATGATGTGCCCTGAAACACTCCTAAGGAATAGGATGTTGTCTGCTCCAAAACTCACTGTAGCAGTATTCCATCAAGTGGAAGTAATAAGCTTTTCTCCACAAGTTTTGAAGTCACAAATAAGTTGTACAGAAAGTGGTTCAAACATCCATGGTTCACGTACTCCTGCAGTACTGCCTCCTCTCTTTTTCTGTAATGTGAAGTTGTCTATGAAAATAGAATGAGAAAGCACAATTTGATCTTTATTCACAGACAATTCCCCACATATCCTGACAGTAGCTGAAGTGGACGGCTGCACTGCACGTGTGGCCCTGAAAGACCCTGAAAGTGGAAAAAAAAAAAAAAAAAAAAAAAATCTTTTCAATGGGAAGAACTTCAAGCTTTCATACTGCCTGGAAGTAGAGGTGAATAGAGGTATACATCTAGAATGAGCTATGAGCAGTGACTAACAGTTTGGCTGGATGGCCAGCAACTTGGAAGAAACATGAAGAAATATGATCTACAGAAGACGTATGTGGAAAGACCTCTCCAAATGGATATAGCTAAGAGAACATTTTTGTCCCACACAAATGTTCACCAAACAGCAACCTTAGAGGAAGAGACCTTAATAAACATATGCAAAGGCAACTCATTCTTTTCCCATTCTTTTATTCCCATAATTGCTCAATTGGCTCATGAAGACAATAATGATATAGAAATATGGAGCTTATGTATGGGCTTAGCAAAATGGATTTCTACTCATCAAGGCCAATTTGGCCAAAGTCATTGCTGAGTACCCAACCTGCCAAGAGCAAAGATCAACACTGAGCCCCTAAAATGGCCATTCCCTGGGGAACTAGCCAGACACCTGGTATCAGGTTTGTTACACTGAATCATTCCCATCATTGAAGGAGTGGCTCTTTGTTCTCACTGGAAAATACATGGTTTTGTCTTTCCTACCCTAGTGTTTCTGCTTAAATCACCATCTGTGGGCTTACAGAATGCCATATTCATCTTCATAGTATTCCATACAACATTGCTTCTGAAAAAAAAAAAAAAAGACAAAAAACGATTTTATAGCAAGTGAAATGCAACATTGGTCTCAGTCTCATGCACTTCTCTAGTGTCATTATGTTCCCCTCATCCTGAAACAGCTGGCCTAATAAAATCATGGAATGGCCTTTGGAAGACTCAGTTACGGCACCAGCTGGTGACAGCACTTTATGGGGCTGAAATAATGTCATCCAGGATGTAAGAAATGCTTTGAATAAGCTATAAATATGTAGTGATGTTTTTCCTATATTCAGAATCTAGGAGTTTAGGAACCATAGGACAGATATGGAAACAGCTCCTCTCACATTAATGATAAAGATGCAAAAGCAACATTTTCATTTCTTTTCCCTATAACTTTTTGGGGGTTTAGAAGTTGTACTTCCAAAAAGAGAAATGATTCCACCAAAGAATACAGCATTGTACTGGAACCTAAGACTACCACTGGCTACTCTGGGTACCTCATAACACTGACACAAGAAGAAAGGGTGAGGAAAATATTTCCAGAATGCAGGAGATCCTCCAGAGTATCACTTAGTCTTCCCATATTTTGTGGTAAATTTAGTGGAAAGCTAGAACAACCCATTAAAGACAGGACTATAACAACAGACAGGAATAAGGAAAAACAAATAAGGAAATACACAAATAAGGAAAAACAACTGACTTACACATTAGCCGAGTAGAGAGAATATGAAATGGAGAATGGGAAAAGTTATAAGTATTACTGATTGCATGACTAGTTGAAAACATGAGGGCACTGATAGGAGCATTTATTTCTTCCTTGCTTCTAAGTGTCCCCCATTCCCTTATTGTAACATAAGATTTACTGATAGTGGTTATAACAGTGCCTCAGAATGATAGGATATTCAAGGAGGGTTCTGACTCAGTCAGAAGAGGAATGAGCATCCCTCAAACATGGGTAAATCACTTTGTATCCTCTTTTATGAAGGGACATATGTTTTCATTAAATAAAGAATCAATTTTAGGTGAAATAATGAATTACATTTTACCTGTATTGGGAAGTAAATATGGTTAGTATAAGTGAGGATGAATGCCATATTGACAAGGGGTGCACTGGACTGCTGGACTTGCTGATCACCTGTAGCTGCAGGTCCATCACCTGGTACCTGGTTGCCGACCCACAGTATTAGAAGCTGAGCAGAGGCATTAACTTCCTTTATACCTCCTTCACAACACCTTTCCTTGGAACCATTTGAGTGACTTGATATGCTAGATCTCACAGATTTTCTGAAAATTTCTACTTTTCTTGAAAGGACCACTTGTCTACCGATACCAACACTTGGCAGACTAGTTAGAAACTCTCTGATCTGCCTGTTTCACTCTGCTGCTGCTGCTGCTAAGTCGCTTCAGTTGTGTCCGACTCTGTGCGATCCCGTAGATGGAAGCCAACCAGGCTCCCCCGTCCCTGGGATTCTCCAGGCAAGAGTACTGGAGTGGGTTGCGATTTCCTTCTCCAGTGCATGAAAGTGAAAAGTGAAACTGAAGTCGCTCAGCCGTGTCTGACTCTTAGCGACCCCATGGACTGCAGCTTACCAGGCTCCGACGCCCATGGGATTTTCCAGGCAAGACTACTAGAGTGGGGTGCCATCGCCTTCTCCACTATTTCCCTCTACCAAACTTTATCTTCCCAGCTCCTTATGTATGTATTCAGTCGGATTTCTAAATTACCTCCCTAATTTATAAAATAACTTTATATTTTATAATATAAAATAATTCCCTACTGTTACTCTTTTCCTGGTTGAATGTTGACTGATAAATGTAGCATAAACATAAAACTTATTTGCTGCTCATTTACTCCATATACCCCTCAAAAGAATCAAAAAATAAAAAAACCATGTACAATAATATATTGTGAAAGAATGGCTCACCTATGAAATGAACAATCAAACAACAACAAACAAACTGGACCTGGCATTGTTTATTTCTCTAGTGATGTCTGCCTTTGGGGCTCCAGGTTCGCTAGAAGTAGATTAAAGGCAATTACAGTATCCTTCTTTATGTTCCTCTAAATTCTCTATGTAACTTTTGCCTTCTCTTCTCTTTACAGTCATTTTTGTTATATGCTAGTTCTTTAAGCATTTTCATTTCTCCTACTTTTAAAAATATTTCTCATAGAACCCTACATTGCCACCATAGTCATTTAGTATCTTACGCCTCTTTCCTTATATACCGTTTTAGAATCACTCTTTGTATATGGCACTCAGAACTGAACACACCACTTAAGCCAATATCTGAAGAACTGATATTTCAGAGTACATGGCACCATCATCTCCCTCCTTTTACATACATTTTTCCTATTAATGTAACCTGTATATCAACTGAACTTTTAGAACAGCCATGTTACATGGTAATCTTACAGTAAATTTACCAATAAATAACATTACTTTTTTTCTCAAAAACTTGTTGCAAACTCAGGTCTCTCTTTCTTCTTATCTATGTGTATACAGTTGATTTTTTTAACCCTAAGATCTTGAATGTTATATCAACTCACTGCAATAGGAGTTACAGTCTAAGAATCAATCATTTAAAATTTGATTCTGTCAACTGAAAAATAAGTTGCCATTCACAGATGAGTGTGGTCCATGAATAACAATGAATTGTATATCTTTATTTCTTTATCTGTCAGAAGTTTTATTAAAGGTCAAGGACAGGATTCTAAAACATTTGCTGCTTGACTCAGATTTTTCTAGTCAACAATCTTTGGCACACTTGCTTAACTCTATTTCCTGATAACTATAAACATCTAGTCCATTTTTTATTGAACTTGTTGCTAGGATGGATTTTAACAATGGATATTTTTTAAAAACATTTGACATAGATGTTTTGAAAAGACCACATTTGTGTACCTATTTTAAAACTATTAATGTTCTTACGAGACTACGTCATGTGGTCATTTTGACTTAAGGATACTGTGACACAGTCTTAAAAAAGTAAAATGCCATTTTTTAAATTACCGGTTAGGTAAAAATGAGAAATAGGCATCTCTATAGTTCTTATACTTGTCATCCTATTTTCCCCTGAACACCTCATCATTAGCATGGAGTTCAGAAAGGGGAAATGACAATGAATTTTTCTCATTTGAGTAATATTTAGTAAGCAAAAACCAACAAAGGGTATTTTAATGTTTGGCACAGTTGCTGTGAAGTGTTACATCAAAACAGCTTAAATTTTGCAGGACATGATGCCAAATAATTAAAGGTATAGCTTTGTAGTGCAGGCATCAATGATGAGATTTGGAGATGTGTGGGGATGGGAAGAATGAATCTGAGTGAGACCCTTTCTCCTAAAGGACGCGCATCTATGTTTAAGAATTAGGCTGCCCTGAGCAGACCTTTGACTTTATGAAGCTGATGACGCTTCATCTCCTCTCATGCTTGCCAGCACAATTCTATTTACACGGTACATAAGCTTCTCTTGTATTCTGAAGGCTTTTTAATTTCAAAGACAAATAAATGTCTAAGGAACATGCATTTTAAAAAAAGAGCTGAATGGATAGGCCACTTTGTAAATAATTGTTTTAGTTCCAAGTTCACAGATAGGAATCTCTAGAAGGGAAGGTTTTAAAATCCCCAGCATCTTTTTGTTTCAGCAGAAGTTGACGGGAAAAATAGCAGATTTTACTCACATGCTCTTCAGTCGTTCCTCTAATTCATTTTCACAGAATAGCTAGATGACAGCTTACACCATGAGGCCTATGCACTGAATCGGAGGAATTCCAAACGATCAACCCCGGAAACAGGATTGGGCGATAACTCTGATCCATAGCCATGAGAAAATGAGGGTGACCTCCACACAAGACTCCACTCAAGCAAACAAAACTTCCTCTTTGCCCACATTTTTCACCATCAATCTTGAAGTTGTTTACCTCTCAGAAAAATGGAATGGACTTGCCTAAACGTATGACATGTAAATAGGTACTCTCCTTCTTCCTTCCCATCCTTAATTAGTGGTTTAGGAGTTCATACCTCAAGCTGCATGGATGAGCATAAACCTCAAGATTACACAGAACTCACTGATGTACCAACACTGTCAAATACTGCCACCACTGGTTGGTGGGTTGGTTTTGTAAACATGGGTAACAGTCTGTAAGCAGCTTGAGGGCAGGTCTCATATCTCGTGCACCTCTTTATTCTCTGGTCTAGCACAATGCCTGGCACAAAGGAGGTGCTTAATAAATAGTTGTTGAATAAACTAGTATTTTTATCTTTCATTTAATTCAGTCAGTGGAAAACTTGAGCACCTATTTATGTACCAGATACTCTAGGAAGCTGTGAGTGGACAAACAGGCATGAATCCTTTCTCAGACTTTATAGTCTAATTGAAACTGGTAAAGTAACTTCTATGCCTAACAACTGGCAATAGTATTTTAACATAAGGATGGACAATGCTACTGCCAAACCCCAGCCTCCTCACATTCAAGTTAGTGGTCGGACAAAATGTTCTGTAAGATTGTTTGAGTTCTAAACTTATTGTAAAGGGTATGAAATGTATAAAGTACTGTGTAAATTAAAAATTATAAAACTGTTTTAAAAATTTGAAAACTGTCCCAAATGGATGTTCTCCCCAGTTCAAAAGGCAAATGGATACATGCACATCATCATATAATCCACATAAAGAATCCAGCAACTCTAGCACTGTTATGTTGTTGTATCAGATCTCTATTGTAACTTCTTTAAGGGCACATTTTACATTTGGTATCCTCTATATGATCTATCACTTTTAAAATAACATTCAACAAATGAATTAATGTAGTGGAAATACCTTAAAAATCACCAAGTATTCTAACCTGAATAGCATTTAAGAGATTCAAGAATCCCAAGAAATCGTATTCAAAACTATGTCTATAAACCACTTTGCAGAGTTCTTTGGTTTTATCAGTCTCAAAGAGATCGACCATCCAAAATGGTTCCTTCATTTAGTATATATTAATTGAATATCAACTACTTGCCAAGCACTATACTATGATTTAGGCTTGGAATCTAAAACTTTTTAAATAAATAATGAATATTAACTGTATAAAATCTTTATAAGATCTGCTTTCTCACATTCATATCATTAAAAATAATGCATACTCTATTACACATTTATATCCTAAATCAGCATCAGATTCTATGCAGTTATTTAATATGATACTTGCTGGTAAAATATACTTTAGAAATATATCCTTATCTGGCTCAGTGGAAAAGTCTAAAGATAATAGAACCAACAGAGCTTAAATGTATAATATACAGGTAGATAGTAAGATATACAAGTATATGTAAACACACACGATACATACACACATACACATAATTTAAGAAATCTTTAGTAAATAATGCTGTCAAATTCTTTTAACCATCTCTAATTCATCAACTATTTCACATCACAGCTGGATTTCCATTTATTCCTAACAACAGAATAGAGCTCCAATTCTTTAAAAGATAAATGATGACAAATAAAGAAAATTTCATAAAATTGTTTTGTTCTCAGCGACTTCCCACTGACTAAAATTAACTTTCAAATTCTCTAGATGGAGAACAAAAGTAATTTTAAAATCTCAAGAAAACCTTTAAAATTTAATGACAATTTTTGCCCTTGGAAATATTTTATCTCCTCAATGCATTAAGCATTATCTATCTAGAGTCGTTTAATGTTCATATGAGCAGCTATGTAAGTTTTCTGAATAAAATGATTTTTACCTTTGAGAATGACTGCCATAGTCTTGCCACAAACATAAGGAAAAGGTTATTTCCCCAGATAAAAGCATAAACCTACTTAAAGATTTAAATCCTCATCCTCATTAGATATTCATTTTATATTATGAAAATTCAATATAGCGTGATCCAAAATAACCATTTTCAAAAAATGGTTACATCATACTATTAGGAACCATTTGTATCTAATTTCCACACCATACCAGAACTTAGCTGCAATTAGTGATAGTGGCCAGGAGATGGAGCATTCTCATTTCCTAAGATTTACTTCATAGACCTTTGTTTAACTCACAAAAAGTTGCCTTTAAACAGAAATGTTTTATTGGCACTTATCACCAATGGTAGATACAAATGAAAAACAAGGCATTCAGAAAAAAATAAGGACGTAAATTTCTCAAAAGTTTCACTAACTACTAATCACTTATATGTGAATAAAATACTTTAAATACCTTTTATCTCTCCTGTGTACAAGAAGCAGAAGGAGGAAAAAAAAGTTTAGTATTTAGAATTACCTCAACTTTTTAATTCTTACTTCCGGCTCATTTTATATAATGCTAGACTGCTTCATAATGTATGTTATAGTTATATGCTCCATTTTGTCAATGAACTAAAAACAAGTATAGTTTTAAATTGGGAATTTACAACTGGTATCTTAGGCAGAAAATTCATTAAAGTAAAAATATTTCCTGAAATGGTTTTATTCAAGGCACACATGATGTTTAAATATTTCTTTCACTTAATAAATGCTAAAGAAGAGTCTTTAGATCTCAAATCTATTATATTGCTTGTAAGAACAATAGCATTTTTAAAGACTGATAATCCATTCCCGTACATAGTAACACATTAATAGATGTGGGTGTGTGGGTTATAGTGCATGCTTCTAGAAATACTCCAGAAAGGGAGGTAGGCAGATGCATTACAGGTTGCTCTGATTTTGCCTGGAATACAGTCTGCCACCAGTTACTGAGTCTTTGATGGGAAGGTAAGAAGAATCCCTAATCATTCCTGAAAAGGCATAATCCAAAGCTGGCCTACAAGGCAATGCTGGTACCAATCCAGGAGTCAGATAGGGAGACATGAAACCAGACAGCCCTCTGCCTGGAGAGGAATATGCCAGTCGAAATGGACTGATACCTAGTCTAGGATTTAAGCTGTAGAGACTTGAATCACCTCCGTAAGAAGCAGAAGTAGTGTGAAGGGGAGAGAAAGCTGATTTATTTCCTAGAGTTCCAAAACCAATCCCAGCTAAACTAAAATTCGAAACGGTCGGAAAAGCCGTGTTTTCCAGTGCTCCTGAATTTGCTAGGTCCCTCGTGTCTGGTTTCTGTTCTTTTCCATTTAGGATCTCTTCAATAGCTTGGACCACATCCCCTTTGCAGAACTGCAGAATGCCTTCTAGCCTGCTGCGTCTGTAACTTGGGAAAATCTTGGTAAGGATATCAAGAGGGTCTCTTGGTCTAGAGGACACAGTGGGATGGCTGGCTGTAGAATCAGTGAAGTCTTTGGCCCACTCACTTTCATTTCCTGATTCCAAATCAGAAGATGACAGGGACCTGGGACTCTCTTCCCCTCCTGACTGCTCCCCAGGATGAAGAGACTGAATGCTATCATCCTTATTTGGGTTTTCTGAAATAGATGACCTGATGTTTTGTTTTCCAGCAACATCATTAGACTTAGGAGATGATCTCAGGGTAAACTGATGGGATTTAGACCCCAGTTCTTCTTGTCCACTCTGGCATGAGTCACATTTACTCTCCTTTTGTCCTGGGGAAGAGGAAAAAAAGGCATGAAATAAAGGGAAAACTTCCAAGAACAAAGTACTTCCCACTTATAATTAATGCTGGATAAAATAACTTGTTTACTCATAGTATATTAATAATACTTATTATTCACTGTAAAAGACATTAATGAACAAAAATTTTTTAATATCATTTGAAAATGCAGGTGGTGCAATAGTGGGAAAATGCAATTTATCATGTCATTTCAGGATGACAAAGTTCTATAATATACAGATGCTGTAGTTGTTTAGGAATCAGAAGGTGAAATCTATTGTTACCCTCAAACTGTTAACACCAATATTTTATATTATTTGCCCCATTTAGCGATTCAAAATTTTCATAAATATTACCCAAATTTTGTTGTTATCCACATAAGGGCTTTTTTTCCACAGTGACAATATGCAAAAAGCACTAAACAAAACAATTGTTTAGATAAGAAATCAGAAAAAAAGAACAATCTTACTGTTAAAATGAACATTCTATTTAATCACTAATGCTAAATTTCAAAAACTGGTTTTTTACTCACATTTCAGGTTCCAACTAAGGTACCTGAATAATGTGAAAAAATAGCAGAATTTTTCATTTCCTTTCAAATCTAAACCAATAATGACAACTGCTATACCAATCTCAAATTATATCAGAGCTTGTATATTTCATTTTATGTGAGACAGAATAGAGAGTTGATATTTTTCATAATCCTCTGTAAAATATGGACTTTCTCATTAAATCTCTAGGGAATATCAATAAATGAGTTTATAATCCAATTGTTTCTAAAAGAAAATAATTTACAGCACTCTTTTCACTACTGGAATCTGTATATATTTTCAAAGTATCTTGTAAAATCATTAGTCATTTGCCTTAACTCACAACTCCCTTTCAATGTTAAGGGAAATGTTCCAAAAACAGTTTCACAGAAAAATCTGATTTTCTATCTCAATATGTTGAACATATGAATATTAATAAAACAAGACTATCTTTAAATACTTTTTGCAAGGCTAATGCCAGGAAAACAATAACAATTTTTATTTTGATTTACATTTACTCTTAGATGGAGTTTCTCTATTTCCATTAGAAAGAGTAAACTGTCAACGAGGTACTCAGTTTTACTGTCAAACTTTCTCTTCAAACAAGATTTATGAATGTAACAAAACACATATGACCTATAGCAATGATTTGCAATGCTCCTATGTTTTCTCAAAGAGCAGTCCTATATTCTAAGCAAATATCTACAGTTTGCTTTATAAAATTAAATGTGTACAATTTAACACATTGAGAATGAAAATGCTGTCATTACGTCAAACGTGACCCAAAAAAAGTGTTGCTTCTGCAAAACCACAGACTCTAGAATTTTCACCTTTAAATAAAACAATAAAAGTCATCTAATGATATAGAGATAGATTGGCCTTGGTCTGCCACTCCATTTCATTTATAAATATGATTCATTATATATGACCCCTTGAACATGTAAGGTTATCACAATTTCATCTCTATAGTAATTTTCACCTCTTTAGTAATTTATGCATAAAACACAATGTAATGTAATGAAATACTGATGGCATCAGATGGTCTAGAAAATAAGCTGTCTTTAAAATACTGCAATATCATTATGTCATCTCTTTTCTCTCAACTCCTATAGCTGGTTTTTATCATTGTATGCTATGTATTATACTGTAGTTTTAGGAAACACATAGTTTTCCTTCTTTTGAATATAATATTCTTTCGTGTAGGAAAATCTTATTCACCTCTGAACTAGTTTACTACACTAGTAAATACACTAGTTTACTACAGTTCATGGATATTGTATAAGAGAAGGCAGTCAATTTAGAAGTGTCTTTTCCAAAGAAAGAGGTCAACTGAGGCAAACAATAAAATAAGTGATCTATAAAACATCACCCCCTCAAAAAAATCACATAAGTCAATGCCTAGCAGAAGGTTGCCAGTCAGATCTCACTGTCAATTTAGTTGGCAGAATTTTAATTTTTGCTTCTTTTTATAGCAGTTTTGCTTAACAACTTTATTCTTCAGCCTATCTTGATTTTTGATGAGAAATGTTTAAACTACAGTTTGTCCACTGATGCAAACTAGAACATGGACAAAAAGTGACATAGGTGAAAACAAAATCATATATGTCTTATTTAAGTAGAGAACGAGTTTTTTTCAAAAGTAAATGCTGTGATCTGTTAAGAGCTGCAATTTTCACAATTTAGGGAAGTTTTCTAATTAATAACTTAATAACATCACTATATTTTAATTTCATATGATTCAACCTATCTTGGATTTATACAAAAACACCAAGATGACATTTTCATGCAAGTATGACCTACTGTAGAATTATGAAAGCTAAAATACAGTAAGATTTACGTTAGCATGAAGGTTAATTTGGGATAACCCTAGTCAAAAAAAGAAATATTTTTACCTAACATAGAGGGTAAAGGCAATTTGCAGTCAATAAATAAGAGAAAAATATTAAAACTTATTGGATAAGAAACCTCTAAGGTTAAAATCCCCAAAGAAATTCTTAGACTTTGAAATTCACATCAATGGTTTTACAAACCTAAATTTAGAAAACCTAAACTTCTTCCCTATGAGAAGACGTAAAACTTGAAATGTTAGAGTTTTCTACACTTTTTGAGGCTAAAAAGCAGCTGAACAAAAGAGGAGGAACACTTAAAAATTTTTAAAGAGTAAAAATGCTTTGGTAGATTTCAGTCTCTTTCCCACTTCTAGTTGGTCTGTCCTACAGGTAAAAGACTGTACTCCCAACCACAAGTGAGTTTTCCATGCAAGATCACATTAACCCTGGTTTTACAGCTAAAAAAAAAAAATACAGAGCAAGCTCAATGCAGTTTCTTTCACTGTTTTTCACTCAATCTTTGCTCTAAGTTCGTCTCCTCTCGCAAAGAAATTTGGGCACAAACTGCATTCCTAGAATAAGTTCCCCAACTGATCACTGGCACTTCATTTTTTCCTGTATCCTATCACCTAAGGGGACAGAAAGCCCCATGGAAGTGAATGTGATAGGTCTCTAAGCAGTTCCCCAGAACTTAAATGCTTCTTTTAAGTTCTTTCTCGCCCTCCTCCATGCCATGGCTGCTTATTTCAAAGATCTTTTTCTTCCTCCAAAACAACCATTTTTCTTTTGCAAAAAGCAAATGTAAGATCTACTCACCTTGTTTTTCCTCTATGTAATCTGGCTGGAAAATTTCGAAAACAGGGGTCGCCAGACCACTAGCCTGTCTCGGGGCACCCAGTCCCAGAGCAGTCACCGTCTCAGGGCCGCTCGAGGTCGTCTGGGAAGTCTCCGTTCTGCTGCTGCCTCCGGATGACCGACACCCTGGCCCTGAGGGTGCAGGGTACAGAAGCCTTTGCAGCCCCCGAGCCTCGCTCTCCTCTTGGGCCTGCTGTCTGCGCAGCGCCACCTGTGCGGCCATGACACGCTGGCGCTCGGCGATCAGGGTGCACTTGGCACACGCGCAGTCCCGCCAGCGACAGAAGCGCTTGTGGCCCTTGAGGGCTGACACCACTCCGTGGTTGCGACAACGGGCGCACTTCGGTGTCCGTGGGTAGCCACCGGCCACAGCGCCCACCCCTCTTTCCAGTTCGGCGGGCGGCGGGCAACCTCCGCTTCCCGCGCTGGAGGCTGCCCTCAGAAAGAGGCTGGACGGGCGCAGGAAAGTTGGAGGAACAGGTATCGCCGGGGGTACCCGTAACGCCGGACACGGGGGCGGAGGGGCCGCTACCACCAGTCCCGGGGCCAGGTGGAGCGGGCCGCTGCGGCTGCGGTCTCTACTGCCACACTGCGACTGCTCCATTTCCGAGAAGTGTCTGGTGAGGGAGGAGTCGCAACAGAAGAGTGCGCTGTCCGCAGCTAACCCTGCTGGGACGCGGGAGCCTAGAGGGCCCGCCTTGGTCCCTCTGCCTACCACCCCAACACAGACAAAGTCTAACACAATTCCCGCGATGAACTGGGGACAACCGCTTCCCAGAGCTGGAGATTCTAAGAGGCGCAGAAGTCCACTGAGCCTGTTAAGAGTCCCAGGGCGCTAAGTTAATGCCTTGTTCGCGCGCCTTCTCCTTCGGAAGCAAAAGGCAAGACTGCAGAGGCTACCCCGCCCACTGGATCTACTGGCCAAGGGCTGAAACTGGGGAGGGAGGGCCGCGGCGGGACCTGACCGTCTGGGAGGAGGGGCGGTGGGAGACACAAGAAATTGCCCCTTCACACACACACAAAAGCCCTTTTCTCCCACTTGCTTCTCCATGAATTCCTCAATGTATTTTTTTTTNAAATAAAGAAAATTTCATAAAATTGTTTTGTTCTCAGCGACTTCCCACTGACTAAAATTAACTTTCAAATTCTCTAGATGGAGAACAAAAGTAATTTTAAAATCTCAAGAAAACCTTTAAAATTTAATGACAATTTTTGCCCTTGGAAATATTTTATCTCCTCAATGCATTAAGCATTATCTATCTAGAGTCGTTTAATGTTCATATGAGCAGCTATGTAAGTTTTCTGAATAAAATGATTTTTACCTTTGAGAATGACTGCCATAGTCTTGCCACAAACATAAGGAAAAGGTTATTTCCCCAGATAAAAGCATAAACCTACTTAAAGATTTAAATCCTCATCCTCATTAGATATTCATTTTATATTATGAAAATTCAATATAGCGTGATCCAAAATAACCATTTTCAAAAAATGGTTACATCATACTATTAGGAACCATTTGTATCTAATTTCCACACCATACCAGAACTTAGCTGCAATTAGTGATAGTGGCCAGGAGATGGAGCATTCTCATTTCCTAAGATTTACTTCATAGACCTTTGTTTAACTCACAAAAAGTTGCCTTTAAACAGAAATGTTTTATTGGCACTTATCACCAATGGTAGATACAAATGAAAAACAAGGCATTCAGAAAAAAATAAGGACGTAAATTTCTCAAAAGTTTCACTAACTACTAATCACTTATATGTGAATAAAATACTTTAAATACCTTTTATCTCTCCTGTGTACAAGAAGCAGAAGGAGGAAAAAAAAGTTTAGTATTTAGAATTACCTCAACTTTTTAATTCTTACTTCCGGCTCATTTTATATAATGCTAGACTGCTTCATAATGTATGTTATAGTTATATGCTCCATTTTGTCAATGAACTAAAAACAAGTATAGTTTTAAATTGGGAATTTACAACTGGTATCTTAGGCAGAAAATTCATTAAAGTAAAAATATTTCCTGAAATGGTTTTATTCAAGGCACACATGATGTTTAAATATTTCTTTCACTTAATAAATGCTAAAGAAGAGTCTTTAGATCTCAAATCTATTATATTGCTTGTAAGAACAATAGCATTTTTAAAGACTGATAATCCATTCCCGTACATAGTAACACATTAATAGATGTGGGTGTGTGGGTTATAGTGCATGCTTCTAGAAATACTCCAGAAAGGGAGGTAGGCAGATGCATTACAGGTTGCTCTGATTTTGCCTGGAATACAGTCTGCCACCAGTTACTGAGTCTTTGATGGGAAGGTAAGAAGAATCCCTAATCATTCCTGAAAAGGCATAATCCAAAGCTGGCCTACAAGGCAATGCTGGTACCAATCCAGGAGTCAGATAGGGAGACATGAAACCAGACAGCCCTCTGCCTGGAGAGGAATATGCCAGTCGAAATGGACTGATACCTAGTCTAGGATTTAAGCTGTAGAGACTTGAATCACCTCCGTAAGAAGCAGAAGTAGTGTGAAGGGGAGAGAAAGCTGATTTATTTCCTAGAGTTCCAAAACCAATCCCAGCTAAACTAAAATTCGAAACGGTCGGAAAAGCCGTGTTTTCCAGTGCTCCTGAATTTGCTAGGTCCCTCGTGTCTGGTTTCTGTTCTTTTCCATTTAGGATCTCTTCAATAGCTTGGACCACATCCCCTTTGCAGAACTGCAGAATGCCTTCTAGCCTGCTGCGTCTGTAACTTGGGAAAATCTTGGTAAGGATATCAAGAGGGTCTCTTGGTCTAGAGGACACAGTGGGATGGCTGGCTGTAGAATCAGTGAAGTCTTTGGCCCACTCACTTTCATTTCCTGATTCCAAATCAGAAGATGACAGGGACCTGGGACTCTCTTCCCCTCCTGACTGCTCCCCAGGATGAAGAGACTGAATGCTATCATCCTTATTTGGGTTTTCTGAAATAGATGACCTGATGTTTTGTTTTCCAGCAACATCATTAGACTTAGGAGATGATCTCAGGGTAAACTGATGGGATTTAGACCCCAGTTCTTCTTGTCCACTCTGGCATGAGTCACATTTACTCTCCTTTTGTCCTGGGGAAGAGGAAAAAAAGGCATGAAATAAAGGGAAAACTTCCAAGAACAAAGTACTTCCCACTTATAATTAATGCTGGATAAAATAACTTGTTTACTCATAGTATATTAATAATACTTATTATTCACTGTAAAAGACATTAATGAACAAAAATTTTTTAATATCATTTGAAAATGCAGGTGGTGCAATAGTGGGAAAATGCAATTTATCATGTCATTTCAGGATGACAAAGTTCTATAATATACAGATGCTGTAGTTGTTTAGGAATCAGAAGGTGAAATCTATTGTTACCCTCAAACTGTTAACACCAATATTTTATATTATTTGCCCCATTTAGCGATTCAAAATTTTCATAAATATTACCCAAATTTTGTTGTTATCCACATAAGGGCTTTTTTTCCACAGTGACAATATGCAAAAAGCACTAAACAAAACAATTGTTTAGATAAGAAATCAGAAAAAAAGAACAATCTTACTGTTAAAATGAACATTCTATTTAATCACTAATGCTAAATTTCAAAAACTGGTTTTTTACTCACATTTCAGGTTCCAACTAAGGTACCTGAATAATGTGAAAAAATAGCAGAATTTTTCATTTCCTTTCAAATCTAAACCAATAATGACAACTGCTATACCAATCTCAAATTATATCAGAGCTTGTATATTTCATTTTATGTGAGACAGAATAGAGAGTTGATATTTTTCATAATCCTCTGTAAAATATGGACTTTCTCATTAAATCTCTAGGGAATATCAATAAATGAGTTTATAATCCATCTGTTTCTAAAAGAAAATAATTTACAGCACTCTTTTCACTACTGGAATCTGTATATATTTTCAAAGTATCTTGTAAAATCATTAGTCATTTGCCTTAACTCACAACTCCCTTTCAATGTTAAGGGAAATGTTCCAAAAACAGTTTCACAGAAAAATCTGATTTTCTATCTCAATATGTTGAACATATGAATATTAATAAAACAAGACTATCTTTAAATACTTTTTGCAAGGCTAATGCCAGGAAAACAATAACAATTTTTATTTTGATTTACATTTACTCTTAGATGGAGTTTCTCTATTTCCATTAGAAAGAGTAAACTGTCAACGAGGTACTCAGTTTTACTGTCAAACTTTCTCTTCAAACAAGATTTATGAATGTAACAAAACACATATGACCTATAGCAATGATTTGCAATGCTCCTATGTTTTCTCAAAGAGCAGTCCTATATTCTAAGCAAATATCTACAGTTTGCTTTATAAAATTAAATGTGTACAATTTAACACATTGAGAATGAAAATGCTGTCATTACGTCAAACGTGACCCAAAAAAAGTGTTGCTTCTGCAAAACCACAGACTCTAGAATTTTCACCTTTAAATAAAACAATAAAAGTCATCTAATGATATAGAGATAGATTGGCCTTGGTCTGCCACTCCATTTCATTTATAAATATGATTCATTATATATGACCCCTTGAACATGTAAGGTTATCACAATTTCATCTCTATAGTAATTTTCACCTCTTTAGTAATTTATGCATAAAACACAATGTAATGTAATGAAATACTGATGGCATCAGATGGTCTAGAAAATAAGCTGTCTTTAAAATACTGCAATATCATTATGTCATCTCTTTTCTCTCAACTCCTATAGCTGGTTTTTATCATTGTATGCTATGTATTATACTGTAGTTTTAGGAAACACATAGTTTTCCTTCTTTTGAATATAATATTCTTTCGTGTAGGAAAATCTTATTCACCTCTGAACTAGTTTACTACACTAGTAAATACACTAGTTTACTACAGTTCATGGATATTGTATAAGAGAAGGCAGTCAATTTAGAAGTGTCTTTTCCAAAGAAAGAGGTCAACTGAGGCAAACAATAAAATAAGTGATCTATAAAACATCACCCCCTCAAAAAAATCACATAAGTCAATGCCTAGCAGAAGGTTGCCAGTCAGATCTCACTGTCAATTTAGTTGGCAGAATTTTAATTTTTGCTTCTTTTTATAGCAGTTTTGCTTAACAACTTTATTCTTCAGCCTATCTTGATTTTTGATGAGAAATGTTTAAACTACAGTTTGTCCACTGACGCAAACTAGAACATGGACAAAAAGTGACATAGGTGAAAACAAAATCATATATGTCTTATTTAAGTAGAGAACGAGTTTTTTTCAAAAGTAAATGCTGTGATCTGTTAAGAGCTGCAATTTTCACAATTTAGGGAAGTTTTCTAATTAATAACTTAATAACATCACTATATTTTAATTTCATATGATTCAACCTATCTTGGATTTATACAAAAACACCAAGATGACATTTTCATGCAAGTATGACCTACTGTAGAATTATGAAAGCTAAAATACAGTAAGATTTACGTTAGCATGAAGGTTAATTTGGGATAACCCTAGTCAAAAAAAGAAATATTTTTACCTAACATAGAGGGTAAAGGCAATTTGCAGTCAATAAATAAGAGAAAAATATTAAAACTTATTGGATAAGAAACCTCTAAGGTTAAAATCCCCAAAGAAATTCTTAGACTTTGAAATTCACATCAATGGTTTTACAAACCTAAATTTAGAAAACCTAAACTTCTTCCCTATGAGAAGACGTAAAACTTGAAATGTTAGAGTTTTCTACACTTTTTGAGGCTAAAAAGCAGCTGAACAAAAGAGGAGGAACACTTAAAAATTTTTAAAGAGTAAAAATGCTTTGGTAGATTTCAGTCTCTTTCCCACTTCTAGTTGGTCTGTCCTACAGGTAAAAGACTGTACTCCCAACCACAAGTGAGTTTTCCATGCAAGATCACATTAACCCTGGTTTTACAGCTAAAAAAAAAAAATACAGAGCAAGCTCAATGCAGTTTCTTTCACTGTTTTTCACTCAATCTTTGCTCTAAGTTCGTCTCCTCTCGCAAAGAAATTTGGGCACAAACTGCATTCCTAGAATAAGTTCCCCAACTGATCACTGGCACTTCATTTTTTCCTGTATCCTATCACCTAAGGGGACAGAAAGCCCCATGGAAGTGAATGTGATAGGTCTCTAAGCAGTTCCCCAGAACTTAAATGCTTCTTTTAAGTTCTTTCTCGCCCTCCTCCATGCCATGGCTGCTTATTTCAAAGATCTTTTTCTTCCTCCAAAACAACCATTTTTCTTTTGCAAAAAGCAAATGTAAGATCTACTCACCTTGTTTTTCCTCTATGTAATCTGGCTGGAAAATTTCGAAAACAGGGGTCGCCAGACCACTAGCCTGTCTCGGGGCACCCAGTCCCAGAGCAGTCACCGTCTCAGGGCCGCTCGAGGTCGTCTGGGAAGTCTCCGTTCTGCTGCTGCCTCCGGATGACCGACACCCTGGCCCTGAGGGTGCAGGGTACAGAAGCCTTTGCAGCCCCCGAGCCTCGCTCTCCTCTTGGGCCTGCTGTCTGCGCAGCGCCACCTGTGCGGCCATGACACGCTGGCGCTCGGCGATCAGGGTGCACTTGGCACACGCGCAGTCCCGCCAGCGACAGAAGCGCTTGTGGCCCTTGAGGGCTGACACCACTCCGTGGTTGCGACAACGGGCGCACTTCGGTGTCCGTGGGTAGCCACCGGCCACAGCGCCCACCCCTCTTTCCAGTTCGGCGGGCGGCGGGCAACCTCCGCTTCCCGCGCTGGAGGCTGCCCTCAGAAAGAGGCTGGACGGGCGCAGGAAAGTTGGAGGAACAGGTATCGCCGGGGGTACCCGTAACGCCGGACACGGGGGCGGAGGGGCCGCTACCACCAGTCCCGGGGCCAGGTGGAGCGGGCCGCTGCGGCTGCGGTCTCTACTGCCACACTGCGACTGCTCCATTTCCGAGAAGTGTCTGGTGAGGGAGGAGTCGCAACAGAAGAGTGCGCTGTCCGCAGCTAACCCTGCTGGGACGCGGGAGCCTAGAGGGCCCGCCTTGGTCCCTCTGCCTACCACCCCAACACAGACAAAGTCTAACACAATTCCCGCGATGAACTGGGGACAACCGCTTCCCAGAGCTGGAGATTCTAAGAGGCGCAGAAGTCCACTGAGCCTGTTAAGAGTCCCAGGGCGCTAAGTTAATGCCTTGTTCGCGCGCCTTCTCCTTCGGAAGCAAAAGGCAAGACTGCAGAGGCTACCCCGCCCACTGGATCTACTGGCCAAGGGCTGAAACTGGGGAGGGAGGGCCGCGGCGGGACCTGACCGTCTGGGAGGAGGGGCGGTGGGAGACACAAGAAATTGCCCCTTCACACACACACAAAAGCCCTTTTCTCCCACTTGCTTCTCCATGAATTCCTCAATGTATTTTTTTTTTGTAAGATAATCTTCTCTCCCTCCCCATGCCTCTTTGTCCTTCGTAAATTAAGCAAGATTTGAAGTTCTTTCCCCAGTTCCTAGTTCCTCCTACGAAAGACTGAAGATTTGAACATGGAGTTCTCCGTCTCTTTCCTTTTCCCAGATGAAGTGTTTAAGATGGTGTGTGTGATCAGTCACTCAGTCGTGTCCGACTTTTTGCGACCCCATGGATTATATAGCCTGCCGGGCTACCCTGCCCATTGGATTTTCCAGGAAAGAATACTGGAATGGGTTGTCATTTCCTTCTCCAGCTTAGACTGGTAGCACAGTCAATATTAATGAGAAAGCCCAAACAAGCTGCAAATATTACACACACCTGAAAGATATTTTAGGGCCTTAGGGCTGCGTCAAAAAGGTGGATAAGTATTTAAGGAACCTGATTTCACGTTCAGAATCTCCTCATGCATCTGTTTATTTAGAGATGCAAATCTGGATTCTATACATCATATTTTGAAATATCATCCAAAGAAACCCTAATTAATTTCTTATCTATAACTACTTATAGGTAGTAATTGTGTTAAAACTTTCAAAAATACTTCACATTTCTACTGTAAAGTGTTGGGGTTATCTAGACCATTCTTTAAACATGCTATTATTAATTACACACTTAAAATATGCACTTAATGCCTTTAATTGTAAGAAAATATATTGCTTTTAAACCAAAAGACAATTTAAAGTAGGAAAGTAAAAAAATAAAAAATAAAGCAGGAAAGTCATAACTGTGTTCCTTAATGGAAAAGAGAGTCAGGGTTCTATCAGTTTTTCAAGGTAATATTCAACTGCCTTGACAGGCAATTCATATTCTAGTATTAAGATAGCAAGTAATAATGAAATTTTTACCATTCTACTTACTGACATCCAGGGAAGACATTGCTAATCAATATGGGCTTTCTCTTACTGGGCCCACTTCACACCAACACCACCATTACCATCCTCCCATATAGGCATCCTGATATTCTATCATAGAACTTCCCCACCCTTACTAAGTATTAGAACTACCAGGTAACTATGGAGAAGGCAATGGCACCCCACTCCAGTACTCTTGCCTGGAAAATCCCATGGATGGAGGAGCCTGGTAGGCTGCAGTCCACAGGGTTGTTAAGAGTCTGGCACGACTGAGTGACTTCACTTTCACTTTTCACGTGCATGCATTGGAGAAGGAAATGGCAACCCACTCCAGTGTTCTTGCCTGGAGAATCCCAGGGATGGAGGAGCCTGGTGGGCTGCTGTCTATGGGGTCGCAGAGAGTTAGACACAACTGAAGCAACTTAGCAGCAGGAGCAGCAGCAGGGAACTTATATAAATACTCTAAACCAAGTATTCTGATTCTTTTTGCGCTGAGTCTTTTAAACTCTCAAGGTGAAGATTATATATAACCAATGTTTAGAACTGCCACTCTGGGAATCTATTCCCAGAGTTCTATTCCTAACCTCTGTGGAATCTACAATACCCAGTTTTCTCAGACTTCTATATCTTTGCTCAAGCCACTCCTGCCTAAAAGCTATTTATTCCCCTATTGTGGAACTCACATCAAATGTATGAGTAATGAGTTTTCAATGCTATATGGATCATTAAAGCACAGTGAATTACCTAGGGAGAAAACAATTCCTTTTTTCTACTATTTTTTTAATGATCTTGATAACATAAAAGAAAATGCTCAGCTTGGTATAAATACGACTATCATTTGTTAAGCCTTATCAATTATGCTTTAAAAAAATTAAAAGCACCTCAACAAGTAACACTGCTTACCTGGAATTTAACACTATTTTTCTTTTTTTATTTGATTTTCAGTTATCTTCCAGTTATGGCAAGTGATATCGATTTTCATCCAAATAAGTGAAAATAATTCTTAAAGTAAACATATTTAAATAAAAATGTGTGTCTATTGAAATAGAAAATGGCAAAATCTGTGAAAGACTAAAAACAAACCTTGTTGATAAAAAAAAAAATAGTGGAAATTGAAATAAATTGAGAGAGACCATTTCCATGGGTCAGAAGACTCAACATTCTTAACAGAGTTCTACCTAAATTGATCTATAGATAAATTCAACCTCAGTCAAAATTCCAGCAGACTTTTCTAGTAGAAATTGTCAAACCTGCTCCAAAATTCATTTTGAAATGCCAAGGAAAGACCTGGAATAGCCAAAACATCTTTGAAGAAAAAAGGATAAATAAAGTTGTAAGGCTAACAATATCTTACTTCAAGAATTACTATGAAGTTATAATAATAAAAACAGTACATTAGTGGTAAAAAGATAGAAAAATCAACCAATATGGTAGAATAGACAGTTTTAGAAAAGACTCACCCAAAAATAGACAACTAATTTTAGACAAAGGTATAAAGACAATTCAGTGGAGAAAGGGGAGTTTTTTCTCAACAAATTCTGCCCCCAAAATTTGACATCTGTGTGCAAAAAAAAATAATAATAATGTTTACCTTCGATTGGTACCTTATAAATATATACTCAAAATGGATCACAGACCTAAATATAAGTCATAAAATCATGTAACACAGGAGAACACCTTTGTGATTCTGGTTTTGCAAAGGATTTCTTATCTACAATACCAAAAATAGTCATAAAAAGAACAAATCAACAAATTTTACTTTATCAAAATTAAATACATTTCTTCTTCAAGAGGCACTATTAAGAAACTGAGAGAAAATAGTTGTAATACATATATCTGTTAAAGGACATATACAGAATGTATAAAGAAATTTCAAAACTCAGTAAGAAAAAAATATTTTAAGTGATTTGAACAAACAAACATGTCACCAGGGAAGACATATGGGTGGCAAATAAGCACACCAAAAGATGTTGGACACCATTAGTCACTAATAAAATGCATATTAAACTTACCATGAAGTACCATTATACATCTATTAGAAAGAATGGCTAAAATTTGAAAGATTAACTATATCAAGTATTGATGAGGATGTGGATAATTAGAACTTTCAAACACTGTTTATGGAAATGTAAAATAGTATAATCACTTTGCAGACCAGTTGACAATTTCTTAAAAAGTTAAACATGCTCATATCATCTGATCTAGTCATTATATTCCACTCCTAGGTATCAATTCAAGAGAAATTAAGCAAATGTTCATTTAAAAAAATTCATATTAGCTTTATTCATGTAGACGCAAATTGGAAAAACCCTAATGTTTATTAATAGTTGGTATAATCATATAATGGAACAAACTAAAGTACATTGATACATGCTATGACATGAATGAATCTAAAAATAATTATTCTGAGAGAAATACAAAAATGAGTATACACTATATATGATGTGATTTATATAAAATCCTTGATGTTTATAGTCACACTAAGCACACCAGCAGTTCCTGGAAATGGTTGTGGAGTGGCAGTGAAAGATGGGCATTAGGGATTACAAAGGATCAAAAGATAACTTTTGGAGATGATAAATATGTTAATTGTTTCAATTGTGATAATGACTTTACTTGTGTAAACATACATCAAAACACCATTTGTGTATAATAAATATGTGCAGCTTATTGTATATCAATTATACTCTTATAAAGCTGTTATAAAAAGTAAAATTCCTTGTTACTTCTGGAAGAAGAATGGAATAAAATAACATTCTGAGCAAAGACAATCCTAATCTTATCACCCAAAGCTAGAGCAATGATTTTAAAAGCTGTATTTCTTCTCAAATACACTGGAAAGCCTGAATCTCTTCTCCTCTCATAATAGTACTTTGTACTCTCTCTTAAATTATATATACATTCCCCTCCCCTGCTTTTTACTGCATCTAACAGCAACTTAATACTGTAACTATCCTTACAAATCATCAAGAAGATGTTAACAGCTGCAATTTAGCAGTGGTAACAGTTTCACCAAGTGAAAAGGTGATGAGAAAAAAAAAGCCTTATTTTTAATTAAACTGCATACAAGTATCACAGATATGTCATTTACAAATTTATTCTAAATAAACTAAAAGAAAAAATGACTAATAAGTAGGAAACATAGTGGCAAATCAGAAGGAAGGGAAGCTAATAAACAGAATTTCTCCCAAAATCGAAAACATCTATGCATCTCCTTTTTAAATTATTATTGATTTTTATTTCAATTCCTCATTCACTCTAAACTCCTATAGTCAACTGCCATTTTTTGTTGGTTCACTATACCTACTACTCAGCACAGAGGAGTGGAAGTGTGAATCAGCAACTGTAAAAACAGACCTGGCTCCGATAATAACTAAGCTATAAGATCTTAGGCAAGACTAACCCAGTCAGCTTCACTTTTCCCATTGGCAACTGAAAACACTGTCATTTACAAGGATATTTCCAAATCTATGGGTCACTTCATCTGTCAATTCTAATCTGAAGTTATTTTTCATTAATGTTCTTTGTCTCTGAAGAACCTCATTACTACCCCAACTATGGCCTCAGTCAAAGCATCTCTTGTCTTATAAAGCACCTTGTGCTAACTGGCAGTAAAGGAAAGTTAAAGAGGATATGCTTAGTTTGGCTAGAAGGTTCTGGCAAGAAGACTATGGATTTGGAAGGAAAGGCTTTTAAATCACTTATTCTTCTGTGCATAATTCACTCCATGCTTCAGGATACATGTGAACACACCTTATATACTCCATGGCTTCCCAGAGCAATGTGTGGTATATGCTCAGTTGCGTCCAACTCTCTGCAACCCCATGGTCTATAGCTTGCCAGGTTGCTCTGTCCATGGAATTATCCAGGCAAGAATACTGGAGTGTGTGGTGCCATTTCCTGCTCCAGGGGATTGAACCAATGTCTTTTGTGTCTCCATCATTGGCAGGCAGGTTCTTTACCATTAGTGCCACCTGGGAATCCCTCTAAGAGGCATGCAAGAAACTGAAAGTGAAGTCATTCAGTCGTGTCTGACTCTTTGAGACCCCATGGACTGTATACTACCAGGTTCCTCCATCCATGGGATTTTCCAGGCAAGAACACTGGAGTGGATTACCATTTCCTTCTCCAAGAGATCTTCCCAACCCAGGAATTGAACCCAAGTCTCCCACATTGTAGGCAGGCGCTTTACCATCTAAGCCACCAGGGATGTCCATACTGGTATGCTAATGTCATATTTTGTGGGTTTTGAGGGGAAGTTTGAACTGCTCTTCTCTTCCTCTGGGGTTTCTCAAAAGTCAGTTGAGTGTTACCATGAGTGAGAGGCTACAGTTAGTTAGAGTAACAAATATCAGCCCTTGGACTATGACCCATCAAATGGGTAGGCAGCCCAGGTCTGGGAAGAAATAATAGGCCTCTTCTCGGACTGTCTTGCCTGGAGTATTGGAGAAAAGATGAATATATTTGGTGATATACATCATTGGCCAAAAATTGTCACTCCTCCCTCCAAAACCAATATCTACCAGCAAATGCTCCCTTCTGAGATTACCCTAGAGCTGGATAGAGCTAATTCATTACCCTAGAGCTGTAACCCACCACAGCATTGTACATCTTAGGAAATAGGACTTCCTTGGAGGATGTCATCTCTGATCCCTGCTCTCAGATAGCAAGAATCCAGTTGAAGATCATACACATTTTTTCCCCACTATCAAATGGACAAGGACTATAAAAGTGAGTAGAACATATTTTCTCTTATTGCTTTATAATTCTTTTCATACCAGTTGAGGATGCTTACGTGGAATCAAGAAATCAAGAAACTAACAAAGGCAGGAAACAGAGAAGTATCTATTTTTTTTCTATATCCATTTCTAAATCCCCTCAACTTAGTAAACACTTAATACATCTTGGAAAATAAATAAAGATTGGATGCCACAAGACTTATTTGTTGGTTGGCTGAACAAGAACTAATATCACATTACTTTTCCTGCATATTATGAAATTTTTGAGAACTATTTCCAGTACACTAAATAGTAATCTTTTTTGGTTTTCGCTCCATGGTCTTTACATAAAGTGGAGTGTGATTTCAAGTATCATTTACAGTTTACTGTGTTTTTTGTACTTTTGTTTAATATTAAATAAAGTACTTTATGACTTTTTTATTAAAGAAAAAGTCTTATGAAACTCTATAGTTATACTTTCAAGCCCACTGTAACTGTATTCAGCATTTTTTAAATGTTTTAATCTATCTAAGAACATGTAATTGCTTATGAATGTGATGAATTAACATCAATTATAAGCATTTGCTTATAATCTTTTTAGATTAGAAAAGGTTATGATAATAATTACTGTATATATAACACTTTTAATTTAACTTTGTGATACAATTTCCATAGCTTCTGTGAGCTCTAGCAGTCATAATGTCCATTATTTAGTCATACAATAATAACAATTCTTCTAATAAAGAATATTTATATTTTCTCACTTCCTCCCTGTTTTAAATAAGAAAGGTATGAGTATGTGAACTTTAAAATTTTTTATATTATAAATTATGTCTTTAGAATAAATTCCTATAAATAAAAGTAGAGAATTAAAGGTTGTAGATATTTTTTAAACTTTTGACTTATACTACTTTTTTCCTGAAATATGAATTTGAATTCTGATATGAAGTTTATCTTATCATTATCCCATATACATTTTTTCTTTTAAAAGAAGTGTTTTTTCAAACTAGGTAATTGATGCTACTTTCTCCTGTAATAACAATGATAACCCAGAGTTCCATTAGGAAAATAATTCTACAAGTTTTCAGTTCATAGAAAGATAATCACCATTTTGCAGATCTCTTGTTGAGTATGACTGAGGGGAATTGAAGCAAAACATGGCAAAAGTTCTAATCATTATAACATACCCTGATGGTTCTTTAAATAAATTACACACCTTTTGTGAACTAGCTGATTTAAGCAATTCTTTATAAAGGAGTGCTATTGACTTAAAGACTATAAGTAGAAACCTTGGTGCCATTGTGGTTAATTGCGTAAGCAGGTGTTCAAAACTATGTTCTTTATTTAGTTTATTCTAATCAATCTAAGTCTACTGTGTAAATAGGGCTCAAAACTTATGAAACTCTTGTTTTGCTTTTTAACTCACAGGATATTTAAAGGAAATTCATGCTCGGGCATTGAGATCAGCTTTGTGACTTGTGTTTCACTGAATAGAATCCACCTTTATAAATTAATGTATATGGAAACATTTCATCAGAGTTCAGTCTTTTAAACAGTCAGTTTAAAGATTGTCTGTTTCACTCAGAAACATATGAAAGCCCTTTACATGGCTGCTAAAGATCATAACAGAATGAGTAGCATATATAGTTGAATTAAAAACTGCATCCTAGGTAAATTAATTAAACCAAGTCATTAATGAATAAAATTCTTTATAAAATGCTATTACCTCAAAGGATCTTCAGTATATGAAGAACCTCTCTGTCCTTATTATAGCTACCCTTTAAGAGCTGGTTATTTTGTGTCATGTACTATACATATACATATACTATACATACACATAGGCTTTATACATATTATATCATTTAATTCTCATAATCAACTTATTGAGGCCAATTATATTATCCTGGTTTTACAAATGAGAAAAATTTATAGTTTTAACAAGTATATATCCTCAAAATACTCTAATATTCAGACTCCTTTACATTCATGCTTCTCCCCAGAAGTTAGGCAAATTCCCACTGTAACAGAGACTCACAAAGCAATCTATTAAGTACAGTTTTTCATGATATGGTTACTCAGAAGAGGTGCTTATTGGCTAAGACATGAGCAATCTTGAAACTATATCCATTCTTTCAGTTAATAACAGTTCCAGTTTAAAAAGAGGGTATGAAATTTAAAAGAGAGAGAAATTCAAAATTCCATAGTTTACAAATCTTTAGCAAAGTTTGATGATGGAATTTTTATCACTCTTCACTTTCTTTCTCACATCTTACCATGTAAATAACAATAAGACAAAATCAAGAAAAAAATCTTGCTATTTATTTATACCATTAGAAATTTGAAACATGTTTTCCTTTCATTCTCAAGCACCACTAAATTCAGAGTAGATATTAAATTTTACTCCTGTCAAGACCTGATATTCAATTCAAAGGAGGTCTTTTCCCTTTAAGGTAACTACTGTGAGACCTTACCATTCACTATTTTAGGGAAAAAAAAATTAAATGTTTCATAAAATAAAAATTGACAAAGAGAAGTTGATATATGCCCTTTTGGAAAGAAAAATAGTTAACTTTTTTTAAAAGATACATTTTAATGAATTAGTTTCTACTATATTCCACTGATTGAACACAAATAAGAAATGTAAGTCATTTCCTCAAATATCCTTTTATTCATGAGGAATTGCCACAGGATCTAGAAAATAGTTTTTTGTTCATTACTGTTATAAAATATGATGAAATTAACTTTGAAAGGTGTTATACATGTTGGCTTTTTTTCCTATCTTTGCGTGCCAGAGTCTGTCTTCTGGAGCTTTCATTACAAGTGTCCCAATTAAAAAGCTGTGTGAGTAAGAAAATGGTTTCCATTCACAATAAGGATTCTAAATAAGAGGTAAATTCAGTAAATCAGTTCCTCCTTGGCTCCTAGCCATTCACATCTTTTAGTTTTGAAATTCATTTCTTTGTGAGCATAAGATGGTTGTTATGAGGTGTTGTCAGGCCTAATGACAGGGCTATTGTACATGGTAGGAGGTGGCAGTTTTTGATCAATGTCTTCAAAGTCAAAGCTTGGAAAATAATAGCTGAACATCAAAACCCACTGCCATAATGCAGTTAACATTGGGCTCTTTCAGGTGGCCTGAGGGAATGACTTAATTCTCATGTTGAGCTCTAATTAGTCATCTTTATAATGGTGTATTAAGATTTATGTGAAGACTTATAACTTGAGATTCATTATCAAATGAGATTCAAGAAAATCATTGCAAGAATAAAAATAAAGAAACCTATCTATTTATTCATGTTATCCTCCCATTTTCCTGAATCCCTCACTGATTGCAGTTCTGTTCTTAAGACATTTTTCATTGATCCAATATCTTTGAAAGAATGCCCATGTTTAAATAGGACATTAGTGCAATTATTTCAGGATATCCTGCCTAGCTGATCAAGTTACTGATTTAAATCTTTTGTTGTACTTTTTTCTATATTTTTGTTATTTTACAAAAAGTCTTAAACATTCATAATTGCTTTAAAATAAGGGGGTTTATGTTGTTTTTAGGTTTTTTCTTCTAGAACATACAGTTATTGACAACATTTAGGAAGAAAAACCTATTTCATTCATATACTCATTTGAATAGCACAACTGGAATGTTTATATAATCATATATATTATATATATACACACATATGATTTCTTAAAGAATCTACAGAGTCACAGGTGGAAAATACACAATTAAAAAGTCAAACCCATAGTTAAGAGTTAAATGTGCCATATGTTTCTTTAATACTGAGTCACAATGGGGTGCACTAAGAAACTCATTAAGTCAATGAAAATAGCAGCTGGCCCTATCAAGATGTCTATTCACTTCTGAAATAGAAAAAGAGAGAAAGAATGGACATAGTCCACTTCTCAGGTTGTACTGATAATGTTAGCTTGGTGTTAGCGCAATGGAAAATCCCTTTCCTCTCAACATCTAATTTGATAAACTTCATTTTAATCGCCTTTCTTTATTTTTTTCCAGTAAGGCAAAGATATTTCCCTTTACTTTTTGAACTTTTCTCATTAAAAAATTAAAACTCTGCCAAAGCACCTAATAGTACAGTAGAGTCATGCAGCAGACACACTGAGCCTGACAACTGACTTTAAATCATTTTTAAAAAGTCTTAATATGTCTGGTTTGAGTTTATGGACTTCAGAATGAAATTAACATCATAATACAAATTGCTCCCACTAAAGTTTTGTATGATTTAGGGAAAGGTCTTTGTTCCCAAGGCACTGATTTTTCTCCTCTATAAAATGTAGTTTTAGATGCTTTTTTCCCCTGNTATCACTCTTCACTTTCTTTCTCACATCTTACCATGTAAATAACAATAAGACAAAATCAAGAAAAAAATCTTGCTATTTATTTATACCATTAGAAATTTGAAACATGTTTTCCTTTCATTCTCAAGCACCACTAAATTCAGAGTAGATATTAAATTTTACTCCTGTCAAGACCTGATATTCAATTCAAAGGAGGTCTTTTCCCTTTAAGGTAACTACTGTGAGACCTTACCATTCACTATTTTAGGGAAAAAAAAATTAAATGTTTCATAAAATAAAAATTGACAAAGAGAAGTTGATATATGCCCTTTTGGAAAGAAAAATAGTTAACTTTTTTTAAAAGATACATTTTAATGAATTAGTTTCTACTATATTCCACTGATTGAACACAAATAAGAAATGTAAGTCATTTCCTCAAATATCCTTTTATTCATGAGGAATTGCCACAGGATCTAGAAAATAGTTTTTTGTTCATTACTGTTATAAAATATGATGAAATTAACTTTGAAAGGTGTTATACATGTTGGCTTTTTTTCCTATCTTTGCGTGCCAGAGTCTGTCTTCTGGAGCTTTCATTACAAGTGTCCCAATTAAAAAGCTGTGTGAGTAAGAAAATGGTTTCCATTCACAATAAGGATTCTAAATAAGAGGTAAATTCAGTAAATCAGTTCCTCCTTGGCTCCTAGCCATTCACATCTTTTAGTTTTGAAATTCATTTCTTTGTGAGCATAAGATGGTTGTTATGAGGTGTTGTCAGGCCTAATGACAGGGCTATTGTACATGGTAGGAGGTGGCAGTTTTTGATCAATGTCTTCAAAGTCAAAGCTTGGAAAATAATAGCTGAACATCAAAACCCACTGCCATAATGCAGTTAACATTGGGCTCTTTCAGGTGGCCTGAGGGAATGACTTAATTCTCATGTTGAGCTCTAATTAGTCATCTTTATAATGGTGTATTAAGATTTATGTGAAGACTTATAACTTGAGATTCATTATCAAATGAGATTCAAGAAAATCATTGCAAGAATAAAAATAAAGAAACCTATCTATTTATTCATGTTATCCTCCCATTTTCCTGAATCCCTCACTGATTGCAGTTCTGTTCTTAAGACATTTTTCATTGATCCAATATCTTTGAAAGAATGCCCATGTTTAAATAGGACATTAGTGCAATTATTTCAGGATATCCTGCCTAGCTGATCAAGTTACTGATTTAAATCTTTTGTTGTACTTTTTTCTATATTTTTGTTATTTTACAAAAAGTCTTAAACATTCACAATTGCTTTAAAATAAGGGGGTTTATGTTGTTTTTAGGTTTTTTCTTCTAGAACATACAGTTATTGACAACATTTAGGAAGAAAAACCTATTTCATTCATATACTCATTTGAATAGCACAACTGGAATGTTTATATAATCATATATATTATATATATACACACATATGATTTCTTAAAGAATCTACAGAGTCACAGGTGGAAAATACACAATTAAAAAGTCAAACCCATAGTTAAGAGTTAAATGTGCCATATGTTTCTTTAATACTGAGTCACAATGGGGTGCACTAAGAAACTCATTAAGTCAATGAAAATAGCAGCTGGCCCTATCAAGATGTCTATTCACTTCTGAAATAGAAAAAGAGAGAAAGAATGGACATAGTCCACTTCTCAGGTTGTACTGATAATGTTAGCTTGGTGTTAGCGCAATGGAAAATCCCTTTCCTCTCAACATCTAATTTGATAAACTTCATTTTAATCGCCTTTCTTTATTTTTTTCCAGTAAGGCAAAGATATTTCCCTTTACTTTTTGAACTTTTCTCATTAAAAAATTAAAACTCTGCCAAAGCACCTAATAGTACAGTAGAGTCATGCAGCAGACACACTGAGCCTGACAAATGACTTTAAATCATTTTTAAAAAGTCTTAATATGTCTGGTTTGAGTTTATGGACTTCAGAATGAAATTAACATCATAATACAAATTGCTCCCACTAAAGTTTTGTATGATTTAGGGAAAGGTCTTTGTTCCCAAGGCACTGATTTTTCTCCTCTATAAAATGTAGTTTTAGATGCTTTTTTCCCCTGCAGTTACTTTAAGAATCAAGTAAGATCTATGAGAATCTAAACATATACACATGTAAACACAATTTTACATAGCATTTCAAGCCCCCTTTTAGACTGATCACCATACAGGATTACTAGTCTCCAGTTCAGTTCAGTTCAGTTGTTCAGTCGTGTCTGACTCTTTGTGACCCCATGAACCACAGCATGCCAGGCCTCCCTGTCCATCACCAACTCCCAGAGTTCACCCAGACTCATGTGCATCAAGTTGGTGATGCCATCCAGCCATCTCATCCTCTGTTGTCCCCTTTTCCTCCTGCCCCGAGTCCCTCCCAGCATCAGGGTCTTTTCCAATGAGTCAACTCTAGTCTCCTTTAGGACGGACTGATTGGATCTCCTTGCAGTCCAAGGGACTTACAAGAGTCTTCTCCAGCACCCACAGTTCAAAAGCATCGATTCTTCAGTGCTCAGCTTTCTTCACAGTCCAACTCTCAAATCCATACATGACCACTGGAAAAACCATAATCTCTTACAAGTTTAAAATTCTATGGTTCTATGCTGATATCAGTGTAAAACCTCCTGATTCATAAAGCAAATCTACAAAACTAAAACCAAGTCTCTGAAGTCTCTAGAGTCTACTATGGGAGGAAATGAACGCAGAACTACAGAATCTTAAGAGTTCAAAGTGACTTTGATTAGTTTTCTATATTAATAGATTACAATTCATAGTCTCTATAGTCATGTTTTAACAAAAACAGGGCTCTGTAACAGAATGAGAAAATAAAGCCAAAAAAAGTAATACCTCCAAGCCATTTTGATTCAATAATGATAATTCATATTCCTGAAATCATTTTCTTCTTACAGCGTCTTCAAATTTTTCACTGAATTGAGAAATGTTTAACAACTAAGTGCATGCATGTGTGCTAAGTTACTTCAGTCGGGTCCTACTCTTTGCAACCCTAGAGACTATAGCCCTCCAGGCTTTCTGTCCACAGGATTCTTCAGGCAAGAATATTGGAGTGGTTTGCCATGCCCTTCTCCAGGGGATCTTCTCTACCCAGGGATTGAACTCACATCTCTTATGTTCCTGCATTAGGAGATGGATTCTTTACCACCAGCACCACCTGGAAAGACCACTAACAACGAAGTGGGGACAATTCAAATATGTTTCCACTGCTCAGTCATGTCTGACTCTTTGCAACCCCATGGACTGTAGTCAGCCAGGCTTTTCTGTCCACAGGATTCTCCAGGCAAGAATACTGGAGTGGGTTGTCATTTTCTCCTCCACCTCTTGGCAATATTCAGCATAGTTACATGTACTTAAAATTCCCTTCTCTTGACTTCCATAAAACCATAACTTTCTATTTTTTCTCCTACTTCTGTATTTCTTCTCATCATATTTGCTCATTCCTTAACTCTTCCTTTTTCACATACAAGCCTATTATAGTTCACTTGTTTGATTATAATTATCCAAAACCCCTTCCCAAAAGAATGGGAAACAGGGTAGTTTTGTTTCCCTCTGTTGGTCTTAATGCCTTGATCATGGAATAGATAATCAATAAACATGTATTAGAGAAATAGAAAAGGCCTAAAAGGGACCAAGGTATGACAAGTCTCATGGGAAAATGAGACCATTTTAGGGGACTATGTAGAACACTTCATTTCACTACAAAAGTGACCATGATGTATGACACCTGCAAACAGAGAAGGGGAAGGAAGATCATAGGAAAAGCCTTACACTGTAGTGTAAGTCTGAGAATGTTTCTGTTAGACCAGTAGAGATCCCCATAGAAAATCCCGCTGGTTATAGGAATCCTTCAATCAGAAATGGTCTGATAATAGTTATTGATTGGGAGAGCCCTGGGCAGAGTCTGACATCAGTATAAACACTTTGGGGGAACCATTCCTTGCAGAAAGTTATCTCATAAGGGGAGAGCTGACTGGTGTACTCTCAACGATACAACAGTCTGAAGATGATTTGTAAGTCACTTCTAAATGTGTTAAGTGGGAAAGCTTGTAACATTGCTCCATGGGCAAGAGGTATAGTCTTAGAACTGATCCCATTATTGTTTGTCAAAACAATGTATAAAATTTTCCCACAATTAACAAACATATAATAGCTATTTTTTATAATGCAGCTGTTTTTCCTTTCTAACCTCGAAGAGTTTATTCAAGTGTTTGTATAACATCAGTGTGCCAAAACTTGGACTAAGACTCAAGGATAAAGGAGAACTTTTGCCCTCCCTGAGATTAGTTCTCAAATTGCTCTTTTTATACTTTAGATTAAAGCAAGCTTTTTATCCTATGAGTTTGGCAATAAGTATTTCAAGCACTGTTTTTAAAGTCAAAATGTCTGATATTGTCTTTCTCTTTTTTTAATTTTTATTTTTACTTTATTTTATTTTATGATATTGTCTTTCTCAAACTGTTTTATCTCTTTACATGCTCTTTAATTCTTCACTCTGCTTAAGATGGCTGCCTTAATTTTTATATAAATTTCCATTAATCTATTCAGTTTTTATTTTGTGCTAATAACCACACTAGGTAGTTTAGTTATAGCATCTCATTTAATCCCCATAACATTCCTGTGAAATAGTTATCATGCCTGCTATTTTGAAATAATAGAACAAATGTAGCAAGTTGATATATAAATCCAGATTTGCCTTATACCAAAGTTCTTTCTCTTCCTACTATACCTCCTTGTTCATTTAAGGTTATTATGGAAGGAAGGCAAGTTAAGGTGTATCAACAAATGTATCAACAAATATGTAGTGAAATCATATTGATGCTAGAAAAGCACAGTTTCTAGTTCACAGCTTAGGACAAAGTCTAGGATGAGAAAAATGTTCCTATTTTGAGTATCTAGACTCTCAAACATCAGATTATAAGTATCAAAAGAATCTCCCTTAAGTAAAGTCTTCTGAATAAGACTCCTCAGAACTCATGGAGATTTTAACAAAGTATGATAGATATTATAATAACAAAATTATGCTGGCTACCTAAATCTTTTGCTTTACAACAATTATATTTAATTCTCATAAACTCAATAGGAATAGTAGTAATACCAGGATAAAACTAATAGCAGTAGCCTCTTTTAACTTAAAGCTCAACATTCAGAAAACTAAGATCATGGCATCCGGACCCATCACTTCATGGCAAATAGGTGGGGAAACAGTGGAAACAGTGGCAGACTTTATATTTTGGGGCTCCAAAATCACTGCAGATGGTAATTTCAGCCATGAAATTAGAAGACACTTAGTCCTTGGAAGGAAAGCTATGACCAACCTAGACAGCATACTAAAAAGCAGAGACATTACTTTGTCAACAAAGGTCTGTCACTAGTAGTGAAATCATCAATATGATTTCACTAGTCAAGGCTATGGTTTTTCCAGTACTCATGTATGGATGTGAGAATTGGACTGTGAAGAAAGCTGAGAGCTGAAGAATTGATGCTTTTGAACTGTGGTGTTGGAGAAGACTCTTGAGAGTCCCTTGGACTGCAAGGAGATCCAACCAGTCCATCCTAAAGGAGTACAGTCCTGGCTGTTCATTGGAAGGACTAATGTTGAAGTTGAAACTCCAATACTTTGGCCACCTGATGCGAAGAGCTGAATCATTTGAAAATACCCTGATGCTGGGAAAGATTGAGGGCAGGAGAAGGGGACGACAGAGGATGAGATGGTTGGATGGCATCACCAACTCAATGGACATGAATTTGGGTAAACGCTGGGAGTTGGTGATAGACAGGGAGGCCTGGCATGCTGTGGTTCATGGGGTCACAAAGAGTCGGACATGACTGAGCAACTGAACTAACTGACTTTTAACTATTACTATTTTGTAGATTTACTGAGTGATTTTTTTTTTTTTACAATTACAATCTGTCAATTTCAAAATTACTTATGTTTGGTCTGGAAAAGTGCATCTGCCTAGTATAAACCTATATTTATATACTGCCTCATAATAAAAATATATTTATCAAAAATTGTCTAATATCTATTAATTTAATACATTATATTTTTAAACTTTAATTGAAATTGGTATATAATTTCTGAAAAACTGAAGACTACATTCTCTTTCCAACTTTTCTTCTCAGTTCTTGCTAATGTCCTCAGACTCAAACTATCTTTAGTCTATAATCTCTAAGCATCCACACTAGATATACAGAAGAGAAGGAATATCAATTTAAAACAAAAATATAGTAACATCCTTCAGTAATTAAGGATAATAAATAGAGGCAGAGTAGGTAGATTAGTTAGGGATGAATGAGTGTAGAGTAATATTGATAGTTGTGTCTCAAGGTGCTCAGCCATTAATATCATAATTTTAGAGAAATAATATTTATTACTTATTTTTTGTAGTCTTATAATTCCTCATTCTAAATATCATTAAAAGATGTTGGAATTTTGTGACAATCTTCTTTTTCTTTTCAGTAAACTTAAATGTTGTCAGGATAATCCTTTTACCTCTGGAAAGTCAAAGAAAACTGTGACTATTTTAACAAACAAACAAGAAAGAAAGACTACTCAGATGAGAAGGATGATTATTATTTGAGAATACCATAAGTCAAAAAGACCAAGTTCACACCTGACTATCATCCACCATTAGAAAACTTAATAGAAATCAATAGCACAACTTCCCTCAATGGATGTCCTTCTCATATAAAAATGGAGAGTTACATAGGTATTAAATGAGATAATATATATATCAAAATACCTAGAGTCATGCCTGATACATATAGGCATTCAGAAAATATGAATTGGCTTAATTACACAAATAGTGCTAGTCATGCTATTCCCTCTATATGGAACACAGGTAATTCTTTGTCATATTCTCTAAAATGAGAAAAGTCTGGTAAAACTAGAAATATCAGCACCATAGAAGGGCATTAAATGTGAATAATCTACATTAAATTATATAAATTTTTGGATGCTTCTAGATTCCATTCTGTCAAAGAGATTGGAGGTCATCATTCCACCCTAACAAATAAAAAGCTGAACAAACTAAAAATCCAAAAACTTTTCTTAGGTTCATTAGAGAAACAAGATTGTGAGGTAAACTGCTTCCCCTCCAACTGAAGAGACAGGTAGAATCGGAGAATCACAACTTACTGGAGCAGGAACCCATGAAACAGAACCTTCCCTGGAAGAAGTGCAGGGTTGAAAACCCTGAATTGTAACTGAGAAACTATGGGAGGCTCAACATGGATAAGGATAAGAGTTAAAAACACCAGAAGGACCCAGCACTTTTGTGAGTTCAACTGCCAAGAGCTCACCAGGATCTCAACAGTGACTATCAGGGGAAAATCCCCTAATGCTGCCAGAAGCAGGAGGGGGAAGTAACCATATTGAAATACATCAGAGCATTCTATTCTTCACAAGGTTTGAACAGCAAGAGAAATTGTTTTAGCGGAACCTAAACTATTGGGGTAACATCAGAGTGTAACCTGATATGAGACCTGATAAGAGAATATCAACCTAGGATAAGAGAAATATGCACTCCAGCATCATTTAGCCTTTCTGTCTCACCTAAGCAGGGCAGGGAGGAAAAGCACCTGTGAAGATCACAACACAAAGACAGAGACTTAATTTTATAGGACTATAAAACCTTTCCACTCTTCCCACACATTACCACCAAATTACCAAAGGCCTATTTACTATAATTCCATCTTTCTAACGCATTATGTCTGACTTTCAAAAACAACACAAAATGACAAAGCATACTAAAAGGCAAAAACACAGTTTGAAGAAATGGAGCAAGCATCAGAATCAGATGCACATATAGCAGGAACATTGGGATCATCAGACTAGGAATTTAAATCTTAATTTTAATTTAAGTTAGCTATAATTAACTATAATTAATATGCTAATGACTCTGTAAGTAGACAGCATGCAAGAACAGATAGGAAATATAAGGAGAGAAATGGAAATTGAAAGAGTAAAAAAAGAAATGTAAGAGGTCAAAACCACTGTAACAGAAATAAAGAATGTCTCTGATAGGTTTATTAGTAGACTGGACATGACTGAGGAAAGACTGTCTGAGTTTGAAACAGTCAATAGAAACTATAAATCAAATATGGTAAAAAAGACCCCAAAAAAGGAACTGAATATCCAAAACTGTGGAAAAACAACTAAGGGTGTAACATGTGTAAGGGGAATGTCAGAAAAGAGAAAGAAGAGAAGAAATATTTGAAGCAGTTATGACTGAGAATTCCCCTAAATTAACGTCAGAGACTAAACCACAGATCCCAGAACCTTAGAAAACCAAGGACAAAAGCCAAAACAGCAAAAACAACATCAAAAATCTCCCCCCAAAGCAAAAACAAGAACAATTCTACACTTACACATCATATTCAAACTGCAGAAAATCAAAGATATAGAAGGTGGGAGGGGGTTCAGGATTGGGAACTCATGTACAACCATGGCAGATTCATGTTGGTGTATGGCAAAACCAATACAGTATTGTAAAGTAAAATAAAGTAAAATAGAAAAAAAAAAAAAAGAAAAGAAAAGAAAACATCTTGAAAAAAGTCAAAGGAAAAAGACACCTTACATACAGAAGAGCAAAGATAAGGATTATACCCAAATTCTCAGAAAGCATGCAAGCAAGCAAGAAGTAGAGTAAAATATTTACAGTGTTGAAATTAAAACAAAAAACCTAGAACTCTTTATCTTCCAAAATTATCTCTCAAAAGAGTAAGAGAACTAATGACTTTATCAAATAAATATTGAGGGGATGTTTATAATTTTTATATTTAACTGATTTAACAGGTAATAATTTGTTCAAAATAATAATAGCAGCAATGTATCTGACTATTAGAGCCTATATATAAGCAAAATGAATGACAGCAATGATTCAAGGTTAATAGGAAGGAGGAATTAAGAATATTGTGTTATTAGAAGGTATCCAAAATACCCTGAAGTAGTATACTGTTACTTGAAAGTGACTTGGATTAATTATAAATGTATATCACAAACTATGGAAACCATTTTTTAAAGTTCCTTAAAAAGTTAAATGACTATGCTTAGGAAGGAAAGAAAATGGAATCATAAAATGTTTAATTAAAACCACAAAAGGCCAAAACTAGTATAAGATAAAACAGGAACTAAAATCAAGAGTATACATAGAAAACATTAACAAATATGGCAGATATTAATCCAACTACATCAGTAAATCACTTTAAATGTCAATGGTCTAAATACACCCCACAAAAAGACAGATTATTAAATTGGATCAAAACACAAGAGCCAATCATATATTCTCTACAAGAAATCCACCTTAGGGACTTCCCTGGTAGTACAGTGGCTAAGACTGCATTTCCACTGCAGGGGGCATGGGTTCAAATCCTAGTCAGGGAACTAAGATTCTACATGCTGTATGGTGTGACCAAAAATTAATTAATTTTAAAAAAGAAATCCACTTTAAATATAAAGACAAATAAGATAAAGAGTAAAAAGATGAAGAATGATACACTGTGCTAACACCAATAAAAGAAAGCTGGAGTAGCTATAAATATAAACATAGTCATCCCTTGGTATCTGCAAGGGATTACTTCCAGGATTCCTTGCAGAGACCAAAACCCACAGATGCTCAAGTCCCTTATATGAAAGGATGTAGTACAATGAATACAGTTGGCCCTCTTTATCCACCTGTCTTCCATCTGGGGAATCAGTCAACTCCAGATTGATCCCTGGTTGGTTGAATTCCTAGATTCACATATGTGAAACCCAGGGATATGGAGAGCCAACCATACATTCATTTTGAATGTTTCTTCAATGCCAATATAATTGTTTTTGATACTTTAAAAGACTACTCAAACTTCTGCTTCCCTCCTTGATGGAATAACAAGGACTGGATTTACCCTATGTCTTGACACAAAACAAAGATAAAGGAAACACTGGTTTTCAGACAATGGGCAAAAGAAAGAACATCCAGAAAGTCAATAAAATAACTGGGAGAATAAATGTTTATGAGAACTATGAAAAACTATTTGAAAAAGAAGGACACAGTCAAAAGCTAAGATATCTTCATTGATTTTAGCAAAAAAACGAAAACAAAAAAAATGGGGTGTTGAGAGATTCTTGAAAAATTAAGGATGAATTACCTACTTTTCACTCCTAGTATTACCCTGCCCATAAATTCTACTATCATTAGGTTGAAGAAAAGGAAGAGAGAATTAACCATTTGTTAGAAGGTTGTGGAAGCATCAAGTTAAGATATTGATAGATTAGGATCTTAGCAACGTGGTGACATCACATCTTGAATGCACCAAGTTTCTATCAGAAATCCAGAAGCAGCTAAACAATTCTGATTCTGTAGTCACATAATTCCACATATTAAATAGAAAAATATGTTCTCATTTACAGGCTATCTTCCTGTAATTGGGAGAAACTTTAAGCTCTTTCAAAGTTCTTCTCTATTTAATTTTTAAATTATCTGTGCCTTGAAACACAGGTCCTAATAAACAGTATGTGCTCACTGAATGTCCATTGAGTATATGAATAAATATGTGAGTAAATTAGTATTAAAAATATTAACTATAGTGCTCTATGTTTTATTGCTTGAAGGCTTGTAGACATGTTGCTGTTGTTCAGGCACTATGTCCAACTTTTTTTATAATTTTATTTTTAATATTTTAGCTTTTGAAAATGGAATTAAATATATTTATTTTCATTTTTATTGACACAGATTTTTAAGACTATAAATAATTCCTTATAGATTCAGATATGTAGTGATATATTTTTTAATTAATTTATTTTAATTGGAGGCTAATTACTTTACAATATTGTAGTGGTTTTTGCCATACATTGTCGTTAATTAGCCATGGATGTATATGTGTCTCCTATCCTGAACAACCCTCCCACCTTCCTCCCCATCCCATCCCTCAGGGTTGTCCCAGTGCACCAGCTTTGAGTACTCTGTTTCATGCATTGAACTTGGACTGGTCATCTGTTTCACATATGGTAATATACATGTTTAAAGCTGTTCTCTCAAATAAATCATCCCACCCTCATCTTCTCGCACAGAGTCCAAAGGTCTGTTCTTTATATCTGTGTCTCTTTTGCTGTCTCGCATATATGGTCATGGTTACCACCTCTCTAAATTTCATAGATATGTGTTAATGTACTGTGTTGGTGTTTTTCTTTCTGACTTACTTCACTCTGTATAATAGGTTTCATTTTCATCCACCTCACTAGACCTGATTCAAATGTGTTCTTTTTAATAGCTGAGTAAACAATTTGGAATTATGGAGGTAAGGGGAGGATCATTTCTATCTGAATCCTGGGAACAGAATTATGTGTTAGTTTGCTAGCTCTGCTATGACAAACTACCACAGAAGTGAAGTGAAGTGAAAGTTGCTCAGTCATGTCCAACTCTTTGCAACCCCATGGACAGTAGACAACCAGGCTCCTCCATCCATGGGATTTTCAAATTACCACAGAAGGCGTGTCTTAAGTAACAGGAAGTTATTTCCCCACCGTCTGGAGACAGGAAGTCAAAGATCAAGATCTTGTAATTTTGAGTTTGTTTTTGTGTATGGTCTTAGAAAGTGGTCTAGTTTCATTCTTTTACAAGTGGTTGACAGTTTTCCCAGCACCACTTGTTAAAGAGATTGTCTTTAATCCACTGTATATTCTTGCCTCCTTTGCCGAAGATAAGGTGTCCATAGGTGTGTGGATTTANTGCTGAATTCTCTCAGCTTTTGCTTGTCTGTAAAGCTTTTGATTTCTCCTTCATATTTGAAGGAGATCCCTGCTACGTACAGTAATCTGGGTTGCAGGTTTTTCTCTTTCACCACTTTAAGTATGTCCTGCCATTCCCTTCTGGCCTGAAGAGTTTCTTTTGAAAGATCAGCTGTTATCCTTATAAGAATTCCCTTGTGTGTTATTTGTTATTTTTCCCTTGCTGCTTTTAATATTTGTTCTTTGTATTTGATCTTCATTAATTTGATTAATATGTGTCTTGGGGTGTTTTGCCTTGGGTTTATCCTGTTTGGGACTCTCCAGGTTCTTGGACTTGGGTGACTATTTCCTTCCCCATTTTAGGGAAGTTTTCAACTATTGTCTACTGAAGTATTTTCTCATGCCCTTTCTTTTTGTCTTCTTCTTCTTCTGGGACTTCTATGATTCAAATGTTGGGGTGTTTAACACTGTCCCAGAGCCCTCTGAGGTTGTCCTCATTTAATTCTTTTTTCTTTTTTCCTCTCTGCTTCATTTATTTCCATCATTCTATCTTCCACCTCACTTATCCTATCTTCTGCTTCAGTTATTCTACTATTGGTTCCCTCCAGAGTGCTTTTGATCTCAGTTATTGCATTATTCATTATTGATTGACTCTTTTTTTATTTCTTCTAGGTCCTTGTTAAACATTTCTTACATATTCTCAATCCTTGTCTCTAATCTATTTATCTGTAGCTCCATTTTGTTTTCACGATTTTGGATCATCTTTACTATCACTATTCTGGATTCTTTTTCAGGTAGACTCCTCATCTCCTGCTCTTTTATTTTGTTTGGTTGGTGTTACCATGTTCATTTACCTTCTGAATATTTTTTTTTCATCGTGTTTAGATTGCTGTGTTTGGAGTGGCCTTTTGTAGTCTGGAAGTTTGTTGTTCTTCTTTATTGTGGAGCTTGTTCCCTGTGGGTGGGGTTGTGTTCAATTCTTTGCAACTCCATGAACTGCAGCATGCCAGGAAAGCATTCCCTGTCCTTCACTATCTCCCTGAGTTTGCTTAAATTCATGTCCATTGAGTCAGGGATGCCATCCAACTATCCCATCTTCTGTTGCCCCCTTCTCTTTTCCTCAGTCTTTCCCAGCATCAGGGTCTTTTCCAATGAGTCAAATTTTCACATCAGGTAGCCAAAGTATTGGAGCTTCAGCTTCAGAACAAGTCCTTCCAATGCAGGGTTGATTTCCTTTAAGAGTGACTGGTTTGATCTCCTTGCAGTCCAAAGAACTCAAGAGTCTTCTTCTGCACCACAGTTCAAAAGCATCAGTTTCTGGTGCTCAGCCTTCTTTATGGTTCACCTCTCACATACATACATGACTACTGGAAAAACCATAACTTTGACTATATAGACCTTTGCCAGCAAAGTAATCTCTCTGCTTTTTAATGCACTGTCTAGGTTTGTCATAACTTTTCTTCCAAGGAGCAAGTGTCTTTTAATTCCGTGGCTGCAGTCACCATCTGCAGTGATTCTGGAGCCCAAGAAAATAAAGTCTGACAATGTTTCTACTTTTTCCCCATCTATTTGCCATGAAGTGATGTAGATATATTATTTTCCTCATGTTTAACTCTACTTCAAAACATTCTTCTGAATCAGCAGTCAGGTTTCACAAAAAATACTTCAGAAAAATGCCCATTTCCCTTGTAACATACCAATCATGAAATATAATAGTTTCTTCTTTTTCTCTAATGAAGCAATATGATACTTAATTACTTTTTAATTTCATTATGTATATGATGCTGGCTTTTTGATGCATTTCTCCTATAGACTTCAGAGTACATATCTCCCAGTACAAAATGAAAGGCTACAATGAAGTGCCAAATTTACTGAAGCTTACCAATACAAGCCTTCAAATGTATCTTACAAAATAATGTTAGAGCTGCTTAAAATTAAACAATACTATGTTGAAATCCATGAAGATAATTAAAAATAATATATATCTACTGTGGGAGGTGAGAATGACTGTAAACACAGGAAGAAAGGCACTGAATCATGAATGATTCCTGTTTTGGATGTCTTACTTCTTAGTCACTATTATTAGTGCAAGAGTAATACTTTATTCATTAACTAGTATAATGTTTAGTAATGGCATTAATCATATTGACCATCAACAAAGCTATTCCGTATCCTTTAGCAACTTATGTATTTGAGATTGTACAGTCTCTTCATTGTCAGTAGCATAATGAATCAATTGACTTTGATACCTGGCTTTATGATTAGTGGTCAGACTTCTGTCAAGTTGCCTATCTACCTAATTGTAAATTTCCTCATCATTAAAATTGGAATGAAAGAGTATTTTTATCATTGAGTGTTTGTAAAAATTAAACAAGATAATATATATGTAAAACAGGTTTAAACATAATATATCTTCTCTAATACTATCTTAATGTAAATTTTTTTTCAAGTTTCAACACTCAGCAACTAAATTCTCAAAGAGATATTTTCTCCAAAATCATAATGTAGGAATTACCACTTTGATTCCTCAAAGTAATGAACTGGCACACAATTTGCCTTGTAGGAACTTCTGTGAATCAGCCTTTATTTCATCGGTTCTCAAACTATCTTATCCCTAATTTTACAGATATTTTTATAAATTCCCATAATATTCTCTAGAGTCCTTTTTTTCTCTGATATGACTCATCTTTATCAGTTTATCTCAGTATCTAAAAACTGATCATAATTCAAAATAGGAATTTTAGAAGCAAAAGAGGAACCAAACAGGAAGAGAGACTGAAAAAAAATGTTAAATGGAAACAGTGGGAAATATTTCAAGTTGATATTTTATAACCATTTTACTGCTATTCATTTTCTGGTGGTGGCAATTCAAAGAATGAATAGATCCAACTAAAAGAGACCACCTGTCCCCCTAAATAGCAGATATTCAAAAGCTTTTAAGATCAGTTTTCTTTATCTTATCTTATTTGATACAATAAAACAGAAATTCTCAACTTTCTTATGATCAGAGATCTTTCTGAAAATAGAAACTATGAAAATTCAGCCCAGGAAAATGCACATAAAAAATTTCACATATAGTGTTCATGGGTTCCAAGGACCCTTTCAAATCCATCTCCATCTATGGATTCTCTAGGGTTACCCTGTAAGCAGATTTTGAAGCTCTGATTTTGAATATTAACAATATATCTAAAAGTTACCCTGTTATTTTATTTAAGATTTATATTCTCCCATAAGGAAGCAAGTAGTTTGCATGGAGCAAATACCTGCTCAAAGCCAGGTGTAGCTCCCTCCTCATGCACATTCAATTGATAAAACATTCGTGTGTACACACATGTAAGTCTATATGTTAAGTTCTCACAGAGCATCCCTCTGATAAAATGAATTGTGAAGGCTGTCCACCAAATTGCTTAGATATCCCTAAATGCAAATATTCCTTAGTAGACACTCCAGTGGCACTGTAGTTACAATCTCTTAGTCCAAACACATTGAGTTGAATCCATTTTAGGGCTTTCAGATATTCCTATTAAATTTTCATGAAGAATGCTCCCTCTGGAGTCCCACAGTAATCACAAGATAGGTCATCAATAACAACCTCAGCAACTACCAAGAGAAACCTCCATCAAAACTAATGACAGCTATATCTATCACGCATTTTACATGCATAATTTTTAGTTCTTATAACAACTCTTCAAAGCATGACTGTAATCATTTTAAAGATGAAGCAATCTGGCTTCAGAGAGACCGAATGATTTGCCCAGTACCAAACATAAAACACATACTTTCCATTACATCACAGCCAAACAAGCAAACAAAAATAGCTCCTTAGGAAAATTATTCTCTTGATATGTACCACAAAAACTTATATATCCTGGCCAAATGCTCCTAGTGCTCACCGAAATTATGCATGTGAGAGACAGGAGGTGCAAATTATGTTGTCTCTATCAATCATGG